>QEPC01009365.1:948702-987685 GCA_003113815.1 Sphenodon punctatus | reverse complement strand
TAACCGCCTTCGACCCTTCTCCCTCGCTGCCCCCCATGCCTGGAACTCCCTCCCTACCCACATCCGCCTTGCCCCCTCCCTCCGCTCCTTCAAATCCCTCCTCACTTTTTCCTCACCGCCTTTCCCAATGCCTGCTAGTCGTTCCCCATATACTTACTGTCTGCCCTCCTCTGCAGACTGCTGCAACCTGACTGTAACCAAGTCAAGCATATGCACCTGAGACTTCGCATCTGCTTGAATGTTTGTTTGTCTTCTCCCCTGTCTCTCCCACTGTCCCCTCTCCCTGTCTCCCTCTCCTTGTCTTTTAGATTGTAAGTCACAGGCAGGGACCGCGTCTATTTCTATGTTCTGTACGGCACCAAGTACATGACCGGCGCTATATAAATGTTTATAATAATAATAATAAACACTGAATGCACTATAGAAATGATCAATGAAAACACACGTTTCAAGATTAAACTTAATGAAGGCCAAAAAACAGCCCAATCAAGATCTATAGTTTCCTTATAAAAACCTTCTTGGCAGTAAATGCTAAATTCCGGAATCCTTCCAAGGATGCTATTTGTGCCATCAATTAATTAAAATTACATCACAGGGTTAAAGATTGTAGAGCACTTTCCAGGAACACAACTGAGGGGGAGGGGGCAGGTCTGAGAGCAGTACTTAATTTGTAACCAAAAAAAAGACAGATGCCAGGACTCAAGCTTGCCCCATAAGACCTACCCTCCTGAGCCCAGATGCATGGAGGGTATTAAGAGGAACTGGCCCAGGCCTCAAGGGTAGGATTATCCCACCCCCTTTCTGATGCAAACCCATCCCACGCAAGAAGAAATCAGGAGCCCTCCCAGAGCCTGTAGACTCTGGGGCCAAACCCAGAGAGATGGCAACCCATCCATTACACCACAAACCCCTCTCCATTCCCCTTTGCTAGCCCTTGTTCAGGGCTGGATGAGGTTCCAGTGTTAGAGCCAGTGTGGTGCAGTGGATAAGATGCTGGCCTTGGACCTAGGAGAGCAGGGTCCAAATCTCACCCTAGTCAGTGAACTCGCTGGGTGGCCTTGGGCAAGTCACAACCTCTCGGCCTCAGTTCCCCATCTGTAAAATGGGAATATGTGTCTGTCATGTCTTTCCCTGTGTGTGCCCTTCATCCTTGTCCATCTTAGATTGTAAGCCCACTGGGCAGGAGGACCTGTCTCTGAAAATCTGACTGTAAGCATGGTGTGTGTACACCTAGCAGCGCTATAGAAATTATTATTAATAGTAGGTTCAATTGGGGGTTAGGACTAGAGGCTGGTGCTGCTGCTGATCAGCTATTTCTTATCACTGATCATCCCCAAACCCTGTCAGGGGACAGACTGGGTCTGAGACGGGGCTTCTGCATCCAACTGCGGATGGAGTCATGCAGAGCAGCAGCAGGGGGGTCTGCAAGAGGTCCTGGGCCTGATCCCTTCAAGTGCTGGCACAAATTAAGCTCTAGACTTGTCCCCTGCTGCATCTCTGTGCAGCATCTAAGCCCTGGACATTGTCAGACTCTCCTTTCTGTGGCATCTCTCCAGATTGGGAATATTCCAGCTGCTTCATTCTTCTGCCACAGCATGAATCCATTAAAAGTCTGAGGAGGGGGAAATTACTCCTTACCGAAAGCGCCAGACATAGCTCGTTTATTCTCAGAGGAAAACAAAATCAACCCCGATCCATTTGGATGTTTGTGATAAATCTCCCATCTCCCTCTGTAAATTGTAATCAAGCAGGGGGTGACAAGGGCTTGCTGAGCTGAGCACCTCAATCCAACACAGCTGTCTCAAGCCAAGGAGATGTTCCGAGGGAGCCAAGGACACCCTCCAATGGCCATCCATGGGGCAGCAAGGTAGCATCTGGCCGCCCACCTCCAAAAAGGACTCTCTCTCACTTCCCAGAGATTGAAGGGGAGGCACCAGGTAGATGCAGTATAGGGAACCCTAAGTCACCCACCTTAGTGCCACTCCAGGCCTCATCTGCTGTCTTACCCCAAGTGAACCACTATTTTTCCGTTCATCCCTCTCTTCTCTGCCCCCACCCCCGCTTCCCGCCTCTTATGGCCCTCCTGCTTTCTCATTCCACCAATCTCTCCATCTCCCCAGAGAGGCAGTCTTGACTGCTAACAGGTTGTTTTCAGTGCAACAGAAGAGTTCTTGCTCCACTCCTGCAGATGGGGGGAAAAGAGGTGTGGAGGGGGAGACACTAGCCATGCCCTCCAGTCTCCAGGAGCTCACATTCCTGCACTTCTCCACATTATGTTTATTTACAAGAATAAGGAATGCCAGACCAGGTCAGACCAATGGTCCATCTAGCCCAGCATCCTGTCTTCAACAGTGGTAGCTTTGGTTATTTCCGAGAAGCGCACAACAGGTCATAATAGAGTGATCTATTCTCTAGTGCCCCAAAGTCAGAAGTATTGTCCTCTGACCAACTTGACTAATGACCCCATATAGACCACCTATCCTTTAAGACAGGGGTGGGAAATGTTTTCCCAAGCTTGTACTTGACAATAACTCTGAGGGCCACACAGAAGTTGGGGATGAGGTGCTTTAAGGAGTTCACTTGGGAAGAAGCAGCTCATTCTTTCAGGACTTGCTGGGAGGAACTAGGTCCAGCGGCCAAATCCATGAACTGGAAAGAGGCCGCATGAAAGGCTGCAGGCCTGAGGTCCCCCAGCGCTGCTCTAGATGCTCCCTGCTCCATCACTCCTAGCCCTTTTATGCATGAGAAAGGAAGGTCTGGGTAGATGCTGCCATCTTCCACAGGCTCATGCTGGTTCTTTCCTACCTTCTCCTACCGTACGTGAGGAACAAGGACAGGTGCATCCACCCCTGCAACACACAAGCTGTACCTTCTCTCTCCAAGAGCCCCGCAGGAGCATCGGCGTTAATGCAGGATTAGCAGTCTGAGATTAGTGGTATTGCGAATGCTGGGCAAGAGACAGAGCAGGATTATAATATTCATCTCCTCTTGCTGGAGGTGGTCAACAGAGTTTTAATAAGCACTGGAACCACAGCATTACCCACGAGTAAGAATTACCAGAGACAGCCTAGATCAGCATGAAAGCCAGTGAGAGCCAGGTTATTATAGGAAGGCATGGCTTTTTAAGTGTGCTTGGAGGCCCCAGTCACAGGGCTAACCAATTGGCCTGCATAGCCTACCATGCCCCCATGACAACCAGACAGGGGTGACACTTCCTTCAAGGGAAGCGTTTGTTTGGCGGTACCTTCCTCCTAACTCACCTTAACCTCACAGGGATAGGGGTTGCCACCTCACTCTGGGAGGCAACTTGGAGGGGGTGGAACCATGTCTCAGGGGGGCAGGGCAGAATGTAACCCCACCCCCTGCCGAGCATCATGATGTCACCGTGCTCGGAAGGTGGCAGGCAGGCCATTTCAGAAAGGGGTGGTTGAGGAAAGCTACTTTGCCTCACCCCCTTTCTGATGTAGCCGCCCCTAAGGTGGGGGGGCCAGGGCAGACGCCCAGAGAAGTGCCTGCTCGCAGTCACCGGCATAGGGTGGCCATACCTCCCCTTTAAAAGAGGACACATGAAAAATACATGTTGCAGAGCTGCATTGGTTCCAGTGCAGCCCTGCACCATGTATTTTTCATAAGCATCCTCTTTTAAAGGGGAGGTCTGGCCACCCTACACTGGCAGCCCTGGCAGCAGCAGGTGGGTGCTCCCCCAGCAGTGATGCTCTGCCCCATTTCCCCACAAGCAGCATGGGCAGGGCAGCACTGCTCTGCCCAGCTCAACCCAAGCAGCAGCCATAGCAGCGGCACCGAGTTCTGCCCCAATGCTTGAAGCTCCTCCTGGGCCCCGCTTCCTGCTGTGTTGGAGTCTCCTCAGGCCAGTGGTGGGGAGGGGGGCACTGGCAGCAGCCTCAAGCACGGTAGAGTAGGGTGGCCACCTATGCACATTTTTAAGGAACCCTTATGAAAAATGCATGTTACAGGCCCTGCACTGGCACCTTGGCACGTCCTTCAAGGGAAGCATTTCTGATGTAGCCGCCCCTTGGCCTAAGGCGTCAATGCAGGCCCTGCAACATGCATTTTTCATAAGGGTTCCTTAAAAATGTGCCTAGGGGGCCACCCTACCGCGGAGGGACGCCATACTGTCGCTGCTGCTGCAGCCAAGGGTGGGGCAAAGTGCTGCCATCGCTGCTGCTGCTGCTGCTCAGGGGGAGGGGGAGGCATGGTGCCGTGGCTGTCAGTTGCGGTGGTGGCTGCTGGCAGGCGTTTCCGTGGGAACGTGGCTGCATACAAGTGGCCCCGTTTCCCACCTAGGGCCCTGCCGCTCCCAGAAGCTTACATTTCTCCAGGTTGGCTCTGCAGACCCAGAGAAATTGAGACGTGACCCAGAGTCAGGAGATTCTGCTTCAAATCGGGAGAGATGCCAACCCTACCCAGGGGTCAGAGTGAAGATAAAAGGAGAGAGAAGAATAATGACCTCTAACCTCTCCAAACCAATGGGGTTAAACTAGGGAGGAAGGTTCCTATGCAAGGGCACACCCGTGTGCATGGCTGAAGGGAGCTTCAACTTATTTACTTTGCTCTGTGCAGTCCTCTGTTGTCCCAGCAAAACAGCAATGCTTCCTCCCTTGTGTGTCCCTCAGGTTCTCCTCGCACCAGAATTTCCAGCCCCAAGCAGCCCACTCATATCCCAGCATGCCTTGGGGCACCGCACCACACTCTACAGCAGAAGTACGTGGGGAACCTCCAGTTCACAGTCTGTTCCCAGCCTGTGGGTGCCAACCTGCTACCTCCAGAGGCTTCTCCCCACCCCTGTTCACCACAGCCTGCTGTCCACCAGCTGCAGAGCATTTCAAGGCTGGCAGCCATACCCTTCATAGGAAGCTCCAGCCCACAGAACCCTTAGATGCCACAAATTTCATCCCCTGATAGGACGAAGGTTCCCCACCCCTGCTCTACTGGGAGATCACCAAGGTGAAAGGGCATGCTACTCATATCCCAGAATTCCCTGGGGCAGCACACTATCTCCATGGATCACCAGGAGGCACTGAACTAGAGCCCTGCACGGGCTTAAAAAACAAGCCCAAGGCCAATGCAGTCAAGCTCTCCTGTGCCCAGACCTAATCATTACCAAAAGTGGCTCCATTCTCCAGAGCACCATGTGGTCACAGCATTTCACAAGGGTGAGGCTACATCAGGAATGGAGCCGGAGAGCACTAACGCATCCTTTTCCATTCTGTGCTGTCACAGTGGGTGCTTTCAGATGGACGGCACCCACGTCTCTGCTTAGCCTCAGACCCAGGTGGTCCGTCCGTCTAAAGGCGGGCTGCCAGATGCGCAGGCAGAGCAGAGACGGAGCAAGTGCTCCAGCCCCACTTGCGGTGCTGTGGAACATCTCCATGCACTGCCAGTGGAGTGGGCCACCCAAGCCTGGGGCACTGGCCAGAGATGGAGTAGCGGTCCGTCTGCTTAGCAAACAGCTGCTTCCGCTCCACTCTTGGCCAGGAATTGCGCAGAGCAAAGCCATAGAGCTACAGGCGGCGGTCTAGAGTTTTGGGCGATCCACTCACAGACCTGGGGGGGGCGGGGCACCGCATGGGTGGACCGCAGGAGCTCCCAGGTCCATGTAAACCCGCTACAGGCGGGTCTGGTTGCGGGAGATGCAGGGCTGGTCAGCCCCGCGTCCATCTGAAGACACCTAGTGTGCTGTGGGAGCTGGGGGCACATCAGGAAAGGAGCAGATTAAGGTGTTCTCCCCACCCTCATGGAACACTATGATGTCATGGTATTCTAGGGGGAAGGGGAATCTTCCACCAAGGGGTCCAACCCAGCCTGAGTCACAGGGTGGGAGAGAGGGCTACCAAACTGAGTGTGACTGGACTTGGTCTGGTTCACAAGGCTCTACAGCATACTCTGTACTATAGAGCTGAGTATCACCGAGCTGTGATGGTATGCCACTTGTATCCCATCATGCCTTGAAGGCAGCGTACTCTACAGAGATCACCGAGCTGCAATGCCCTGCCACTTGTATCCCATCTTGCCTTGGAGGCAGCATACTCTATAGGGGTCAAATCCCTTCTCAAGACCCACCTCTTCTGCTCTGCCCTCCCCGACTCATCGCTCCCCTCTCCTAACTCCTGCTGATACCCTCCATCCAGTACAATCTGTTACCTGAGGTCTGCGTACTCATATCCTCACCACACGAACCAGTCAGCCATCATTCTTGATGTAACCAAGTCAAGCACGTGCACCTGAGATCTCACACCTTTGTGAATGTTACATCCCTTGTCTCTTCCTTTGTTCCCCTTCCTTCATCTCCCCCCCCCCCCCCNCCCCCCCCCCCCCCCAGCCCCCGCCCGGGCTCTGAGATTGTAAGCCCTAGGGCAGGGACTGTGTCTATTCCATTACTTTGTAAAGCACCAGGTACATTGCTTGTGCTATATAAATGCTTGCTAATAAATAAAATAATAATAATAATCACCAAGCTGCAATGGTATGCCCTGCACACATGTCCTGGGTGCTCTCTACCTCATTCAGGGAATCCCCCCAGCCAGTCAGCTGGTCCAGTTACACTGGGAGAAAACAGACACCACTTTAACATTTTCTATTCATGTTGCAGGGCTGCATAGGGCACCAATACAGACAGGCAACATGCATAAGAAATGTTAAAGTGGAGTTGGCGTTATGTCAGTTTTCACCCAGTGTGACTGCCAGTGCAGAACTGAGGTTGTGGCCTGTTCCCAAGATCTTTGCATTGTGTGGGGTGTAACGTTTGCCCCTCAGACAAGCCTTCCTATTGTCAATGGCGTTTTTGCTTCTCCAACCTGCTCGGCTATTCCCATTAAATGAAGAGTATTTGGGGATGATAAAGATAATTAAGTGGTGAGAACGTAAGTCATCCATTCCGCGCTGACAGGGATAAAGGAGAGCGGGGGCCTGGCTGACTCCTGATTACCTCCTGCTAATTTGCATCCTTTTTAGTCTGCGGAATCGGTGGGAGATGTAGTAATTGCCTGTAGGTTTTCCTGCACAGGCTGGAATGGCTTCACAGAGCCAGTAAAATTTTAATGGGGAAAAACAAACCGAAGGTGCCAGGAGAGGCTGGGAAAGCTGGTGCCTACATCACAGGTTTGAGAAGCTGCTATTAGACTGCTAGAGGACTTGGGAGAGAGTTTTAAACACTTAGAGGCCTGAGGCAAGTGGATTTTGGAGTCCCGCTTCTCCCCACACCCCCTCACGCTTCAAATACCTAGTCCCTCAATTCTAGATTTCACACCCCTCTGCCAGGTAACTCTACTCGCCTCCCTGCAGTCAGAGCCAGCTTTTCACTTTTGATGGCTCTAGGAAAAATATAAAAAATATTGCCCCTCTCCCACCTGCCTTCACATCCCTCAAGTTGGGGCTTGCACTGCAGGTGAGGGAGGGAGAGCTCCTGGTTTCCCTCAGCTGCCCAGCAGGGATGTCCAAGTGCTCCCCAATCCCTTGGCCCCCTCACCCCCTAGCCTCCAACAGTGAACTTAAAGAGAGCAGCAAAATGAACCAGGAGTGCTCCCTATCTGCTTTGGAGTATTACACAGCAGGTGGAAAGGGAGCAATCCTGATTCATTTTTCTACCCTTTTAAATTTGCTCCTGGAGACTACTGCCTACCCCTAATGCCAGCCCTGCTTGCAGTTCTCAGGAGAGATTGTGTGTTGGCTGTGTCTGTCCCCCAAGTGACAGAGAGGTAGACAAGGTGGTTTGATTAATCTTTTATTGGACTGACTGCTATTGGTGAAAATGAGAATGCTTTCAGGCCACATAGGGCCCTTACCCTGCTTGCCCTCAAAATCTGGGTAACTGGGGACATTCCTGGCTGACACAGAGAAATCAGGGCTTCCTCCACAGCCCAGAGATTTAGGATCAAAATCGGGAGTCTTTGAGCAAAGCCCATAGAGGGTGGGGGCGGGGGGCAACCCTAAATGTAATGGCAAGGGGTGTTTTTACAGAACAGTCAACCAGGTCTTCTCACATTTGTTCTCCTCCAAATTGCAAGTGGTAATTTTTAGCCACACGCACAGTGGCAGAGTGGTGCCACAATAAGGTTGCTATACCTTTAAGAGAGGCACCTGCCATGAGAGCACCTAAAATGGTCACCACCAAGAAGTGGAAGTTGTTGGGCGTGGCTACCAGGAAGCAGGAAATAGAGGGCAGTCTGCTCATGATCAGAGAGGAGGAGAACACATCTCCTGAGAGACTGCCTAGAGGTTCCCGCAGGAAGGAGATCTGACCCTGAATAAGATGCTTGGCAATGGGAGTGAGTTGATGGTAATTAGCCAAGGACTGTGGTTGTGGCTAGTCTCTATTGATGGGACTATGTGTCACAAAGAGATACTAGACTATAGGTCTAACAACTGTGTAAAGCTAAAACTTAAACACGTATGTAATGTAAAAGCTGAGAGCTAGAAACTCACTTCATGTAATCATGTAATGTAAAAGCTGAGAACTGGAAACTCACTTCGTGTAATAATGTAATGTGAGAGCTGGAAACTCACTTCATGCAATGGAGAGAGACAAAGATATGCCGAATGTGTATTCAGGAAGGCTGGCACCTCTACTGAAACCAGACAGACACCTGTTGAGTCGCAAATGAATCGCTTCCTGCCTGAGAAGCACAGAGCCCTCTGAGGTGGGAAAATCAAACAAAAAAGCTGATAAGATATAAAAGCTGGAAGATCTTTGCTAGAGGCAATTGGAATTCAATTCAGCCTCAGACTAGCTGAGTCCCGGATCGCAGGCGGGGGGTGGGGGGGCAGAAGCCTGCCAGCGATTCTGTTGAAGAAATGCGTTGAGAGAAGAACTTTGATTTCTAACACTTTAAGAACTGGTGCCCAGTCAAACTTTCCATCAAGGACCGTGACATGAACTGAACCACTTTTGGACCTGGATAGGGTAAGATCTTAAATAGGGAATTACCCAGTATAGAATAGGAATGCGTTATTTACTTTTGGTTTTAATTGCCACTCTGCATTCAAACAATTTTTGCTTATGTAATCAAAGTTTCTTCTTTATTAAGAAGTGCTTTCCGTTGACTTAAGTTGGGGAACACAATCTGAAAAACTTTTTTGGGGGGGTGGTTTTTAATTATTTATATCAATGACATTTTATGTATTTTAGCATTGTTTTAAATCGTGAGCCGCCCTGGGATGCTGTAGGCATGAGGGGGAGGCCTATAAATTAAATAAAATAAATAAATAAAATGTCCTGCAGGGCAGGTATGGCTAGTAGAGAATGGAGGGGAGGAAACGGTTAGTAATGTCCAGGGTCGGATTACTGAGCTTGGTAAACTGAAGCAGGAATTTCATGGAGGAGTGTCTGAAATAACACTTGGGCGTTCTCACACCCAGTTCATAAAGTGAGACTCCAAGGAAGGAGAAATACATGGTTGTACAGACCCAGTGGATCCTGGGGAAACAAACACAACTTGGGGGCAGGGCACAAGAAATTCTGGTGACAATAGCCCCTTGAGAGAAGCAGCTTTTGGCTCGGTGATAGAATTGAATACAAATACGTTGAAATACACCATTACAGCCATAGGGGAAATGCAAAGAATAGGGAACAATTCTCTCCTCACTGGGGATGACGGCAATTCTCCAGGTGAAAAGGGTTTTAAAATGCAGAGTAACACAGACAACACGATGGGGGTATTCGGCAATGTAAAAGGTCTCACGCTTACTCCATACTCTCTCTCTTGTTTGCTACTGCTGCTTATGATCTACAGTCTGGACAATCCAGGCAGATCAAACAAAGAATTTATGACATGGCGAAAAGACATAAGGTCAATGAGAAACATGGTTCCAGGTAAATTGGGAACATGGCCAAAATTTGTAACAGGGGAACAAAGGATGTTGCCATGGTGTTGTCACCCCTTTGTCACATGCTTGGGCAAAGACCTAAGACCCCATCACCCATACTGATGTACCTTGAAGGTTATGTGCAAGGGGAACCCCACATGCAACATGGGGTGGAGGGACATAGACATCTCAGTGTATACCCCTACAAGACAGTGAACCCAGACAGAGTGAATCCTGGTGATCACTCCACTGTGCAATGGGTGAAAACAAGTGAACATGATAGCCCCACAATGCTAACAGAGTGTTTGAAGCACCACATGTATAACTTGAACATGAATAGAGCAAAGGGAAATGAGGTGGGGGGGATGGCATATCCTGATTCCCACCACCACACAACACACCAACCACTTCAACATGTTTCGGATACAGGTTGTGTTCTGCATCCTCCACATGTTTTGGAAGGGGGGTGGGGAGCTGTCACAAAGAGATACTGGACTATAGGTCTAACAACGATGTAAAACTAAAACTTAAACAAGTATGTAATGTATAGCTGAGAACTGGAAACTCACTTCATGTAATCATGTAATGTAAAAGTTGAGAGCTGGAAACTCACTTCATGCAATGGAGAGAGTGTAAGTCAGCCTGGGAAAAGGGGGCAATGAGGGATTTGGCGGGCGGGCCATCGGCAGGGCCGCGCTGCCCAGGGCTTCATGGCCCTGGACCCAAGTCAGGCGACGGTGAGGCAGCCGGGGCTGGGGGGGGCGTCCCCGGTGCCATGGCAACGCTGCAGGATGTTGACAGGGTGAGCCCTGTGCTGCAAAGCACTGCCCAGGCCACGCCCCCCCAACTTCATAAGCCAGCGTTGGGAAGCACCTGATGCTGGTGATTGTAGCTGTGGAAACCGGCCAAACTGTGACAGATAAGCGTGTTTTGATACCCTATTGCTTGCTGTGAGATCGTCTAGTGCTTGTTGTACTTTCCCCTGTGTTTGTATCTGAGAAGTGAGCGCTTGCGTGAGAGAGTGGAGAGAGTGGGACTGTTCCCTTCCCCTGGGTAATCTCTCCTGTGATCCTGAGCGTGCAGTGCCCTTCCTCACCATGTCCCTGGAAACACCCCGCCTGCCTCACAATTCCCACACCTTGTGCACCCCTTGCTCCTGGTGTGGGTGTCACATGGAGGGTGCACGGTGTGTCGTGTGTGGCCCTCAGCCCCTACTGTCTCCTGCCCTATGATGATAAGGGTCTTATCTCTCTGATTATTGTGACCCAACCAATATCCTGACAGGCTTCCTTTTGGAGAAACATACTAGAAGGGATCAAGCAGAACGAGTGGTAGTGACTGTGTGGAGCCCAGGGGTGCCCGTCTGGGAGGATCCCTTTCCCCCAACCCTACTAACAGAGAGACAAAGATATTTCGAATGTGTATTCAGGAAGGCTGATGCCTCTACTGAAACCAGACAGACACCTCTTGAGTCGCAAATGAACCGCTTCCGGCCTGAGAAGCACAGAGCCCTCTGAGTCAGGAAAATCAAACAAAGAACCTGATAAAATATAAAAGCTGGAAGATATTTGCTAGAGATAATTGGAATTCACTTCAACCTCGGACTAGCTGAGTCCCGGATTGCAGCTGGAGGCGAGGGGAGGGGGCGGGGCAGAAGTCTGCCAGCAAGTCTGTTGAAGAAATGCATTGAGAGAAGAACTTTGATTTCTAACTCTTTAAGAACTGGTGCCCGGTAAAACTTTCCATCAAGGACCGTGACATGAACTGAACCACATTTGGACCTGGATAGAGTAAGATCTTAAATAGGGAATTACCCAGTATAGAATAGGAATGCGTTATTTACTTTTGGTTTTAATTGTCACTCTGTGTTCAAACAATCTTTGCTTATGTAATGAATAAACTTTCTTCTTTATTAAGAAGTGCTTTCCGTTGACTTACATTGGGGAACACAATCTGAGGAACTTGAGCCCTCAAGCTCTTGTGAACCCAGAAAAAGTGTGTGTGAACGGGAAGTTTCTGGGAGTTTGGGAGACAAAAGGATTGTCCCCTTTGCAGGACTGAATCAATCAGAGAGAGAACTGGTTCAGGTGGGCTGCAAGCGAGGGAAATTGAGTCCCCAAACCCAGGAAAGTGGGGTAGTGGACCCCAAACACTGTGACACTGTGGCCAGAGGCGTAGGGCCTGGCCTATGGGACTTTGAGCATGAATAAACTGCTTTGTAGGTTGAAACCAAATCTGACTCACTTGTTGGGACTGATACTGTAAACACTCACCCCACGGTGAAGTGGGGCCTGGCTAAAAATGGTGGAGAATGCGGGCATACCTTGCTGGTTGCCATAACAGTGATGCCCTAAGGCGGGAAGGTCCTGGAGCAGGAGAGTGTGGCAGAGACTTGTGCCCAGAAGAGGATTGTGCCTAGAGGGAGGATTGAGCCTGACAACCAAAAGGAGTTAAACACAGGGAGGATTGCACAGAGCTCACCCAAGGGCTTGGGGCTCAAGCTGGCTGGAGCATGGAGGGTCGTCCCAACCCAAAGGCGTGATGTGGATCCCAAACAACAAGATGGCTGCTAGAGAACCACAATCAAGATGGCGGCAACCCATGAGCATGTGTGGCTTTGTAGAGCCGGAGCTGTGACAGTAGAGTGGTGGTCAGCAAAGACAACGTACCTCGTGGAATTGGAGGAATCCCTGCAGACAGACAGTGATGGAAGAAAGGTAGCAGGGTATATCCAGTTGGGGAACCCCAAGAAACCATTACCATTGTGGGCTCTGGGGACACTTATGGAAAGGGTGCCCTTATTTCTCTGAGGAAGTTACTTGGACTCTGGGAAACCAAAGAGGCATGGCATGGGGCCAGGTGCCAAGCCTTTAAAATGGCCAGAATGGTGCAGCCATCCTTAGAAAAGACCTGTAGGGTTTGCCACAGGCTAGGACATTTTAAAGAAAGACTGCCCTGGAAAAAGGGAAAAACAGGGTGGTAAAAACTATAAAAGTGTAACTGTGGTCACCTGTGAGGCGACAGTTGGAGAAACAGAGGTACAGGAGAACAGGCCAGTGAAGGAAGGGAAATGTTGGGCCTGCCATGAAAAAAGGCACTTAAAAAAAATTGCCTAGGTAGAAGACAGCACCTCAGAGAAGAGAAAACCCCAATAAAAGTAGAGCAGGAGACTCTGACTATAGTAACTGGAAACAGTATAGAAAAAATAGCTGGAATCATGAAGGAAATAGTACAGGAGAATGAAACCCTGAAGAGAGAAGTTGAAGAGTTAATAAAGGAGCTAGCTTCTTTGAAGGGGAAGTACAGGAATGGCAAACAACACTCAAGGCTCTGTGGTGCCAGCAGACCTCGTCATGGGGAGGGGCTGCATGGGACCAGTCTGACATGGCCATAACAGACATGATGTTGAGAAGGATAGAGAGAGCGAAACAGAAAGGCTGAAGGAAGCCTTAAAATCATGCAACTGTACCCCTGGGAAGGGATAGTACTATTGATATTTTGTATATGGTATTGACCTGAGAAGGTCTTAAGGGTCCTGCGGGGGAGTGTCCAGAATGGTTGGGTGGGCCGGCCTCCCAACCCCCCCGTGGTGTATTAGCCTGTAAGCAGAGTGGAGAACTGCTCCCCTGCAGGAGACAAAGGAAAGTTGAAGGTAGCTCTGTGTGAAATGTCTAATTTATGACTTGAAGGTAACTATGTGAATAATAATACCTGGTGGTACAGGCCTGACTATTAAGGGGCGACGTGGAGGCCAGGAGAGCAATAAAGCCCTAGTTGGGGTATTGGACCCCGAGAAATAACTGTGATGTGTATATGGGAAATGAGAATTAATTGTGGATGAGGACTTAGTAAGACAGTCCTATCTGCGATAAGGACTGTCTGTTTTGAAAGGGGGAGGTGTGTGGCAGAGTGGTGCCACAATAAGGTTACTATACCTTTGAGAGGCGCCTGCTATGAAAGCACCTAAAATGGCCACCACCAGGAAGTGGAAGTTGGTGGACGTGGCTACCAGGATAAACTAAGAGGAAGCAGGAAGTAGAGGGCAGTCTGCTCCTGATCAGAGAGAACATATTTTCTGAGAGACTGCTTGGAGGTTCCTGCAGGAAAGAGACCTGACCATGGGAGTGAGTTGATGGTAATTTGCCAGGGACTGTGGTTGTGACTAGTCTCTATTGATGGAACTGTGGCCAGAGCCAAGGCTTGGGGCCTGGCCTATGGGACTTTGCGCATGAATAAACTGCTTTGTAGGCTGAAACCCAATCTGAGTCACTCATTGAGACTGATCCTGTAAACACTCACCCCACAGTGACGTGGGGCCTTGCTACACCCACCATCAGTATTGCTGCCCTGGACCTGGTCACTAGGGTTAGGTCTCTCTCTTAGAACACAGGTGGGGAACCTTTCTTCTTTCCTGGCCTGGGCCACTTGGAAAATTAGGCCCAGCTCCATAGGCTGGATAGGAGTTGGGGATAGGGATGCGTAAGGGATGTGCTCAGGATGGGGGAAAGAAGGGAGGATTCATGGATCTGTGCTACGGATCCATCCCCTGTTCTTGAGAACTTGCCCTCGTCTCCACTCCCTTACCCTGAGCTCACTTTCAGGGCTTTAGGGGAGAGGACTGGATGTCCAGGCCAGGAACTGGAAAGGGGCCAAATAAAAAACATCTGCAGAATGGACTTGGCTAGGGTAACCAGATATGCTAATTTTAGGGGACACGTGAGAAATACAGGTTGCAGGGCTGCATTGGGCTTTGTCTTTCTAGTTCAGATCCCTGTGTTGCTTAAGAGCAGACCCCTGAGGTGACTTCCAGTGATTGTAAAGCTTTGTGTGTCCCTCACTGCATCAGGCTAATCCATCACTGTCTGGTTTTTTAACAGATCTCTCTTGAAAGGCAGGGCTGCTGCCAGGCCAGCCTTAAGACAAGGTGAGTAAGCTGGAAGCTGGAAGCTCTGCATTGCATAGGGCCCCAACCCACTTGCTGCCTGGCTCCTGCCCCGCTCTCTGTGCCAGAGCAGCATGGGGGGCGGGGTGGACAGAGTGCCTGCCTACTATCCTGCCCCTGCTGCGATGTGGAAGTACAGGAATGGCAAACGACGCCCATGGCTCTGTGGTGCTAGCGGACCTCGTCATGGAGCAGGGCTGCGTGGGACCAGTCTGACAGGAGGCAACCCGTTACCCTACATTGGCCTAGGTGGGGCAACAATAGCCCACAATGCATACCTGGCCTTCTCCAGCAGAACCATCAAGTAGCATCCTGCTGCCTACAGGGGCAAACACCTGGTGTCCGCCAGCCTGACGGCCAACTCTATCATGGTCGCAGGCTAATGTAGGGTAAGGTCGCCAAATGTGGGTTAACATCTTGTGTGGCCGTACCCCAGCAGACTCCAGGTGAAATCTGGAGAGGTGGTAACTCTACCCTCACCCACTCATCACCTGGCTGCCCTGCTCCATCCATCCCCTTCCCTTAAGTGTGGGGAGGAGGGGACAGAAGGAGCAAGGGCCTTCCGGGAATGCTCTGTGCCAGCCATTGTATTGGTTTACCAGAGTCTGAGCAGATCCTACTGGACCTGTCTGGCCTGGGTCAAGTTAGGTGCATTTTCTGTCCAAGCCCTTTGGGCTCAGGATGAGTTCCCCCAGCTGCAGGAAGCTCCAGGACATCACAGTGTTATGTAGGGGGGCGTGGCTACGTTGGAAAAGGGTGGAGAATGCCTTAACTCCACTCTTTTTCTGATAGAACCCTTCTCCTTATGGACTGTGGCATCATGGCGCTCTGTCTAAGGGGGGGGCGGGGGCACGTCCCAGTAGGATTGCCACCTCTCCAGGTTTTGCTCAGAGACTCTGAATTTTGACCTAGAGTCTCCAGGGGGAGCCCCAATTTCTGTGTCAGCCAGGGATGCCCCCAGATACCCTGAAAAATCAGGGCTTCCAGCATGTCAAGGGGTGGCCACATCAGAGAGGGATCAGTCACAGGAATTTTCCCAACCCCTTTCCAACATGGTCCTATCCCTATGGAGCATTATGATGTCAACAAGCTTCAAAAGTAGGGTGGTAAGAGATGGAAATTTTAGACACTTATGAGAAATACAGGTTGCAGGGCTGCATTGGTTCCAATGCAGCCCTGCAACCTGTATTTCTCATAAGTATCCTCAAATTTCCATCTCTGGCCTATTCAAAATGGGTGCATGATGTTAGAGAAGGGCTGTGACTGCCTATTTGTCCTGCTCCCCCCCCCCCTTTCCAATTTGACCCTATCTCCTGGGGAGCATCATGGTGCCACACTTCATAAGGTGCAGGGTTATGTCAGAAAGGGGTGCAAGTGCCTTTTGCTTGCTCTACCTCCTCCAGGTGAAAGCAAATCAGGCCCAGGCTCAGCTCAGAAGAGTCCAGCTGCATGGCTAGGGTCTAGGCCCAATGCAGTCAGGGAAAATTTCTGCCCTGAGTAGGATTCTAGGATGGGCATCCCTGCCCAATACAGCTGCCACCTCAGGCTCCACAGGGCCTAAAGCCCCCTCTGAATGCTACCGTCCCAATTTAGGATTGCAGGTTCCATGTAACTACAGATTATAAATACTATCTGCTTATGCCTATGTAAGAATCTGCCACCTGCATGTTAATAGACTCTGCGGCCACCGGCAGGAATCAAACCCACAACTACTAACCTGGAAAGGACCAGAGAGGCAGCAGCACCTGCAAACATTGAGTAGTAGGGACTAATGTCAACCACTAGAGGGAGCTATGCTCACAAAGACTAGAGGTAGGGGGTTCTCCACCTAGTCAGCATGTTTCAGAGGGTCAAGGGTGCCCATCTCGTCTTCTGCTGTAAGATGTGGGCATGCTTGGAGAGGTCACTGTATCACACGTGGATCAGTAAGTGGATTTAGAACCATCTAGACAAAATAAAAAGGAACGAGGGGGCCTCTGCCCTGGGGAGCTTCCAGTCAAAACTCCTCCCAGTCATTTCCATATGGGTGCTCTCAACAACTCCAGTGCATAAGGGCAGGGGTTTCCAAGTTTTTTGGACATATAGGCCACCATCAATCCACAGAATTTCTTACAGACCAGCGTGCCTGCTGGTGGTGGCTGCACAAAAGAGGAGGCGAGGTCCTCACTGCAGAGAATGGGGGCAGGACAGGAGTGGGAACCACCACCTTATGGGCCACTTCTGGCCCATTTCCCCCCATCTCATCTGGCCCAGAGGTTTAACATTCCCCCAGATTGGGAGAGGGGACACTGGGGGAACAGCAGAGAAGGGAGATGCTGGAGGAATGGCAGGGAATAAGCCAGCACCAATACTCTGACAGCTCCGTGCTAGGACAGGAGAAACCCTTCCACCCTCACCCGCGTTTCCCATTCCAGGGGGGGAAGGTGTGTCTGGGTTGCCTGCACATGGCTGGGCCCAACTGATCAAAAATTTAGGGGGGGGGTGAGGCTATTATTGCCCCCCGTATCCCCTAGCTTTGTGGAGGACACGTTCCCCACATTAAACATGCCCAGGAACCCTTGATCACTGCCTTTTCTCCATTGCTGTCGATGGGGAAAACATAGCGAACGCAGGACCCCAATTATGCTCATGACTCGGCCCAGTGTGGCTTCTTCAGTGTCCTATTTAATGCGGGCTGTCTCCCTTCCCCCACCCCCAGCATGCAGAGTGGCTGCAGGCGTGCTCTCTCTCAGAGAGAAAGAGAAGGAACTTTGCAGAATGCTCTAGCCAGCTTTTCTCCCCCTCCCTCCCCCCCATATAGAATGCTGGGTCAAGTCCAGTCTCACCCCACACTTCCTGTCCGAGCAGCAGTCACAGCAGTTCTCAAAGTGGCCTTTGAAGGGAGGAGGGAAAGTCCTCTCTCTCTCTCTCTCTCTATGTAGAGGAGGTGACCACAAAGGACAGGTGCTGCTGTGGTCGCCCTATGGTTCCATGGAATACCTGACAGCCACTTTCCATGGCCTTGGACTCGCAGATAGTGCCCCCAGGAGAGGCCAAGGTCTCAGGCCTGGAAAACGGTGAGATGTGAAATTTACATTAAAATTAAAAATTTTATTTTTATATAGCACCCACCTGCCCTGGCACTTGGAGCACTTTACATAGAACAATTTAACACAACGTTTAATCCTCACAACCACCCTGTGGGGTAGGTTAGGCTGAGAGAATATTGTGACTGGCCCAAGGTCACCCGGTGAGTTTCTGGCTAAGGTGACAGAGAGAGTGTGTTTGCCGCGTGCGTCCCCAAAATAGGTCGTAGAGACACAGTAGTGTAAAGATACCTTTTATTGGACCTACTTAGGTTGGTGGAGGTTTGCAAGGTTTCGGACCTCACAGGATCCTTCGTCAGGCAAGTCAGAAATCCAAGCTGTACACTGAGCAAAGCGAGGCACCGGGGTTATATGCAGAGGCTGGGGAGCATTACATCATGGGAGGGTAAGGAGAGAGAGGGGGGGGGGAAGAAGTATGCACTTGTAAGGGAGTAGGTGTGGTATTATGGAGCAAGTCATTGAGAGGGTGCCTGGAAAGGGGAGTGGAAGGGAGTGAGGAGCCTGTGATTGTGAGATGATAATGTAGAGGATGCAGGGTGGGGCAAATCCAATTAAAAGGGGTGGGTGAGTCATTGAGAGGGTGCCTGGAATGGGGAGTGGAGGGGTTAAAGGTGCCTGTGATAGTATCAATGAGGGGCTGCAAATGGACAGGTTAAAGCATGTAAATTTCTGTAGTGGCTTGTGAAGCCGATGTCCTGGTTAAGCCCGTTGTTTCTTGTATCCAGCAGGCTGATGAATTTTTGTTCCCAGGCACGCCTTTTGGAGGTGTTGTGGAGGCTGCCTTTCAGGACCAGGGCCTCCACACTGACTCCACCCCTGGATGGCCTCTCTTTATGATACACAGGGGAGAAGGCAGGCCCAGCGGGAGGATGTTTGCCACCCTAGGTGACCTCAGGCAGCCGCCCCTCCCAGCTTGGTGACAGAAGGATTGGGGTGGGAGAAGCAGTAGCATTGCAATAGCTGGAGGGGGAGGGAGAGGTACCCCCTTCAGCTTGCTGCCCTAGACGGCCGTTACCCCAAAGCTTAGTGGTGGCAGCAGCAGGATCAAGGGCAGGAGAGAAAGAACCTGGATCAGGGGTGGAGTCACCTAGGGGAGACGACTCTTCCACCCCACATCCAGCTTCCACCACCGCTGCCTCTCCTGCCTTTGATCCTGCTGCCGTCGTCACTAACCTCTGTTCTGGATTACGGGAAAGGGCTCCTCTCCTGCCCCCACCCCCTCCAGCACAGAGCTGCTCTGTAGCAGCGGTGGCAGCTGCCAGCTGGACGGGAGGGTGAGAGTGCCACCCCTTTCAACTTGCCACCCCAGGCGACTGCCTAAATGGCCTAATGGTAGCACTGGCCCTGGGAGACGTTATGGCCAGCGACAGGCTATGTTTTATTACCATGTTTGACTATTAAAGGCATTACATTTTGGTTCAGCTCCCCCTAGTGTCACTGCCTGAGAATGCCATTCCTCCCAACATTTTGCAGGGCGGAAGAGGGGTATGAGCCATTAAGACCCTTACTCACTCTCTCTCACACACCCACCCACGCACGCGTACACAGACACACACACATGCACCTGATGTGGCTACAGCAGTAGCAGCACACCCTATCAGTCCAATGATGCACAGCCATGAGGGCTCCGGCAGTAGCCACCTCCAAATGTGAGGCATTGCTTGCCTTAGGCAGGACCATGTGATTTCCCTACAAAAGCATGGCAGTCCCACTGAACACACGCTCCCAGCACAAGAAGGCAGGACATGCCCACTAGCCACGCAGAGGCATAGAGGGACTAAGTGACTTGACCGAGATAGAGCAGGGAGGGGAGGGCTCAGCAGGGAATTAATTGTTTTAGATTGTAAGCCACAGGCAGGGACCGCGTCTATTTCTATGTTCTGTACAGCGCCAAGCACATGGCTGGTGCTATATAAATGTTTTTTATAATAATAATAATAACCTATGTCTCCAGAGTCTTGATTTTAGCATCTGTACACCACATTCCAACAGACATCTATGCCAACGTAGTTGTGCCTTAACTCACTTTTACTCCTGAATCGTTTACACGTCGAGATCACTAAACCAAAGTGACTCAGGGGTAGGAAGAGAAGTAGGTACTACTGAAAAATGAGGAATACATATGCCCCTTTGCTTTTTATTTTGAAGTAGCTGTAGTGTTCATGAGGGGTGGGATCAAACTGGCCATTCCAGTTCTGCAAAAATATTCCACAAAATCGTAACTACATCTGTTTGCAGCTGCAGCAAAAATGGTACCGAAGTGGAATAATTACTTCAGTTTAACACCGCTGGTCACAACGTGGCCAAATCCCTGGACCATACATCGCTAGCAGTAAGATTTTGCTCAGTGGCCAGAGGAGATAGCTGAAGGGGATATTAAAAAAAGGGACGATATGTCTTGCTGTGAGTAGGGGGCATGGAGGTTTCTTCCTTCTGCAACAAGAAGGGGGTGTGGGTGGTGGAGGAGCTGCCTGTTCTGCACACACACACACCTTAGGCTATTGTTGCTCTGCAGTGTGCCAGCAGTGAGCAGTACGAGATGGTTGCCCCTAACCCCATCATCCAGCAATGGCAAACACCAGCCTTGACAACTGAGACTTAAGCCACCAAGCCCTTGTGCCTGCCACGCTCCCAACGCTTTGGGATTCTGGCCGTGTAGGGTTAGGATCTGAATTCATTCAATCCCTGGGAAGGTGGCTCCGTCATCTGTTATTTTCCAGCAGCTTCTATCTCCAAGACACTGCATCATTAGTGCGCTTGGCTCTCTAGAGGAATCAGGAGTTGGAACAGAAGGTCAGGCCTGCTCGCAACACCCTCCTTTTGAATGCTTTCTAATCTCTGCAATCGTGGGGAAACAATCAAACGCTTTAAATGGAATTCATCCTCAGAGCACGGTTAGTAAAGTGGATGGGGGTGGGTGGGAATAACCTAATCCAAAGAGAGAGAGATGCAAGGGCTCAGTCCTATTCCACAACTCCCACCCCCTGGCCCAGAAACCCAAAAGGAGGTATTCAAAGGCAAGGGCATAGCTATAATGGGAACATGGAACCCACAAGCCTTAGTCCTGGGGCAGCTGTCTCTCCTGCTACTGGGAACAGGGACCACATTCTACATCTTCAGCACCAGACTGCATTCCAACTTAACTATGCCCCTGTTGACAGGGGCAGATGGAGTGACCCTGCTAGGCCCCATGGCTCCACCAGCCCGTCCCTACTTTGCTAGCCCTTGCTTAAGGCCCAATTAAGTTTGATGGGGCAGGGTTGCAGGCCAGTGCTGCTGCCAGTTAGCTAACACTGCCAACCAGCCCTGCCAGGGGGGAGACTGGGGCAGAAGCTAGCGCTTCTGTCTCCAGCCATGGGTGGGGCCTTGCAGAGCAGCAGCAGTGACAGGGTCTGGTCTGAAAGAGATGCCAGAGCATGACAAAGAGGTGACAGGGCTGAGCGCCGGCACAAATTAAACCCTGCCCAGAAGCAGAGGCTGATTTAGGATTGAGGGCAGGCAAGACATCGTGCAGCTTGGGGCCGGGGCCTGGTGAAACGATGTCTAACTCAGCACCCGGGCCCAATGTGCCAGAGGAGTCTGAGTGAAACAGAGAGAAAAGCACTGAAGAACTGGGAAAGGGCTCAGTAAAGACTAGAGCTCCACAAGTATTATTCAAGCCCTGGAAATCCTGCCCTGATGATTGTATACTTTATTATTTATTTATTAGAAAGTCTTGTTACCTTGCCCCTCCTGCCACAGGTAGCTCGGGGCGGCTTACAATCAATGAAAACAACAACATAAAAGGAGGATAAGATACCCCCCCCATACCCACTTCCCCCCCACCCACCCATCACCCTTCTCCCCCAGGACCCCCACCAAACACCTGGCAGAACAGCCAGGTCTTGTAACTTCTACAAAAGGAGGGGAGATCCGGGGCCAGCCGGGCCTCAACCGGGAGGGAGTTCCATAGCTGTGGTGTGGGTGTGGCCACCGAGAATGCCCTCCCCTGCGTGGCCCCCCAGCAGACTTGGGGGTGGGGTAGACTTTAGGGGTAGACATTATTTATATAGCACCAGCAATGTGCCTATGTGTGCCCCCTGTGCCTAATGAGCATGCTCACTCTGCTCCCTTTTGAAAACCTACCTCTTCCATCAGGCAACCCTAGCTCTTCACCTTTACAGAGTCTTCTCACTGCTACTCCTTCTGCTGTCCTGTTATTCATGGTCCCCTTCTCCCCTCTAATGCCTCCCTTCAGGAGGGCAGGGTACCAAGCTGCCTCAAGGAGGTGGTAGTCCCACCTCTGCTTGGATGTTGACTCCCTGGCCAGTTATCGGCCGGTCCTTTTTAGGGAAGGTTATCGAATGGGTAGCGGCTCGGCAGTTGCAGGGGGATCTGGACCACGTTGGTTTTCTAGATCCCTCACAGTCCAGCTTTCATCCAGGTTATGGTACTGAGACTGCACTTGTGGCTTTGGTCGACGACCTCCACCATGAATTGGATCAGAGTCGCTCGACCCTGCTGATTCAGTTAGATCTGTCGGCTGCATTTGATACCGTTGACCATGAGATGTTGGTGACTCGCCTCTGGGACCAGGCCGGGGTGGGCAGGACTGTTCATGAATGGTTCCGCTCATTCCTGGCCGGAAGAACTCAGTGAGGGGTGTTTGGGGATTGTTTGTCATCTCCCCGGGAGCTCTTGTGGGGAGTCCCGCAAGGTTCCATTCTGTCCCGTCTCCTGTTCAACGTGTATATGCAGCCGTTGGAGGAGGTCATGAGAAGGTTTGATTTTCGGGGTCATCAATATGCTGATGACACCCAACTCTACCTCTCTTTTTCATCCAACCCAGACCCCACAGTCTCTGTGCTTACTTGGTGTTTGGAAACTATGGGGGACTGAATGAGTGTGAGCCGACTGAGGCGGAATCCCGACAAGATGGAGGTGATGCTGGTGGGTAAGGTGGTGGGAGTGGCAGCCCCCGTCATTGATGGGGTTTGCCCTCCACTGGTCCCTCAGGTTCCTAGTCTGGGAGTGCTCTTCGACTTCTAACTCCGCCTGGATGTCCAGATGGGGGCTGTGGCGAGGAGCACATTCCGCCAATTACATCTGATGTGGCGGCTTCGGCCATTTGTCTCAGACTCCAACCTGGCCACCATCATCCATGCTTTCATTACTTTACGTACGAGACTATTGTAATGCACTCTACATGGGGCTACCCATGGTGATGGTCCAGAAGCTGCAGAATGCAACGGTCCATCTTCTTATGGGGATGGGCTGCCGTGAGCACATTACACCTGTATTCCGTTCATTGCAACGGCTGCCTATAGTCTTCCGGGCCCAATTCAAGGTGTTGGTGCTTACCTATAAAGTCCTAAACAGCCTGGGCCCCACCTACTTGTGGGACCGCCTCACTCCCCGAGCCCTGGATTGGCCCCCTGCGGTTGACCGGGGGTGCCTTTCTTGAAGACCCCCAGGTTTCCTGGGGGGCGACTATGGAGAGGGCATTCTCGGTGGCCGCACCTAGGCTGTGGAACTCGCCTCATGGCAGAGGCCCAGTTGGCCCCGGACCTTCCTTCTTTTTAACGATCATGAAAGACCTGGCTATTCCACCAGGCCTTTGGTGAGGGAGATTGGGGGGGATAGAGGGTTAGGGTGGGTGGGTTTTTGTTTGTGCTTTTTTAAAAACTTCTCCCTATTGTTATGAATTGTTTTAATGAATGTTTTATATTGTTTTGTATGTTTATATTGTTAACCACCCCGAGCTGCCTACGACAGGATGGGCAGGATAAAAATTCTTAAAATAAATTTATTTAATATAGTTATATCCCGCCCCTCCTGCAAACAGCTTGGGGCGGCTAACAAATTTCCATTAAAACAATTTAAAAAATATTAAAATAATCATAAAAATCTTACAAAAACAGGTAGGACAAAAATGTACAAAAAAATAAGGAAGGGTAGGGGGATAAAAACCCCTGACCCCCACCCCTCCCCAAAGGCCTGGGCGAACAGCCAGGTTTTACAAACTCGCCGGAATGTTAAAAGGCTTGGGGCCAGGCGAGTTTCCTCCGGGAGGGAATTCCAAAGGCGCGGCCCAGCCACCGAGAATGCCCTCTCCATTGTGCCCCCCCCCCTTAACATGGGGGACCTCCAAGAAGGCACCCCGGCAGACCGAAGGAGCCGCTCTGGGGCGCGGAGGGCGAGGCGGTCCCTGAGGTATGAGGGGCCAAGACCGTGAAGGGCCTTATAAATCAACACCAACACCTTGAACCTGGCTTGGCACGCTCTTGGCAGCCAGTGCAGAGCCCGGAGCACAGGTGTTATGCGGTCCCGGCGACCAGTCCCCGAAAGGAGGCGGGCCGCCACATTCTGCACTAGCTGCAGCCTCTGAACCAGGGCAGCTCCACGTAGAGCTACGTTAATATATATATATGACTCTGCTGAGCACATGCACCTGCAACTCCTTGACTTTGTGAATATAATGCAGTCTCTCTCTATGCACCCCTCTTCCTCGCCTCTCCTAGGGTGTTCTTAGATGGATGTGGGGCTCCCTGCCCCCAGAGCTGCTCTGGGGGTGCCACCCCCATGTCCACCTGCTCCTAGCCCCACCTGGGTTTGCTTCAGATGGACCCAGCGGGTTCCCCGGGCTGCAGTCCGGCCGCACAGCACCCTCCACACACACACACACAATACAGTTGTGTGCAATTGCCCAATCCTAGACTGGCGCCTGGAAGCGGAGCTGCAGCATGGGTCCATGCATCCGACAGACAACTGCTCCGCTTTGGGCCGGTGCCCCAGGTTTGGCTGGCCCACTCTGCCAGCAGTGCTCTGGGATGTTCCAGAGCATTGCCGCCTGCACGTTGGCCGGGGCACCTTTAAAACAGACGGGCCACCCAGGGGGTGAAGCAGACTGGTGTGGCTGTTCACCTGAAAACACCCCTCAGGGCAGAGGCCTCTCTCTAATTAACGGCTGTTATTGTTGTTAATTATTGTTCAGTGCCAGGTGCATTACTGGTGCTATATAAAAGCTCAATATTTTCCTTTCTCATAATACAAGAGGTAAGAGGGTGCTCAATGAAGTTTTCTGGCACCAGGTTTAAAGCAAACAAAGGGAGGTCCTTTCCCCCCGCACCATGCCCAATTCACCTGTGAAACTCATTGCTGCGAGATTTTGTGCAGAACAATAGTATAACTGAATTCAAGAGAAGACTGTGTTGGTTCATGGAGGACAGGACCATCAGTGGCTAGTTGCTAACTGGCTGAGGGATGCAACGCTAAGGGGCTCTGACTGCTGGAAGCTGGTAAGACAATCGACGATGGATCACTCTAGGATTTCAGTTTCCGGAATACTTTCTGTGAAGCAGTTGCTCCCAAACCCTTTGGACTGACAGACTTTTGCGTTAGGAGCACTGAGTGAGGGGTATTGGGCTTCTGGGCTGACGCATGGTCCGCATCAGGACCAGAGAAGGGAGTCAGAAGGAAAGGCTGGGAGCAAGAGCTAGAAGGGAAGTAATAACAAGACAGGACTGGAACTAGGCATGGAGCAAGGCAAGACTGTGTCTAGTTCCATTGGTCACCTGGAGACCACGTGCTATTGTCAGGATCTGCTCCACAGCTGGCAGTAGCAAGCTCAGCCGGCCACGCCCAGCTGAGCTTTTGGAACTTCCAGAGTTCTGCCTCCCTTCCCAATTGGCCCAATCTGGCAGCAGCCTCTGGAGTGGCGGGAAGTGATTGCTGGTCAATGTGCTTTGCTCGGTAGCAGGCATCTTAAACCCTGCCATGCTTTGGATGCTCTTGGTTCTGTTCTCTTGTTTCCCTCTGCCTTGCCTGCCTGGAATCCTATCCCTCCCCTGGAACCCTGCCAGCTGTGCCTAACCCTCAGCCCCGTCCCTGTGCTGTTCCTATCCTCTGCTCCTACCCTTCCAGCACACCTGCATTTTTCAGCTCTCATCCCCATTCCATCCTGACCCTCTTTCAGACTGACTGCTCAGCTCAGGATCTCTTGGCTTGATATTTAGGATCTGGACTGCTTCCCGGTATGGCTGTTCAGTTGTATTGACTCCTGGCTTTGCCCCAGGCATGGCCCCTCTTCTTGGTTTGATTGCTTGATTACCATGGTTCCAATCCTGCGCCAGCCACTAGGCGAAGACCTCCTACCTCCTGGTTCTTACAACTATAGCCTCACAAACCATAGCTTGGAAGCCACTGGTCTAAAGCCTCCACAACTGGCCACTGTCAGAACAGAATTATGGTTCTATATTACTAGATGGTCCACTGGTCTAACCCAGTATTATTTATTTATTACTGATACTTATAGGCCGCACCCTCCTGCACAAAGGCAGCCCTGAACAAAGGCAGTATGGCACTGACTAGGGTCTACAGCCCTGGTTCTCAAACTAGGGAGCATGGACTCTTTTCTGGGAGGAGGGATGTAACTCTGCGCTGGGAAGGGAACTCGGTCCCTTGCTCTGCCCAGCACTTGCTGTGTAAATTGGGTTTTCAGAATACATGGCAACTACTGGGTGTAGCAAGGAAGTGGATTACACTGGAAGCCCCTCCTTCCTTCCCTCAGGAGTAGTGGATGGCCGGGAGCACGCAAGAGTCTGAGCATTTTGGTGGTGCCCAGGAGCAAGAGCATTTTGGAAGTGCCCAGGAGCACTTTGGAGGTGGTGGGCATATGATGCTGGGGCAGGCAGAAGGAAGCAGGGGGCAAGAGTGGGCAGGGGACAGAGGAGACAGGGCTATGCAAATTTTTCAGACATTTATGAGAAATACAAAATGCAGGGCTGCACTGGAGCCACTGCAGCCCTGCAAACTGTATCTCTCATAAGTGCTTCTAACAATGTGCATATATGGCAACCGTAAGAGGAGACGTGGTGATGGGGAGGGAGCAGGGGGTGGGAGGCGAGAGGGGACATGTGGTGCTGGGAGGGGAGTTGGGAGGCTTGACAGAGGGTTATAGCAGGAGCATGGCTTGTGGTAGTGGCCCCGAAGCTGTACCCAGGAGAGGGGAGACAGCAGTCCAAAAAAGTTCAAGCAGCACCGTGTTACAGTAGTATCATCCCAGGATCACTGTAGTAGCGGTTCCAGATTGTGACAGGGTCACAGGGCAACCCCTTCACTGGCCTCTCCTCACTGTCCCTGAGTGGGTTAATATGCAGCTTGGGCTGAAGGAATAGATTGCTAAGGGCTGTGGGCCCTTTAAGAGCCCAAACTGTTGGGCTCAATTGGAGATGAGCAACTACAGCTGACTAGTGTCAACACCTGTACATGAACAGAGTTAGGAAGCAGAGAGAGAAGGGGGTTGTTGGGAAAAGTGTGGTGAACAGGGATGCCACCTATGCCAATTTTAAGGAACACTTATGAAATATACACAATGCCAAGCCTGCATTGGTACCTAAGGCCAATGTTCCGATTTCAGAGTCCTCGGAAAAAGTTCCAAGTGCTGACCGAGAACTCTGTCCCGCTACTCAGGACCTCGGAAATTCTCGCAAGTACTTGGGAGCACCTATTCGGTGCTGCCCTGGGCCAAGGTGCCGATACAGGCCCTGCAACATGTACTTTTCATAAGTGTTCCTTAAAAATTGGCATAGGTGGCAATCCTAGTGGTGAAGGAGCAGCCAGAGTGAAGGGCTGTTTGTTACAAGCCTACTGGTGTGGCTCAGCCAGAACAAGCAGGTTGGTAATAGAGACCCAGGAGAGGCAGAACTGGGAGAAAACTTGCTTCTGCCTGTGCTGCAGAGACTGTCCCAGAGCCGGGGACACATGCTACCTGAGGGGTGACTGCAATTCTCGGGTGGGACCAACACTCTTATTTACTCCCAGAAGGGACTTCTTTATGTTTACCTTGTATTTGTGTTGCTGGGATCAGTTATAGCCAGGAGAAGCCCCGCTCTGGAGGAATTGGGCTGGCTGTAGGGGAGGAGGAGGCCAGACTCAAAAGCTCTGTAGGGCTGTTGCACCCAGGGGCTGGGAGTGGAGAGACTTTAGGTGCCAGAATCTTTGGGTGGACTTGTACATAACACTGATTAAATTGGATGTCTGCGGGGCCCTGGAACATGTATAATGAGCCCCAGATTCATGTTGCTTGTGAGGGAGTCAGTGGGAGTTCCAGCCCTGCTTTAAATGCAGATTTGAAGTTTAGATTTAATCTGAACACCAAATCCTCATTTAAAGCAGGGCTGGAACTTCCACTGACCCCCTCACACATAACACGAATCAGAGACTCATTACACATATTCTGGGGGCCTGCAGACGTCTGATTTAATCAGCATTACATGAGAGTTCACCCTTAAGTGGTAGCTCCAGAGAGCTAATTTCCCATAGAAACTAATCTGCCACACCCTCCTCACTAAGGAAGAAACGCAGGGCTGCCACACAGATAAAGCCAAATTAAAATCCCACTGAGTTACCTGCACCACTAGGTTTGCAAACTTCCCCATTCAGAGTTTGCTTGCTTCAATGCAGATGTTGCAGGAAGCAGTTAAAAGTTGCATCTCAGCAGAGGATGCTGCGGCCCCAGAGAATATGAATCTAGACAAGCCTTTTGATTCATTTATCAAAGCTCTCTCAACAGTTCCAATTTCCAGGTGGTGAAAAGAACAATAAATACTGAGCAAAGATCAGCACCAGCCACAGCATTTTAATAACTAAAGTTTCCTTTCTTTAAAAAAAAGTCTTTCTTCACAGTAAAAAAAAGAAAACCAACAGATCCATCCGACTGTTCCTCATAAAACATTCCTCCCATTGACATGATTGAGACGTGTCAGCCCCAGCCAAAGCCTAACCATCTATTTGTGTCAACACCCACTGAAATTTCACTTAGTGTTGAAGAACAGCAGCTAGCTTTGCACTATAGCTTTGAGGCCTGTTACTTATGTCAAGGGCCTAACCTTAAATACGTTGCCATTAGTCAACTCGTATAGATCCCATGTCGGAAGCAATGGGACAGGATGCTAGAGATCAGTATCAAGGGGATTCAGGGCCCACAGAACCCAATTTGCATCAGTAACAACCTTTAAAAGCATGTACCTATCAAAAAAACATTTAATTCCCTCTGCTTTTGGAAAATCCACAAAAGTATATACTCCCTCAATCTGATCACACCTGTACGTGTCACTGACATGTGAAGCCCACCTGCCAAGATTCCTTTTACATGGCAAGAGCCATGTCCTTAGAGGGACTGATCACGCAACTGCCACACACAGTGATGGCAGCGTCCTTAGAGGAAACCGAGCTTTAAGCATAGTGATTATGAGGTCCATGAAGGACGCACCAAGGTAGCCAGACTTGTCAGGGTGGAGATGAGCGAGAGGCACCATCCCACTCTGCAGATTGGTAAGGAACTCTGGTACTCTGAGCAGGCTACTCAGAAGCACATTCTCACTTTGAACTTCTTAAATCTCGCTCTCCTCCATATATACCTGCTCTACACGTGCTCTGTTTATATATTTCTATTGGCACAGCCAACAGCCTGGGTGCAGCGTGGGGGTGGGGTCACATCGGATGGACATTCATCTGCGTGGCCACACCCCCACAGTGTGCAACAGCCCACTCCCTCCCTGACAGGTGATCATGGCAGCCAATCAACCAATGACAGCCGCCATGGCACCCAGTCCCACCCCCCAGACCACAGGGGTAAATCGGACTTTCAAACGTGAAAACCCACTTTACTCCAGGTCCAGCAGGTTGCAATCCCAATGGGGGGAGGGAAGAGAAGGCCTAGACACCACCATGGTTGGGATCCAGACCGAGGAAACATCTGGCAGGCGCATTTCAACGTGATGGTGGCCCCCAGGTTAAACCGCACTAAAGTGCACTAAACCTGGCCACAGTCACATTTGAAAATGCCCTCTCTCTCTCCAAGACTATTTCCTGTCATCTACTCTGTCATTTTAAAAGTTAAGGGAACATATACTCACTCACTCAATGTAGAACTTGCTCCCTCCAGATGCTCATCTCAGTTCCTCCCTCCGCCCCATTTATTCTCCAGGTGCTTTTAGGATCAAATTGTGTTTCCACCTCCCTCTTTATATTACCCCCTTTATATTTGTTTTATATTGTGAAGTGCTCCGAGTGCCATTTGGTAAGGGGCAGATGCTATAGAAATAAATTAGTATTACTCTTAGGTTTATTAAGGATTTTTACCTTTGTTTGTAGACAGTATAACCAACGCATTTGCTTGCGGGCCTGATCATTTATTTTGCTTTCCGTATGATCTTTGAATGTCATATACTCAGTAAAAAGTTTGGAAAACCAACTTCTAAGTCTGTCGAATCCTTAGAAAACAAGTACTGGGTGTAACCATGCAGTGAAGTCCTCTCAGGATACTCCTGTATCCCACTACAGTTTACAATAGTTCATTATTATTTAAACAGCACTTTCACATCCTTAGCTTCACCCTCATAACAATCATGTGAGGAAGATTATTATTATTCCCATTTTACAGATGGGAAACTAAGGCTAAGTCTGTAACTTTCCCAAGCCACTTAGTATGAGTGTTGTTAGACAGACACCCACTCTGCTCCGCCCCCCACTGATGGTCCATCCATGAAGAGGCAGGCCACCCTGGGGTGAGGTGGAGCAGGAGTGAAGCAGGCGTCGCTGGCTCCGGGCCAGCTCTGCTCGCGGTGCTCCGGAACAACTGAGTGGGCCACCTGAATTCAGAGTACTGGCCGGGGCCAGAGCAGTGGTCTGTCTAAAAGGCAGACAGCCACTGCACCTCTGCTTCCGACTGCACGTTGCCCCGGCAACTGTCAGAGAGATGCGGGCGGCAGCCTAGAGCGGCTGCTGATCTACCCACTGCTCTATGGTGCAGGGGAGGAGGGTGCATGCACATGGATGGTGGGCCACAGCAGTGGCTGCCTCTGTCTAAACCTGCCACAACCAGAGCCAACCCAGGGGTGGCCACCCCCCAAATCCTTCTAAAAACACGCAGTGTTCATGGCTAAGACAGGATTTGAGCCCTGATCTCCCTGTTCTAAGTCCAACACCTTTTCCGCTAGGGCTACGCTGCGTAAGGCAGAGATTCCCAGACTACCGGACATGACCCCAAGTGAAAGCATGAAGTTGATCATTCCAATCTATTTTCCAGTGCTCAGATCTTACCTGGAGTACTGCCCCCAGTTTGGGGCACTTCGTTTTAAGAAGGACATTGACAAATTGGAGCAGGCAGGGCCAGCCTTACCACCGGGTGACCTACAGCACTCACCCCAAGCCCTGCTATTTCCGGGGGACCCACAGTGGCCCATGTTTTCCCCAGGGCAGGGTGTGGGTGCCCCCCCCCAGCAGGGTCCCAAAAATAACCACCTTTAAGGCCCCAAAGAAAGTGGCCCCAACTGGGGAGAGGCCACCAGGGGCCTGCATTTTATGTTTATCCTGGGCCCTACAAATTCCAAGGCTGTCCCCAGGGATGGGTTCAGAGGAGGGCAATCTGGAAAGCAAATCTTTATAGGAAAGGTTGAAGGAACTGGGGTAGGTTTAGCCTAGTGAAGAGAAGATTAAGAGCAGACAAAATGACAGTCTTCAAAATCTCCAAAGGGCTGCCGCCAAGAAGATGGCAAGGAACTGTTCTGCCGGACTCGAAATAATGGGCTCAAGTTTACAGGAAGGGCGATTTCAGTTAAATATCAGGAAAAATGTCCTAAACGTAAGCGCTGTGCGGCAATGGATTAAGCTGCCCAGGGAGGTTGTAGGTTCTCCGTCTCATCCCTGGAGATTTTCAGAGAGGCAGGACAGCCGTCCGTCAAGCATGTTGCAGCTGTAGTCATCCTGCATCAGGGGGCTGGAGCAGATGACCCTCAAAGCCTCTTCCAGTTCTGGGATCTGCAGAAGTCACAATCACAGCTGATATTTACTATGAAGTGCATCTCTCGGGGGAGGGGGGGGGAGGAGTCACAGGATTACATTTAAGTCTCAAAATGGGGTCACTTGGGCAAAGGTTTGGGAACCTCTGGTGTCAAGCGCTAGATTAGGAAGCCTCTGATCTAGTCTTGGCTCTGCCAGCGATTGGCAGCGTAGCCTTCGTCAACTCAGTCCTCCTCTCGGATTTACATTCCGGTATCTCTAACGGGATCACAGCAGCCACGCGCGCGTTGAGATCACGAGAGCTGAAACAAGTAGTGGGTTTAGTATTTGTGGGGATTGTCCGTAGTTTTAGCCAGACTTTTGGGTTCCTGAAAAATATCTGTGCCTGAAAATGGGTGAGCCAGCTCGGAGTTGGCCAATAGGGTGCTGCCAGTCCACTGTTAGTGGCTGGTGTATATTTCAGAGTCATGAGACGCAAGGACACAGCTGTTGAATAAAAGCAGCCCATGACTCCCCACGGAAGAGAAGACCATCTTCCCCATACATCTCTTCCACCCCACAGCACCACTCTCCTCTGTATAGTGGGAAGTTATTTTTTTTAAAGATACAAAATTTTGAAGAGATGAGCTAAAATTGATCGGTTGGCATATTGGAAAATACATCGACATTCAATATTTGCAGGATGTTGTTCATTTATCAGGATGTGAAGTAGAATTTAGACTGCTTGCCAAATCTGGATTTTCTGCTTGCAAGAATTTAGGTCTCCTGGTTGCAGACTTGGGGGGGGGGGGCGAGGGGGAGGATTGCAGATTATAACAGGGCCCTGACCATAGAGTTGGAAGTGACATCAAAGGTCAGCTAGTCCAACCCTCCCTGCTTTGATGCAGGAAATCCACAGCTACAACATCCCCGAGAGATGGCTGTCCAGCCTAGCCAGTGCCAACATTTGTAAAACTGATTCCTGCCTGAGACAGTTGTCTGAAGGCTGCATCGTTTGGGGTGGCAGCTATATTGGGGTGGCAGATGGGACATGTAGGTCTGACACATGCAAAATATCAGGGGGGCGGGGGTTGTGTTGGATCAAGCAGGGCTTGGTTGTGGCATATTCTCCTTCGTGGCAACTACTCCCCTTAGACATCGGGATGAAGGCAAACAATGTTCTTTGGGGAGTAGGGCTTTTAAACCTTTTTCCAGCCTCAGGCTGGAATTTGCTAGGAGTCTCCTATCTAGATCTTCCTGGGTGTAGACAGGAACTTCCTAGTCCCCCTTTTGTAAAAACTGAGCTGGTGAAGTACTCTTGCAGCCCCATTGAAAAGAGCTTGGGCATGATTGATACCCATTTTCCGCCGTGACCTGCCCCTCACGTCATAGCTTCCCCAAGCCCACGGGTGGGTTTCCTTTACCTAATTGTGCCCTCCGCCCCTACTCAGGAATACAAGTGCCATGTGCCTTAATACAGAGAACATAATCTTTTAAGGAAGTCATGACCATTCAAGATTATACAACACCTGAACATGTATTGTCAGCCCCCTGTAGTGACAGGGGTCCCCTTTGATCTTGAAATCTATGGCCCAGAATGACATCTCTGAGTTAGGCACTCGGTTATGCACATGTACCATGCCTGCCTGGATGCCTCACTGCGGCCATCTGAGCTGCCATGCAGATGGGGCACATGGTTTATTTATTGATCAGGTTGTCTCAGACTGAGTGCTCAGTTAGAGCTCAGACAATCCTCCCCCTTGACATTTCTTGTTCCCTTGCAGCAAGGAATGTCTGGAGTTTCAATAGTCAGGGAACAGCCAGGCAAGACAGCACCAGAGTCAGCCAAGGAATAGAAATGGGCACTGGAATGGAAGCATGTTTGATCTGGCTGATAAGGAGGGGCCACACCAGGATGTCTGAACGCAGCAACCTGCAATGGGCCCAGTGCTAAGAGGGACCCCAGCAGGTTCTCTAAGTGCAACAACCCGTAGTGGGCCCTGTGCTAAGAAGGGTTCCACCAGAATCTTTGTTAGGGATATGCGAACAGAACCGAGTTTGGAAACTTGGTTTGGTTCGGTTCAAAAATCGAGTTCGGTTCAAAAGTTCAGTTCGGTCGACCGAACTATTCGAGTTTGGTCGAATTCCAAACCGAGTTCGTACATTCAAAACCAGGGTTTTTGGCCTTCCGAACGGGTTCCGATTCGACCGAACAGTTCGGTCGAATTCGGTTCGAAAGTTCGGTTCGCCGAACTATTCGAGTTCGGTCCGAACTCCCAAACCGCATTCACACATTCCTAATCTTTGTGCAGTGCCCAACATTTCCTATGGAGGTCCCAGCAGAAGCAAGTTCAGCACCTTGACTCCCTCCAGCCCATACTCTCAGTTCCCTACTTTCCCAGCACCCACAATTTGTGGGGGGGAGTTGGCTTTCCCCCCTCATTTTAGCCACACCCCAAGGCAATACTAAGTGCAAAGGGAATTAGGGAGGATACTCCTCTTAAGGACTCAGTCAGCCTGAAGCGTATAGAATAGAGCAGAGCTGGATGAGTGGGATTCTGGGGATAAGTCCTTATGACCAGACTGTGTTCAGCTGCCCATCTATTTTCCTGCCTTCCTTTATCTCCCCCCCGAGCTCTCATTCCTCAGGAGCATCACACTCGTTTTGCTCTGTATCTACCTCTTCACCAGGCCTGTCACAGGTCTTGGAAACTGCTTCCTGAGACACAAGCAACTCCAGGCAGCTCCCTGCAGTAACATGAGCCCAGCCAAGCGCTACGTTGCCCAGATCTGAACCAAGAGGTATCTGTCAGGGCTGCTGACGTCTCTACTTATACAGAGCTTTGAAAGCTGCTGCTCCTGCTGCTGCTCCTGAGCACAACCTTGCCAAGGTCATTGTGAACCGAGGTAGCTCAGGGGGGGAGAGAGATCGAGATCCTAGAAAGGCCACTAGGACAAAACAAAGCCATTCCAATTCTCTCTAGTGTTGCTTTTGCGGCATTGAGCTCAAAACCCATGCTTTGATGCTTATGGCAGGTTGCTGTGAGTAAGTCATTGCAGGCACTCTGCCACATTTAGGGTTGCTGCCTCACTCAGAAGGATCTCTGGAGGGGGTGGAACCATGTTGGAGGGGGGAGGGCAAAGGGGCTATGATGCACTAGAGGGGTAGGGTAAAGGGGATGTCACACCCCTTTCTGACATAACCTTGCCCCAATATCACAATGTTCTGCAGGGGGCAGGGCCACATCAGAAAGCTGGCAGGGCAAACGGGGCTGGCTAGAGTCCCAAGTCATTAATTCTTTCTTGCAATGTTTTAGTTAGCCAATCGCAGTGTACGGCAAAAGCAATCCTGCTCAGAGCCATGTGCACCATGGTTAAAATATTCCTTGCATATCAAGGCTGAGTTTTAATGCTCTGGCTGCACTCTTCCATCAGAAAGGGGCTGTTCCCGTAGCTCAGAGCATGTGATGATTTGGGGCTTTTGCATCCATTATTTATGCTGGGAGACAAAGACGCCACTGAATTCCTCCCTACCTCACCTGAGCCCACACTGACTGCTCTTTGCAGTGAAACTACCCAGGAGACTCTTGAAAAGACAGTCACCAGCAACAGGAGAAGGAAGTCAAAGGCAGGGGATCCCTCACAATAATGAAGGGCTCATTTTTTGATTGCATTGTGCCTTCCAAAGCACTCACAGCCATTGAATCACACACAAGAATAGCTTGTCACCACTGGGGCAGGAGGCAACAGCTGTGTTGTCCTCTTCAAAATGTTCTATGCCGAATGAGTACCTGGAACCAAGCTAAGCACGTGGGCCTGCAATATCTCAACTTCATGAATTTAGCCCTGACTCTCCCTCAGGAGCAGCTGGCGGATGTGGGTTGCAGAGAGGAGGAGAGAGGCAGAAATGGGGTAGGAGGGAAAGTAAAGGGGTTAGGGAAGAGGTAGAAATGGGGGGGGGGGAGGAGAAGAGGGGTTGAAACTGGGTAAAGGAGAGAGCCAGAAATGGGGTATGCAGGGAAGACAGGGGTAAAAACAGGTGGTGGACAGGGTTGCCATATGCAGATTTTTAAAGGATACTTATGAAAAATACATGTTGCAGGGCCTGCATTGCTTCTGCCTAAGGTGCCAATGCAGGCCCTGCAACATGTATTTTTCATAAGTATCCTTTAAAAATTTGCATATGGCAACCCTAGTGGTGGAAAGGAAGGAGTAGACATGGGGGCAGGGAAGGATGTGGGGAGGAAGAGAGAGACATGGAGGATGGGGAAAGGCAGGGAGTAGGGGAGGGGTAGAAATGGGGGGAAGGCAGGAAGGAGGACTCACTAGCAAGTCATGTGCTGGTCAGCCTCAAAGTCCAGGCAGCCGCATTGACCCCAGCGGGAGGAAGGCGTAGCTTCTTGGCAGCAGCCCAGAAGGTACCACCCCTCTCCCCACTTTCTGCTGAGCTGCTATTGGTCTCTGGGTAGGCTAAATCGCCACCTCGAGGCCGTGCTGATTGGAGGACTCCCTGCATTGGGAGATCCCCTGCCTCCAATCCCTCCCCGTGCCTCTACTGTACAAGTGCTCTGCTTGTTCTGGGTGTTTGTCCAGTAAAGGCAATAACTGGCCCCCATGGCTCACTTTTTTAAAAAACGGAATTGATGGGGTCCAAACCTGCCTCCAAAGCCACACACCCCTGCCCCAGAAGCCACACCTCCTGGCCCAGAACACGTTAGAGCAGGGATGTAAATATTACTCTTTGGTGAGCAACCCAACCAGTGGACCAATCTGCTTCTACAGCTGATTGAGCGTTAATCTCTACAGTGGCCAGTACAGGGAGTGGGGCGGGAAACTCATTAATGAAAGCCAAGTAAACCATCCAGGTTTTTTCTGGCTTTTGTTTCATACCCTGATGTGGCCACTATCTGCTTTTTCATGGTCTTTCACATTTTGAGATGCACACTCCTGCTGGAAACATTTCCTTGGACTCAGCCTCCTATTGATTTTAATTGCCGAGTCTCAGTCCTAGCAAGCCCCCCAACCCCACAAACTGAGCCCTCCCCCTCCCCAGCTGCCTCACATCCAAAATGGCTTTGCACAATGCAGCAACAGCCAGCTCAGCTGAGAGTCAGGCAGGCAGAGGGGAATGTGGTAGGGAAGTGGCTTGGTGGGAGGCAGGGCGGAGCTCTCCTGCCCATTGGTGCCCTTCCCCTTTGTCACCCTCCCTCCCACTGTTGTCCATTCTAGATTATAAATCCTTTGGGGGCAGGGATCTGCCCATTATCATGACCGTACAATGCCAGGCACATTGCTGGCAGAAGCAATATTATACAGCCATGGGAGCAGCTCTATAGTTAAGGCAGCTGTATCGTTGTATTAAAATCAAACATTCTATTCATTATACAATTGGGATGATTTTTTCTTCTTCGCACTGTGAAATCTGGTAGGGAGGCTCCCTTTGTTGAGGGGTAGTATCTGTCCAAGTTTTAGGCAAATCAGATAAAAACAAGACAGTTACAGCTGTCTGAGTTTTGGAGGCAGAATGGCATTTAAAAAAAACACATTTTGCACTCATGGGGACTTCGTTATGGGGGCAGTATTAAGAAATCTAGCAGTGCTCAAAAATTCAAGTGTGGCCTGGACTGATTTTGTGTGTTTTTAGTTTTTGAAAATCTGCTGTATAGTTTTGAAGTTCTGATGTGCCCATTTTGGCAAATGGGGCTTCCCGCTGTCTGTTTCACTCATACTAATAATCATCATCATTTCTATAGCACTACTAGGTGTACACAGCACTTTACAATCTCCAAATTTGGAGACAGATCCCTGCCCAGTGTGCTTACAATCTACGATGGACAAGAGTGAGGAGAACACAGGGGGAGAGAGACACACACAGATGGGGAACCGAGGCTGAGAGGTTGTGACTTGCCCAAGGCCACCCAGTGAGTTCATGACTAGGGCCAAGATTTGCACCCTGGCTTCCCAGAACCAGGTCCAGCACCGTTTCCACTACACCACACTGGCTCTCTAATGTTATATCTTCAATTCAATTCAATTGAACATGAGAAGATAAGATTTTATGAAGGCTACTGTTGTACAGACCTGAGTGGTATTTATTGCAGGCTATTTAATGGACCTAAGTCATGGGGAGTTCATTGCACCCAAGCGGAGTTTTATTGCAGGCTACTGTATGGATGAGAGTCTTGCACCCAAGGGGAGTTTTATTGCATCCAATATTTGTATGGATGCCAGGGGGGTTTATTGCACGCTATGGATGGGACAGAGCTGGGAATGAAAGGAACCTCACTGGCTAGCTGCTCTGGTTGCCATGCAAACTCCCCAGCACATGTACTGACAAGCACAAGGGAAGCCCCCGTTACCGTTTTGCACATCCAGGGGTTAACGGGGGTCCTGTGCAACTCGTGCCAGGAGCTCTCCTGGCAGAAGCATTCCCATGGAATTATGGGACTTGTAGTCCATGCAGGAGAGGAGAGGAGAGCAGTAGGGTCTGCTTCCTTCTCCACTCCTCACTGCACCTAAAACAACTGATTTTTCACTGCTCCCCACCCCTCCGGGTGCTTTGGGAGAGTGCATCAAGGAACTAGCTGTTTGGCAGCAGTGTGGAACTGAGGATCAGGGACAGACAGACTGGAAATGAACTGCTATGAACACACCACCCAATGTCTTTAGACAAAACCTTAGCCATGGGGACAGTGCCACATCTGACATCTGTGCAACCAACGAGGAGTTAATGGGAGGATAACCAGGGGGGGAGACCAGTGGCCAAAAATAATGATGGCGCTTAGACCCAACACACAGCCATGTAGCCGACGTCTTAAGCACTCAATCGCCGTTGTGTCTAAAGATGACCCAGGAGTATATAAGAGGCCAGACTCTAGTCGCACTGTGCAGCAAGTTGCATGTTTAGGCAAGGCCAGGAGCGTGGTTTATGTGTGGTTGTGTTGTTTTATCGTTTATTGTATATATTTTGTTATAACCAATGGTTGAAACAATAAACTAATTCATTAATATAAGAGGCCAGAGGGAGGAGCTGGAATGATGCGGGGCTGGGTGGAATGACAAGACAAGGACACTGGGAGTGACTGAAATGATACGGAGCTGGATGGAACAACAGGTATGAGGCCAGCAGAAAAGCCTGGCTGGTAAGGACTGAGGTTGGGTGGGTGGAGTGATGGGTGTGAGGACCCAGCGTCCCTCACTGACTTTCCATTTCCTCTCCGTGGCTTCCTCACTTCTCCCCATCTCCTTTCTGAACAAGAAATAGAGTCGAGAGAGACTGGATGGAGTTAGGGGCACCGAAGAATTTTACATGAGTTGGACAAAATTCCTTTAGACACGTAACTGACGAAGACCAGGGCTGCAAGGGAAACAC
>QEPC01009365.1:866534-947948 GCA_003113815.1 Sphenodon punctatus | reverse complement strand
CAGTCCCTATACTCTTCCTCTGGAGGTTGGGGGAAAAGATTGAAGCTGGGGACAGCAAGCGCCTCCCCACCTCAGTATTATGTGCTGGATCTCCATCTCCACTGTGGTGTGGACACAATTTCGCCTCACTGCTCAAGTGATTAAGGGCAGGGGGTTATTTTCCCTTGTGTCATGCAATGAGGTATTATACTGTATTGTGGGTGTGGGAGAACTGATGGGAACTGTAACAGCATGCAGTGCCCAGAAGTAACTCCATGCAGGACCAGACCCCTTCTAGCCAGCCTGCCTGCTTCCCAGCCTGGGGTGAGTCCATGCAGGACCAAACCCCTCCAAGCTGACCTGCCTTGGGAATTAGCTTAGTTCTAGTTCAGTTTTCTATTAGCACGTCCATAGGCTTCAGCCTTTCACAGTTCCATACAAGTCTCTTTACAATAGTAACTCGGTCTCACTAACACCAGGAATCCAATCCCTCCAGCAACCTCAGCCCTATCTAGTCCCTAGCCAGCAAGACTCCAGTCCTCTGGCTGGCTACTCACAGTTAGAGGCTTTAAAGCTGCTACAGAACCCTGTGGCCGCCGCAGCATCCTTTAGCAGTCCAGTCTCCTCAGGCACACCTCTCTTCTCCAGGGTCAGGCCAAGACTGAAGCCTCCTCAGGCTTCCCTCTTCTTATACAGCTCCAGGGGGCGTGGCTAGCCCTTGAGGCTTGCCGCCCTTAAAGGGCCAAGTACCCAGCCACACTCCCTACGGTCTCTGCAGGGTTTTTTCCTCCTGCTTTAGGGCTGGCCTTGCCAAGCCCTTTCCAGTTGGATGCCTAGCGCACCCCAGCCAATCCAGTCACAGATGGCTCCCTGGCACTCTTAAAAGGGCAGCAACCCTCGCAGGCTGCTCGCTGCCACAGTAATCCTGCTGTTTGCAATCAGCTTCCCCTGCTTCTGCGCTAAATCTGCTTTGTTCCATACTCCCGCTTGCTCAGCACTCACAAAAATCATCCCTTGGACCCAGTACAGATGTATATTTTCGAATGTCCTTTCTTGCTGTGCATTTTTAGCGTACCATTGTACAATTTAGCAAACTCTCATCTCAGAAGATCTGCTTCTCCAGTAAGACTAAAGGCGAGCGGTCACTCTTGAGAAATAATTGTGAACTCGGAAGCTGCTTTTTACACCTGCATGAACGTGTCCTTAGAAGGTCGGGAGAGGAGACACGCATGCAAATCAGGCACGTCTGATCAAATGGGAATGTCCAGAGGAGGGTAATTTAAGCTTTTATGCACGTTTACAAGGGTGATTGACTGAGCTGTGAAATCCAGCTCTGTCGATCACTCTTGTAAATGTTCATAAAAGCAGCAAGGCTAGCCCTGCCTCCCTAATATTTCTAATCCCAGTATTTAATCGAGTCTGACCCTGATCGATAGTAATAATCTGGATGCAAATTACCAGGATTCTTCCTGTTCTCTCCAACCCAAATGAAAGCACATCAGGAAAGCAGAGGGGCATTCTCCCCAGCTTCAGCGTTGCCCTCAACCTGCAGAGAAAGGGAAAGTGTGGGTACATGGAGCCTAGTTGTAAGCAAACACAACATTCGAGACTGTACAATGTCTTTATGGCTTACTTACCTGGCGCACAAGTTAAGGCAAGAGTCTTAACTTACAATTTCTATGCTTTTCGGAGCATGGTTGAATTTGTAAGAGTCTTAACTCCTCTCTTAAACTGGAGATTTAAAAAAAATATCTAAGAATATAAATACTAACAAACAGATAAAACCATTGAATGCATGCTACCTGAGCTGAAAAAGTTGTTTTGGATAAACTGATATCCAGTGGCACTCTGTCAGGTATCATTTTGGTTATTCACTTTTGTGGGTTTTTTCATCTTTGGTTTGGTTATTTCAGTAAGTAATGCCATTTTGGCAATATTTGCAATGTTGTACATGCATAATTGCCAAAAATGTTGTAGCCAAAATACCAACAGGACCAAAAAACCAAAAGTAACTAAACACAAAAGAAAAAACACCCAATTCCTGAAAAAAATAATTGGAATACCCCCAAAATTGGATATGCAAGTACCTGTTTCAGTCACAGATATTGTTTGAGTACTCAAGAGGGCTACCTCAAAATGTGACTAATAGTTGCAGATAATAAACCCTCTACCTGTTTCATCTCTAATATTGCAGCTCCAGACAGTTTCTCCCCTCCTAACCTGCGCCTCACCAGGCATAGGAAGACTCTTGACTTCCCAGGTCTTGTTCCCATGATCACTTTTTTGTTGGAGATTAATTACCTCCTACCTGGCTTTAACCTCTGCTTTGTTCCTACAAGTAGCTTAATGTAAGAATGTTGTGAGATTGAGCTCAATTTCCCAAATTAAATTAAATCAGAACTAAATAGCACACAATTCTAGTAGCTACTTGTGTTTCTATCTTGATTAACACAAACTGCTCATTCTTTGAGCTCATAATCTAGGAAAAATAGACCCTGTGCCTTGACCCTGAAATTCCAAAGATGGCTTGCGTGTGCTGCTGTTTCACAGTCTGCAAACACTGGGTGGTACTACAGTTCTCTGTGGTAGTACCCATGGGGCAAATATGCTTATGCTCCATGTCACATGTAACATGTTTACGTTCCATGTCAATTCTATGTGTATGTTCCCACGCTCTGAACTCTGCCCCACAGGGGTGGAAACCTATCCCTCTGCTCATGTTTCACCAAGCCCACAACAGCTCCCAAGCCCAAGAAGCCTGACATGGGAGTGAAATTGATAAAGCCCAGCAAGCCTGTGAAATTGATACGCCCACTAAGTCTTACTGGACAGTGAAACGGACATGACTGCAGCCACCAAACCCTTCTTTGGAGTGAAATTGACAAATCCCAGCAAGCCCCAGCTAGGCAGTGAAATGGACAAGCCCACTAAGATTTACTGGGCAGTGAAATAGACATGCCTGCAGCCACCAAGCCCTTCTTTGGAGTGAAATTAACGAAGGCCAGTAAGCCCCAGCTCAAGATCAAAAAGTGCAACACGCCTACAGTTTGGGAGCGAAATTGAGAAGTAGCTCCGATATCTGAGCAGCTCAGGTGATCAGGCAGGTTTCCCATTCCCAAAGAAAGCAGAATGCCACCTGGTGGCCTGGCTGAGCAACATCCCCTAGCAGGGGGCTGCGACTGAACAAACATGGTCCCTTCATATCAGCAGTTTCCCAAACTTGTTTCAGGCAACAAACCTGTGTTTGCACAGTGGCAAAATCCGTACTTCAAGTGACCAAGCCTAAATGTAGCACTCATCCCCGTGTTAGGTAGCAGGAACAGCGGCAAGCATTACAAGACACCCAGAGACCAAAAAGTGCTCACTTGAAGTCTCACTGTGGCCCTGTCTGCTTTACCAACGGGCAAGTTCAGGGGAGCACAGCCCAGAGCAGCAAACCAGAGTGGCTGGGATGGTAATCACAGGCACAGTAAGAGAGACCCAAGACAAAAGAGCCAGCTGCTCAGATACAAAGAACAAAGGAGAGACAAAAATCCACATTGTGATCTAGAGCTCAAGGGGCCTGGAGCAAAATGTCTCTTGTAACAAAGAAGAGAGGACCCCTTGGAGGTTTGACAGACTTTTCCTGAAGTTTGGGATCGAGGAAAGTTTTTCAAACTTCTCAAAATATTTTGTGCCTGAATCATGGGCTTAGGAGTGAGCTACTTCCTTGGCATCGCAGTCCCCAGGCTCATATGGATAGGGGTCTGACACTGGAAGTTGGCTCTCCCGCCCACCCCACCAGGGGCAGAACAGGGGCTTGCTCTCCCTGAGGTGGCTCTGCTCCAAGGGGGTGAAGGAGGAGACACGCTGCTGGGAGGCAGGGCCCAGCCCAGCCCAGCCTTCCAGAGCCACTGCACAGGACAGGAGCTCCCTCCAGCAGCACAGTGCCAGCGTGCCACCCTTCACCCCCTCTGGTAAGCTTTCCCATCCCTTGCAACCCCCACTGTTCCACAGCATCCCTCACAAAGTTTGGGGGGGGGGAAAGGAGTTACACCTGTGCTTTTAACTCAGGATTCAGGTGGAATAAATGGGTGCAACTTCAGTGAAACAACACCAATTCATTTCACAGCAGAGGATCTGGATGGCCCTTTAACTTCAGTGGAGCAGTGTTTACAGCAGTAAAGAATCTTGTCCACCGACACCAACGAAGCAATGCTGATTTACACCAGTCAGGATACTTGCCTCACTGACTCCAATGAAGCGATACTGATTTTCACCTGCTGAGAATCTGGCTCACTGACTCCAGTGGATTGATACGGATTTACACCAGCTGAGAATCTGGCCCACTGACTCCAGTGGATTGATTTACACCAGCTGAGAATCTGGCCTACTGACTCCAATGGAACGGCGCTGATTTACACCATCAGGGCCCATTACTCTAGTGGCACGAGACTGATTTGTCAGCTTTGGATGTGGCTCCACTTGGTAGTTGCCCAAACCCACATTCTGGGTGTGGTGTAAAATAATTGCTATTTTCTACGCTTGTTGATAATCCCTGTTCTCTGCCACTTGATGCAAGGAGAGAGCACTGAAATGCAGTGTTGATGCAAGCGCTGAAATCAGCAATGGTGTGAATACATTGCTACTTGACAAGGCAAGCACAGATTAAGGAGCAAGAGGAAAGTTTCAAGTGGAAAGGGTGCTGTATAAATGAGGCCAGAGCCTTTCCCTTTGTTTCATTGGGCTCAGGCGACGGGAACAAAGGGATCATCAGGAGAACAGAAAACGGTGAGGGTTTCACACAACACTCAGGATGCGGAATCCAGTCACTACTAGGGTTTGCTACCTTTCTGGAGGTTTTGACCCAGAATGGGGTGGGGCCACACTGAAAGCGAGTGGGGAAAAGCGACTCTCCACCCTCTTTCCTATATGGCCGTGCCCCTTGGGTGCTAAATAGGGAGGAGCCATGTCAGGAAGGAGGGGGGGGGGGGCGCAGAGGGAATCTTCCAGCCTTTTTCTTGTGGTCACACCCCTTTAGAGCATTGCAACAGCAGCATGCTCCATAGGAGGCGTGGTCATGTCAGACAGGGAGTTAAAGATCCTCCCCCCCCAGCTCTCCATGAAAAAGGATTGTGGTGGCCCTTTGGATAACATGGGGGAAACAGAGGCTCCCCATAACAGGGCACAGTTCCCCAGGGGTAAGTCCTCACAGGGACAGATCCCCAAGTCCCACTCAATAGGGACACGGAGTTTCCAAAATCACTCGGTCTCAATCACAGTCTCTACAGACAGCCGACCTAGTGCCACGCATTTAACCCCTCTGGCATCCCTGGCCCTACCTAACCCCAGCTCTGCCAGGCACAGCTCTCCAGGGCTTATCCCAGGCTCCAGTCCCTGGACTTCTCTAGGCTGTTTACAGTATTCACCCTTCAGTATCTTGGAGAGTGGCAGGGTTTCTCAGCCCAAGACCAAGGATCCATGCTTCTCCCAGCAGGGCTTCAGCACTGGCCAGCTCCCCTGCTGAAGGCTCCCTAGAGATGCTACCTCTTCAGCTCCTAGGCATGGAGTGAAGTCCTAGCTGGCTTGAATCCTCTTATGTAGCAAGAGTGGGCGTGGCCAGTTCGATGGGCTGTCTGCCCTTAAAGGGCCAGTGTTCTGCTCCACTCCCTTTCACTACTCAGCCAGTTTCAAGCTCAGGCTGTCGTTCTCTAACAGGACTAGTGTCGCCACGTCCCACGCCAGCATCACTGTTTGGTGCTGTGCTCTTAAAGGGGCAACAACCCCACAAGGCTGCTCCTGCCACACTCCCCTTGGAGACGCTACAGCAAAACTTGGGGACTCAGGTCCAAACCAGAGGGGTAGTAACCTGAGACACTCCCCACTCTTAGGAGCATTGTGTGAATAAGCTCTGAAAATAGAAACTCACCCTGGGGCAGAAGCATCCCTTCTCATAAGCGACTATTTAGATATAACGGCTTAGACCCTACATAACGGCTGTGGGAGGGGAGTTGCTGAGGAAGCTTTGCAGCTGAAGCTCTGCCTGCTTGTGTGCTGAATGGTGCTTCCGACATGACATGACATGACCAAGGGTTATGCGCTGACCCCTCTGTGAGAGGGAAGGGTTAGGAGCAGGGGGCGGGGGGGTTTAAGGGTTATACCCTGACCCCTCTGTGAGGGGGAGGGGGGTTTAGGGTTAAATACCGGGTTAAATAAATAATTAATAATTTCAAATTACACAACGCACCCTGAAATTTGTGCTTCCTCTTGCTGAGGACATTTGGGAGGAACAGCAGTGCGAGTCTGGTGGGGCCTTGACAGCTGACTGCAGAGCCCCATGTGGATCCCAATGGCCATAACAATATTTTACCTTCCCATATCCCCTTGGAAATACGCACTACAATTAGCAGTGCTATTTGATTGCCATTATTACGGAAGATGCTGTTTCTCTTGCAGGGATAATGGAGCTGGCTTTTGAGTGGGATTACCCACGTCACAGCGTGATCTAGGTCCCTGGTTACTGGCTGTGGGTTCCTGTTTGTTTGTTTTTAAATTAATTGGAGCAATTACTGGTTCCCTAAGAAAGGCCAGATAATCTCCTCACTGCGTAGGCCACACACAGAAGCTGCCGGCTGGCTCTGGGCCCTGGGGCTACACAACGGTTTTGTGGCTCTTTTCCAGACACGCTATGATGGCCTCTGCCAACCAGACGCGATTGAGATTTGCTGGGGGAAAAGTCACCATCGCACGCTCTGTAATGAAATGCGGTCAGGGAAATGTCTATGATTTCACATAACCACAGTGTATGGGAGATTATAGCCCCGCAGCTCACAACCTTAGGGGGGAGAAGTGTTGGGGCCCTGAGCTTTTTGAAAGCAACATTGGGTTAGTGGATGTATGCAGCTCAGGGGCTAGGCTTACAGGCACATGCCGAGGCTTAATTTGTAATAAATGAAGCCATGTAATAAATGAAGCCGAGATGCCATGGGCGTGAGGGGGCGGCTAAGAAATACAAATAAATAAAATAAAATAAATTGTGCCCGGAGGACAGAGCCCTGGGAAATGTTCCCAGTAGGATAGCGCACCCCAAACTGTGAGGGAAAAGGCTGAAATTGGCCCTTTTGGGTTTGGAAATGAAAGGATTGTTGATGTGGCTTTCAGTAATGACTTTCCTGCCCCGTCCCCTACGCTGGTCATCATAGGGAGTACATAGAAGCACTCCTGTTTTATACACAGCTGTAGAGGAACGCAGGGTGGTCCAGGGCTTGGGGTTGCTAGCTGGAGACTCAGGATCAGTTCACTGCTGATAAACTCTGAGTGTGCTGAGCATGGCTTCTGGTGGGGGGGAGGGCTGGCAGTTGTTTTTTTAAAAAAATTTTAGCAAATTATTATTTTATTTATTTATTATAGCATTCCCTCCTCCCAAACGGTGCTCAGAACACTTTTACAAAAAATCCACACAATAGAAATACAACAAAACAATATAGAATCCATTTTAAAAATTTTTTAAAAGGGGAAGGTAAAGAGGGAGGAGAGAGTACATTAAGGGGAACCAGAACTAGATCCTAAAAGCACCTGGAGAATAAAATAAAAATAAATAAATCTGCAGGTGCTTTTTGAAGGCAAGGAAGGAGGAAATGAGATTAACATCTGGAGGGATCGAGTTCCACACTGAGAGTGCCACCACATCAGAGGCCTGATCGCCCACCGACTTATGATGTAATGGCGGGATCCTAAAACAGCAAGTGGTTTCTGAGTGCAGATAACTATCAGGGCGAGGTTCCAGGAGCAAGTCTCAAATATAGTCAGGGCCCTGAAAACCAGCGGCGCAATCTTAGGGCAGCATCACTGTTTACAATGGTGCCTGGACAACTTCCAGTTGGGGATGCGGCGTGCCTAAATCACCCCCACGGGAGTTTGCCAAACCCGGACTTTTGAAGTCTGGGAAAAAGCGGCAGCATCTAAAATTATCCTTAAACTCAATCTGTTGCTTTACAGGCAGCCAATGCAGAGAACACAGGGCAGGTGTAATACGATCATGGCTACACAAATGAGTAATTAGCTGTGCTGCATTCTGGACAAGCTGCAAGCGATGTGGGCAAGCACTACACAGATGCTACTACATACACACACAGTGAGGGGCTCGAGGACAAGGCTAGGCAGATCGGCTGGGCAAGAGGCAGGCTGGAAAGGCAGGAAAAACAAGGAACAGGTCTGGGAGACAAGGTGAGGCCTGGGGAAGACCACTGGTAGGCAGATGAAACGAGGGCTGGGAAACCCGAGGACTGTAATAGGGTGCAGTGTCAGGGGCCCTGAACACTCCCCAGCAGCTAAAGCCTCAGGTATGCTCACTGAGTGGGAACAGAGCTATTCACAGAGACAACATCCCTGAGCATGCTCAGAAGACACCTAGAAAAGCTACAAAAGCTACATCCCAGAGCATACTCAATAGGAGGAGGCTGTTCTGGGCATGCTCAAGCCTTACATAAGACAGACAGGTCAGTTGCCGGTGAGTAGCCGTAGCATTTCTTTAAGGTGCTCTCTTTCTAGAAGCACCCAGGACACCAGGAGCAGCCCAAGAAGTGACGCCCAACCCGGCTAGGGACTCCACTACAGAGAGCTGGCTCCAAATCCGTGTGGGATCTGTCCTGCAAACTTACTAAAAGATTTGTTAAAAACCCCATGGGCTTTAAAGAACCAAGGTATCATATCAGCCTTATGATCTAGTGGAGAAGGTTTGGCAACTAATGGGTGGTTGGAGGCCAGTGCTATACACACTTCCCCTGGTGTGGAGAGTGGGGCTAAGTTATGTACTCCAGGATCTAGACCATAGCTTAAGAAACTGAAGGACTGTAAATCCCTTAGAAAGAAGGTCTGTTGAGTGGCAGTGGGGGTTTGCTAATTCCCCCTACTCTCCCCGACCCTATGGATCTTTGGGAGAGATCTTCCCTGTTACAGTGAGGCTGGAAGACAGGCCAGGCTTAGGAGCAGGGCTGCTGACACAGACCAACCATAGGTGACTCATGAGGGGATATGGGGCCATGTGCCCCCCCACCCAGATTTCCAGAAACCCTATAGAACCCCTGTCCAGTCCCCACTCTTGTGTCCCCCACTATCGATAGTTAGTAGGGATGGGACTATCAGCAAATTATTGGTTACCAGTTTTATTGGTATTGGATTAATCCAATATCGGATTTATCGGTATATCTGTTTTTTAACATTGCCGATTTTTTTGATCTTTAACATTGCAGCCATTGTTAAAATGGCCGCAGTGTTAAAGATCAAAAAAATCAGCAATGTTAAAAAAATAATATACCGATACCGATATTATCAGTATTATCGGATTAATCCGATATCACCAATTATCGGCATTATCGGATTAATCCGATACCGATAGTCCCATCCCTATTAGCTTAGGCACACGCTTTCACCATGGCCCAATATCAGAATCTTACAATTGTATATCAATCAAAATTTACAATAAACAGGTCATAAACAGTTATCCAAATTATCCAGTCTTGGAACAATTTACAATCTAATAAATTAAATCTACTTTGGTAACATATATCCACAAAGGCATAATATCAGTCATCAGACAAACATATCTCAACTAGAATTCAAATTAAAGGTATCAAGGGTTGTATTACACTGATGACCAAATAGTGGCCGGTGGTCAGGGCCACGATCCAGTAAGGGGCAAGGTAACAGACGTTACCCTGTGACTATTTCCAGTTCCTTTCCGGATCGTGGGCAATCTAACCACGGTTCTGGCTCAGAGGCCGGCCGCAGAGCTGGAACCGTGGTAGCATTGAACCCTGCTAGGTATTCACTGTGATGAACATCTGGCAGGGCTCAAACAGACGTGCCAGCCATCAAAGTCTCCCCATCAAATCCACTGTGGTTCAGTGGGGTTGACTGTGGGTGATATCAGATGTGATGGGGCGCCTATTGGCCCCGTCACGGAATCACCTTTTGATTCCCCATCGAAGATTCTGTTCGCTATGTTCTTGACTGCCCTTTATTTAATGAAAAACATTCAACATTTATCCTTCCTTCCATCTCTCATTTGTTTGGGCTTTCAAAAAAAGAGACGCTTGTGTGGCTTATGCAAACTCAAAATGAGTCTCTCCTCGTAAACTTGGCCCTATTTGCACACCAAGCAGTAGGGCTGAAACAAGATGTGCATAAATCCTCGCAAAAATGTTCTAGAGAATTGAGAAGCATAGTTGAGGTCTCGATCTCTTCTCGATCATGCGAGAAAATCACCACGCAAGGCAAGAATACGGACTACCCGCTGTGCATGCAACTTGCGCCCGGAAGGGCAGGGGAAAGCTCCGACGGGGACTGTCGCAGAATCTGGATAGTGTCATGGTCAGGAGGAGGGGAGGGGAGTAGTTTACTTGGCTAGTTTAGTTAGAACTTTCACCCACCGGCAAACTTTCCTCCGCCTCTCCGATAAACCCCAGTGCGCTGGCCTGGCTCTCTGGCGGGGGGGCGGGGGGGAGAACACCTGAGAGCATGGCTAGTCTTTCTCTCTGCAGAGTGTGTGCGGAGAAAGGTTTTCTCCAATTGTTGGAGTCCCGCCAGTTTCCCAGATCCCAGGCATTCCCCCAGTAAGGGGAAGGGGAGAGCAGTGCAGCCTGAAGTGGCTATCAGCTTGCAAGCATCTGTGCCAGCCAGGTAGAGACACTCCGCTTGTGACTTAAGTTAGGGGAGTTGGAGTCCTGCTGATTTCCCAGCCTCCGAAAGCAGAGATGATCAGAAAGGCCCATGGAACCACTTCTGTTTAAATCCTGATCCTTCTTTTCTTGGGCGGAAGGAAATTTGATTAAGCTTTTGGGTTTTACCTTGTTTGATTTTTTTTTCTCAAATGTTGTTTGAATTTAGTTTATAGTTATGTTCTAGTTTTTATGTATATTGGTTTTTTTTGTAAAATAGATCGAGGCAGAAGCTAAATCCAATAAAATTCATCTCTCTTTATCAATCCATGAGACTCTGAGGAGGCAGGGTCACATCAGAAAGGGGTGGGGCAAAGAGTATGTTATGCCCCTTTCTAGCACACACCCCTTATGACATCATGATGCCCTGCTGAGAGCGGGCCACATGGGAAAGGGGGAAGGAGAGTCCCTGTGTCTCGCCCCGCCCCCTTTTGATGTGAGCACCCCTAGAAGCCCTGATTTTTCTAGGTAACTGGGGGTGCCGCTGGATGACCCAGAGAAAGTGGGGCTTCCCCTGGAGACCAAGCATCTGGGTCAAATCCAGGGAGGTTGGCAACCCTAGCTGCTTCCCAGAAAGCTCAGGGGTGCAGGGATTGAGGTCCCTACTCCTCCCGCAGTCAAGTCTTACCCAGAAGGGAGTCAAAAATGAATGTTTGAGGTCCGAGCAGTGGCAGCACAGAAGATGCTTACAAATCCAAATGACTCAGCTCCCCAGGGGGCCTCTAACCCCCCACTCTCTGCCTAATCAGACAATAATTGGGTTCCTTTAACAGATGTATTTCATTAGCGGACAGGGCCAGACTTAGGGGCAGGCAATCTAGGCACTTGCCTATGACAGCAGATTTGGGGGAGTTGGGGGGCTTCTGTTCTCAGCCTGCGCCTCCCACCACCACCGCTGTAACCACGCTACCTCACCCACAAATGGAGTCTGGAGGGGGGACCCCCATCCATCCCCACCTGGAAAAGCCCCATTCCATCCCTGAGCCCCCAGCAAACACGCTCTGCAGTGGTGCCGAGCGCAGAGGACGAGACTCTGCTTCTGTGCTGGGTGCTGCCTGCCATTGTCTCCCTCCCTGCATCGGACAGCAGCCCACACACGCACCAGAGCTTCCGGGGGACGGGGGCAGCAGCCTGAGTTGCCTAGGGTGCTAAAATCCTAAATCTGTCTCTGTTAGCAGGATCTAAACATATTAATTTCCCTTCCTCTCTTCACTAAGAAAGGTTGAAGCTTGTTCCCTATGGGGAGCGCACTGCTGCTCCTCAGGAAATACAGACACGGCTCGGAGAGCCTCATAAAACACGAGGAATGCGCTCGCTCCTCAACTCACCATAAAGGAAGGGAGGGGAGTGACGGAGTCTGGATTGGGAAATCAGTGAAATTACTCAGGTGATTTATCCATTAATATTGCTTCTCTTCTCCGTTCAGATACTCACAGGCGGCAGGAGTGGGACAACTATTCCCATCAAAGATGAGGAGCGGAAATTGGGCCATAGCCTTGGAGACATGGCATTGCAACCTGCTCTAGATTGGAGAGGAGAGGTGGGAAGAGGAGTGCAACAAGAACCCTGCCCCATCCCCTGAAACCCTGATCCCATGGAAGTCTCACTTCCTGTCTGTATGCCCTAGTGCCCTGAGTAGCAGCTGGCAGGGGTGTAGCTATAATAGGGACAGGAGGGATATTTGTCCTGGAGCCCAAGCAGGGCGGTGGGGGCACAAATCCTGTCCTGCTGTGGTGTGGCTGGGCAGAGTCCGAGCAGAAGCACGTAGAGCACGTCACCCCTGGTCGCAGCCCTGCACCATGTATTTTTCATAAGTGACCTGGATTAAAGGGGAGGTATGGCAACAGGGACACCTAGTAGAGACATAGGAGGAGGGTGGTGGTTTTACCGAGTGAGAGCGTGATGCAAGCGGGTCACTTGGAGCTGGTTCTGATAACCAGCCTCACCCACAGTCCATAACAGACGACTGTTCTGGTATAAACAAAAGCACATCCTGGCCATGTGGGAATGGCTAGTGGAGTTGGTTTCTTTTGCTCTGAGCATGCTCAGACAGCAGAACCATGACCTGGAAGGGGTCAAGTTGGTTTTAAATGCCCAGACAGACTGATTGGCTGGCACCGGCGGCAGTGTGTGTGTGTGTGATATATAATATAATCTGAAACTGAAATCGTTAATATGAATTGTGTGTGGTGAACCTACCCAGGAGGGCTAGGGTGCAGCTTGGGCAGCAACTCAGCCTGGAGTGGTCAGCTGGTCAGATGGGGAGCACCAAATACCCACTAAAGAACCAAACTGTAAGATTGTTATAGTTGACCTGCTTTGGGTTTTTCTGCATCTTTTACAGACTTCTGACTGCTACTCTTTCCCTAGTAAAGCTTGCTTGTTTAAGCAGACACCCTGGTTGGTCTGTGATAGGTGTCTATATGCCGGGGTGGTCTCTGTCTAGGTTTGCTGCCCTGAAGGAGAGATCTCTGCCCAGACCTCCATCCCAGAGGCTTACCCAACAAGGGAGGTGCCACCCAGAGAGGGGAGATAAGGGGTCCGTTAATGGGAGAGATTACAACTATGCCCTTGTCATGGACGGACCATTACCTCCTGCAGACCTCCCTTCTAGCATATGTCTGCCCCCGGAAGGGTGTGGAACCTGTTAGGATGGTCTGCCCCCAGAGGCTGCTGGACCCAGTGCGGTTTCAAGGTGCTCTGGGGGAGTTACCCTCTGACCTAGACGACCGTCATATCGATGACCTTGTCAAGCTGTGGAACAACTTGCTGATGGAGGCCATTGATCAAACGGCTTCCAGGCGTCCGTTGCCCAGGCGGAGGCTCCACAGACCTCCTTGGTTTTCCGAGGAGCTGTGGATGCTGAAGCAGGCGGGGCAACGGCTGGAGTGACGGTGGTGCCGTTCTCAGGCTGAAGCTGACAGATTGCGGCATAGAGCTAGTTTACGAGCCTATACCATGGCCATGCGGGCAGCAAAGAGGGAATTCTTTGCTACCCTCATAGCATCCGCTAAATCCCGTCCGGCAGAGATGTTCTGGGTTGTGCGGGAGGCTGGTCAGTCCGGCCTCCCTCAACCCTGGAGTTGAGTCATCAACTGCCCGCTGTGATCTTTTTGTGGATTATTTTGAGGAGAGAATAGCTCGGATTCACCAAGACCTCGATGCCACACTTAATACAGTGGAGAAGGTAGAGGTGGCAGAAGCCCCGCCTTGTCTGATTTTGTGGGATCAGTTTCAGTTGGTGACACCCGCTGATGTGGTCGGGGTGCTGGGGGCTGTTCGAGCGACTTCTTGTGAACTAGATCCATGCCCGTTCTAGCTGATTAAAAGCTGCCAGGAGAGAATGGGGCCGTTGCTGGTTGAGGTGGCCAACACCTCCCTGCGGGAGGGCAGAGTGCCGGCCTGCCTTAAGGAGGTGGTGGTACGGCCTCTGCTCAACAAACCATCGCTTGACACGGACTCCCCTGCCAGCATTTGGCCTGTCTCTAACCTTCCCTTTTTAGGGAAGGTTATTGAATGGGTAGTGGGTCAGCAGCTCCAAGGGCGTCTCAACTGCACTGGTTATCTGTATCCCTCGCAGTCTGACTTTTATCCGGGGCATGACACTGAGACAGTATTGGTGGCTTTGGTCGATGATCTGTGCTGGGAAAAGGATAAGGGTCGGTCGAGCCTTTTGGTCCTATTAGATCTGTCGGTTGCATTTGATACCATTGACCATGAGATGTTGTTGACGTGCCTGCGGGACAGTGCGGGGGTGGGTGGGATCGTTCTTGAATGGTTCCGCTCATTCCTGACAGGGAGAACTCAGCGGGTGGTGCTCGGTGATCATTTTTCATCTCACCAAGACCTCCCGTGTGGGGTCCCGCAGGGTTCTGTTCTGTCCCCTCTCCTGTTCAATGTGTACATGCAGCCGCTCGGTGAGGTGATCAGGAGGTATGGGGTGAGTCATCAGTATGCGAATGACACCCAACTGTACCTCTCATTTTCAACTGACCCAGGCCCGGCTGTCTCGGTGCTTACTCAGTGTTTGGCAGCTGTGGGGGACTGGATGAGGGTTAATCGACTGCAACTGAATCCTGACAAGATGGAGGTGATGCTAGTGGGTAAGTCGATGGAGATAGCGACCACCTCGGTTGAGGGGGTGTGCCCTCCAGTGACTTCCCAGATCCGGAATCTGGGGGTGTTCCACAATGCACAGCTCCGCCTGGATCGCCAGGTGGAGGCTGTGGCGAGGAGTGCCTTCTGCCAGTTACATCTGGTGCGGCGGCTTCGGCTGCTGGTTTCGATTCTGGATCTGGTGACGATCATCCATGCTTTTATCACCTCTCGGCAAGACTACTGTAACGCGCTCTACGTGGGGTTACCTATGGTGTCGGCTCAGAAGCTGCAGCTGGTGCAGAATGCGGCGGTCCGACTCCTGGTAGGGCTGGGCCACCAAGAGCACATTACACCAGTGCTCCAATCTCTGCACTGGCTGCCAATAGTCTTCCAGGCCCGATTCAAAGTGCTGGTTCTGACCTATAAAGCCTTACACGGTCTGGGCCCTGCCTATTTGCGAGATCGCCTCACTCCCCGGATCCCCTCCATCTTTCCCCGGATCCCCTCCATCTTTCCCCTTGGTTTTGTGTCCATGGGCTGCTGGGCTTCTTTGGGAACCTGGAAGTAGAAATAGGGGGAGAGGGTTGTGAGGAAAATTAGGGGGAGCCTGAGGTGTTTGCATGGGTTCCCCCAGCTCCAACAGTGGGACCTATAGGCATTTGTGTGTAATACCAATAGTCTCCAGCTTCGCCCTGGAGGAATAAAAATTAAATGGAAGCGAGGACAGAGAAAATGTGTGAGAGACAAGGAGGCTGGAGACAGAGATGGGGAAGGAGAGCAAGTGAGAGACAGAGAGAGAACAAGCCTGCTGTCAGTGACAGACATTGTCTTCTGTCCCCTGGGGGCCCCAGTGGAGTCAGGCTTTATAACACACAGCAGAGTCCTATTTCTGTCCTCCGCCTTAGCGCAGAGTGAGGAGACAATCTTCTCTCTCGCTCGCTCTATTTGTCTGTGCCGCTCCTGCAGAGGCTGGGAATTTGAGGATTCTCCAGTGACAAAGTGAGCTTGAATGACCTTGAAGCAGCTGGTTATACTTAAAAAAAACCAACCCCAAAAAACTGCAGCATGCTGAGAAGGCAGGAAACAAAATATACCCTAGCCAGGAAGCTTAGTGAGAACCCCCTCACAGACAGAGCCCTGCCCTCTCAGTGCAGTGATGAGAATGGAGGAGCAAAAACATAGGGGAATATTCTCTTCAAATAGTGGGTGGCTCTGCACGTTATGGCACCTATGAGGCAAATGTTCTCTTTGGTTAGGTTTACCACGTCTTGCAGTTTGACCCTGAGGCTCCCTTTTTGGCCTATGGGACTCTAACCCGCAAGAGGTGGCAGCCCTATCTGTGGTAGAACCAGTGCGGTAATCTCCAGGTAGAACAATCTGACTAAATGTTCAATTTGCTCAATGTTCAAATGTGTTGTTGCCACCATATGTGTCTGCTGGACTCTGACCCTCAGGGGGGAGCCCATTGGTTAGCAGGCTAAATAGGAAGCTATGGGTATTTGATTGGAGATTAAATTGACATGTCCTTTCTTTAAAAGGTGAATGGAACTGTAGTGCCTTTTAAGCCTGAAATAGCTATTTGGGGCATTTACCCCGACAGCAAGACTCTAAAATTACATCAGGATGCCTCTAAAATCTTATGCCTTGCTGCTGTTAACATAATAGCAAGACATTGGGAAATGGCAGGACCCTTACCTCACCAGGAATGGATAAGACGGATCTGGTATCTGTTCACCATAGACAAACTTATGGCAGAATTAAAGGACAAGAAAAAGGACCTAGAGGCTACATGGTTTAATGTCATTGCGGCAACTGAAAATAAAGAACTTCTCCCGAGCGACAAAACAATATTATTTGATCGCTATTTTAAAGTTAACTGTATGTATAAAGGATTTTGATAAATATGAAACACCTCGTATTATAGGATCAAGAGATGTTTCGGATATTATCTGATTGTGTAAATTACCTATTTGTTGATTGTCTCCTAAGTTGGATAAAACAATAACATTGTTTTTTTAAAAAGAGAAAAAAGAGAGAAATTGACAAGTCCACAATGAAATTGACACGCAGAAAGTGAACCTAGGTAAATCGGTGATTAATCATGGAGACAGGAACTAGAGTGACATCTCAACATTTCTACATTTCTGTGGTAGCCTGGCTGACTAATGCCCTCACGTGAACACAACTCCCAGCATTCCAAGTATATAAAGGACGGAAGCTCTCCTGCTTCTCGTTCCACTTAGTTTCTAGACTATCACCCATCATCTCCACTCTCTATTGCTTTTCCTAGGAGGCATCCAGGAAAACGATATCTGAAGTCTGAATACCAGTATTTTTGTCTCTCCAGAAAGAGGGACTTTTGATCCCCTGCAGAAGAGACAGTGGGATTCAGCACCCAATGAGGGACCATTCTGGACTGTTGGGAGCTATGGAACTGGCCCTACCACTTCTCCGAGCTTTGCAGGTATACCTTCCATTTCTTCCCTAGCATCCTCCTAGCTCCTTTCGTTCTCCTTGGCAGTCCCTATCACCGGCTGCTGCTGCCTTCATTCATAAGACTCCCCTCCACCTAAGGTTATTGGGCCAGCCTGGAATGCACCTGTGCCTGGAGTGGCAGGTTACTGGCTGTAGTGGAAAGGAGCTAGTCCTACAATGACTTAGCAGCCTACCACAGAGAGAAAGTGATTTGGCCATGGGCATGCCCCTAAAGAGTGGCAGAGAATAAGACTAGCAACCAGAGTCCTTGAGTCCCCAAGTCTAGACCCTAAACCATTGCTTCTCAAAGTGTGGCATGCCATTCTGAGGGAGATGCAAGGATGGGTAAAAGCTGTTCCTGCTGCTACCACTGCCAGCAGGATACTCTCCTTACTGAAGGCTAGTGTAGCCTAATCGATAAGGTATTGGACTTGAATCTGGGAGAGCATGGTTCCGATCCTGTCTAAAACGCACACCAACAGGGGTCGTAAATAAATACACTTATAAAATCTCAATGGTGGGAAATATAACAAATTTATAAAAAGAGGTAGAAATATCATATATGTCTACATAATACAGAAATACATAATCATGTGTATCTACATTAATACCTCAAAACAATAGAAAATCCTACTCAATCTGTCATAAGAAAACAAAGACTATTGTCCAAGCTTAATTTCCAAAACCATAGTAAGCTAATTTTTTGAAATTAAGCTTGGACAATATAGCTACACATGATTATGTATTTCTATGTTATGCAGAAATATATGATATTTCTACCTCTTTTTATACATGTGTTATATTTCTCACCATTGAGATTTTATAAGTGTATTTATTTACAAGCCCGTGTTGGTATGCGTTTTGGATTCTTGGCCTGGTCTGTATATATTTCTTGGGACCTTTTTTTTGGTTCTCTCATCTCAGATCCTGTCTTAGCCATGGGCGGCTTTGGGCAAGTTACTCTCTCTCAGCCTCAGTTCCTCATCTGTAAAACAGGGAGCAGGATGGCTTATCTTGCAGGGTTGTTGTGAGAGTGAACTAGATAAGGATTGGGAAGCACTGTGGACACTGCAAGTGTTATAGAAATGAGTAATCATATACAAGTAGCCTACTGCAAGGCTGAGAATTACATTTACTGATAGATAAAACCCAGATACAGATATGGGCAAATAAATGAGCTTTGCTTCTTTTCCCCAATTGTTTTTTCTTTCCAGAAGTCATGTTTAATTGGTATCTAAATTTTAATCATACATTTTAAAAAAAATTAAGCTTCTAGGAGAATTGTTGTTATTATTATTATTGTGGTGGTTATTAATTATTATTATTATTATTTAAGAAGTGTGGCATGGATAACTTTGGCTTTGTAGCATGTGGCAACAGAGGATAAAGTTTGGGATCCACTGCCCTAACTACTTCTCTGAGACTTACATCATCAAGCTGCTCTAGAGGGCCTATCACTGCCGTCACCATCACCCACTTAACAGCAGCCTCACAAAATGTCCCTCACACCCCTCACCTCTCCCCCCGGTTTACCCCGTGTTTCACCCAATTAGGCTTTGGCTGCTCCCCCGTACTTTTGAAACGGCTGATCCATCTCCTGCTGAGCAGCCCCTTTGATCTGCCTCGGGATAGACATTGCACAAAGTTCCCTTCATCTCGGCATCCCTTTGGAGCTCTACCCCCAGGGTAATTTGTTGGTGTGTGTTGCTTGCTAGGCCTGTGACACATCAAAGGAGCTGCAGTTCAAAAGCTGCTGCTCAAAGAGAGACCCACTTTCCTGGAGCAATACCGCTTAAATTCCATTTAAATGATTAGGGGTGACTGGGACAGAGGGAATTCGCCTCGCTCCTTAGCATCAGCCGCCGAGTCGTGGCATGGGGGAGGGGGGGGCTTGCAGGGAGGTTTGGCACAGGTAAAGATGACGGAGCAGTAGGCCAGAGAGGAAGGCATGGGATACACAGCATTAGCATGAAGAGGAACACTGTGGGGGGGAAACGTTCCAAAGGGCCCAGGGCCTTCTATTGGAACATAATTTACCAACAAACAGCTCAGCTTCCAGTTAACTCCCAAATAGGGCAGGTAGAGATCAACACCTAAAAGATATGAGAGATTATGGAACTGGGGGACATCTGTTCCAGGGGGCACTATGGCTGGGGTGTGGGGCAGTTCCATGTCTGTTGTTAAACAATTAATTTGAGGTTCAGTGGGGAGAGCAGAACCAGTGGCATAGCTACCATGGTGGTGGTGGTGGTGTCGTAAATGAGCCCCGACCCCAGGAGGCGGAGGGCACTATGTAAGTGTCCTGAACACTGCTGGGAAATTTCAGAGTGGACAAGGGAAGGAGGGGGCCAGTGGGGGCAGAGTCCCCACTCATTCTGAAGATTTCCTTGCAACAGTCAGACTGCTTGCAAAAGGGACCTGCTATAAAGGAAGCTTTCAGAGTGGGTAGGGTGCTGGTTCCGCAGCTTATCTTGAACCCCTCGAGGGATTGCTGCCACTGTGGAGGGTTGGGACTGCTGGGAGCTGTGAGGGCACTCTTTTTGAAGGGAGAGGTGCAAGGGTTCCGGAAAGCAATATTGGGATGCCCACTGCTACTCAGAGGGGTGGGGCTGCTTGCTATGGAAGCTTGCAGCAGCCTAAACTGGAGGTCTTGCTGCCCGCGCCATGCAACGGCGGTTGTGATCGGCAGTGGCTTCCAATTACCCCCCACCAAGCATTCATAGCAAGAGTGGCTCCCGGTGGGCTCACCAGATTGGTAATATGGCTCCCACTACACACAGTGGCAACTTGCAGTGGGGCTCCGGCTGGGGCCTCTCTAGAAAATTGGCAGTCTGAAGATGGGCTCTTGCCCCACCAAGGTAAGTACCACCTCTACACTTGGAGACCGCATCCCACGATTCCCCCACCCGACCCCACCCTCTTGTGCTGAGGGGGCCCATAATTGGGACCTGAAGCCAAAGTCTGAACACCCTTGCTAAGTCTCTGAACAGAACAGAAAGTTTGGCTGGAGAGCAGGAAATTGGGGAGAAGTGTGTCTAGAAAAGGCTGAGCTGGCTGGTTACAGGGGCTTTTCTGCCCTACTGGGTGGCAGGGCTGGTTCAAAAAAGTCATTCCGATTTTGCAGAAAGTTCAGACCAGAATTCCAATAAAATGCTTTTGCACATGCACAAAATGGCGGCAGTGATCCTACACATGTACAAAATGGCTGCCACCATACAACAAGATGCCATCTTTTTGTACAGTGGCGGCTATTTTCGCATGTGCAGAATCGCAGCTGCCATTTTGTGCATGTGCATGGCCATTTCCCCCCCTGTTCAGTTCAATCAGGACTTATACATGCCATACTGGATCAGCCCAATGCTCTATTGAGCCCAGTATCCTTTCTCTAACAGTGGTCAGTCTTGGTCACTTGGGAGAAGTACCCAACAGGTCATAATGGGGAAATCCATTCCCTGCTTTTCACTCACAGCGCCCAACAATCAGATGACCTATCCTCCAAGAACTTATCCAATCTTTTTTTAAGCACAGCTATATACTATACATGATGTTGACCACATCCTCTGGCAACAAATTCCACAAGTTAATTGTATGTTGAGTGAAACAAGACTTTATTTTATTTGTTTTAAATCTGCTGCCAGTTAATTTCATGGAGTGTGCCCTAGTTCTAGTACAGTTTGAGAGGATAAATAACTGCTCCCCATTTACTCATTCCACTCCACTCATGATTTTATAAACTTCTCTCCTATCCCCTCTCACTTGTCTCTTCTCCAAGGTGAAGAGCCCGAACCTCTCATCAGATGGAAGCCATTCCATATCCTTAATCATTTTTGTTTCCCTTCGCTGTACTTCTTTTTTTGAAATGGGGCAACCAGAACTGCACATAATATTAAAGGTGTGGTGGCAGCATAGATTTAACAGTCATTCAGTCTGAGTTCCGATCAGACTGAACAAAACACCTAGTGCCATTGGAGATGGAAACTGGGCAAAAGTTTCACTTCCCTACAGGCGGAGTGATGAGAGATGAGGTATAAAATACCAGAGTGCTGGGAGAGCACAGTATGATGCATGGCTTAGGATTCATTCACACAACACTCTTCCTCCTTGCACACTCATCACCCCTTGTTCCTTAATCTGTGTTTGTCTTGCCCCGTAGCAATGCATTCACACAGCTGACAACTCCCCTGCATTTCAATGCCCTGCCTCTTGCATCAGTGGCAGAGGATAAGGGATCGTCAAAGGAGTGCAGGGAATGGTAAGGATTTCACACAAAGCTCGCAATAGTGGGTCAGGGCTGTTGCACCCCAGTGCACTAAGTGGACTACGGGGGAACCCAAGGCTGGCCAAAGATAAGGCCTCCAGGGGAGAGGGCGTGGGTCAAGGGCCTCCAGGCTGTGGCTGAAGCAGAGTTCGGCCACCACTTCTGAGGCTACTGGGGCCAGTGATTCCACCAAGGTTCCTCCCCACCCCTCCACTCTGGTGCCTAGGGCAGCTGCCCCACCTGTCCCACCCTAAGCCCAGGCCTCAGTGTAGAGCCTCCACATGGTTAAGGCCCTCAAGCAAGTCAAGTTACTGGGACCCATACCAACAGGGGTAGGACATGAGGTGTTGTGGGAGGGAGTGGGGAGGTGAGGCAAGGGGCTTGTTGAGGCAAGGAGGGGAGGGCAGGGTGAGGTTTATCTTGGTGAGGTGAGGCAGCAGTATGTGGGGGCAGGGCCCGGTAGACTGAGCGTTCTCTCAGACAGCACTCCTTTGTGAGCCAAACCCTACCCCCTACTGGAGCAAGTTCTGCCTCCAGTCTCCCCCCACCCCCTGCACAGTGATCCCTCCACCTGCAAGGGCTGGCCCCATTGGGCCCCATAAATGCCTGGGCCCTAGGTCGGTCTCCCTTCTTGCCCCACCTCTAGCTGCACCAAATTCCAACCAGCTGCAGTATGTGCCACCTGCCCCGGTCTCCATGTAGCTGCTTGGCATCTTGCTACCCAGCTCTTCCCCAAATCCCAGAATGGTGGCTTCCCACATAGACGCTCCTTTTCCCTCCCAGTACGACTTCTGTTCAGCTCGAATAACAGATGGGTCTTAGTGAAACGACAGAGTGCTCCCTTCCTGACCCTCGTAACTACATGACAAGCGCGGTAATGACATTACCCTCCTGACCCTTTCCAAATATGGGAAGGCAATTTGTCCTTCGCCAGGCCTGATGTAATACATCCTTGTTACCAATTGACTCCTGTGGGTGCCTTACCCGAATTCAGGGCCTGGATATTACACAACTCTGGCCTAAAGTCCTAGACTCCACCTATTCTATTTGTTACTTACACACGCACACGGACACACACACGCGCGCACATACACACACACACACACACACACACCCTTTTAAAGGGCTCCAGCACTGTGGCATATATCTGCAGTCAACCGAACTTTCTGGATACTAATTACTTACATAGCTCTAGCTGAACAGTCATGATTAGGACAGATAAGCCTGCGCATGTGAGAACTTAAGACGCTTCTTTGTTTTTGTAAGCAAACACTAGACTGCCAGTTGCTAAGAGGGTGGAGCTATGGAGGCAGGGCCATGGTTGGCGGAGGGAGGCCTGCATTTTATTTTTGCCCTGGTCCCACAAATTCTAAAGCAGGCCCTGAAGATAGTGATGGGTAGGTGTGGGAATATCGGTATCGGATAAATCCGATAATCAGGTATATCGGATTCATCCGATAATCACCGCTATTGGCATACCGGATTTTTAACATTGGCCGCTTTACCATTTTTTTTTACATTGCGGCCATTGAAGTGAATAGCCGCAATGTAAAAAACCCGGTAAAGCGGCCAATGTTAAAAATCCAGTATGCCTATACCGGTAAATCCAATACTGGAGAGATGCGATACTGGTAAATATGGTATCCAGTATTCTCCCTGGTGTCCCATCCCTAGTAAAGGGCAGCAGTCCCCAGTGCGGGCAGGGGCAAGAAGACGAAGGTGGGAAAACCCAGGTCATCTCCTTGGTGGGCACATTTCACGCAGGGGGGGAGAACAGATTCCCATGCGGGGGGAGGGTGCAACCATTGTGGGGTGCAGATAAGATGGGGTATGCAAATGTGGAACCTCTCAAATGCAGGCACGAAGTGGCACATGAAGAACAAACCCTGTGCCCTGCTGNCACAGGAGGGGGCAGGGTCATCAGTGGTCATCAGTGGCCCCACATTTTATCTTTGCCCTGGACCCTGAAAATTCTACAGCCAGCCCTGAAGACAGTGACTTGTCCAAGGCCACGGCTTGGGCTAAGTTCATGACTAAGGCCGTTTTTACATGAGACAATCGTCACACATTTCACATATTAAGTGGACGTGTTGTATGTCTGTATAAATGTACTCCTGCATGCTTATGGCCATATGTCATGTTTATTTCCATCCTTATGAAAACACTGATATTTACCTGTTGCAAAGACGTATCCTAAGTGTAGCGTGTTAATTTACCATGCAAACATGGATGTACGTGAGCCAGCAGGCAGCATCCTGATATCCTAGAGCAGTGGGGAGACACATCCTCTGCTCTACCCTTAAAGCAGAGGTCTGTGTATGTTCCCACCATGCCTCTGCGACAACACACCAGTACCAGTGTGTGTATCCCATGGGGCATTGTGTCAAGAAAGGCAGCAGAAATTATAGCACGTTACAGGTGCTATAAAACACACAGCTACAGAGAGACCTTGTAAAGACGACTGAAACACACGCAGGTTATGAGCACGCGTGAAAATGGCCTTAGCTGGGATTTGAGCCCTGGTCTCCCAGTACCTGTATCCGCTAGGGTACGCTGCCACTTTTTTGGAGATCCTAACAGTAGCCCCCACCTCTGCCTCAGACTGAAAAATGAAAGCAGTGGGGGTACTCCATCCAGGGCCCATTCACACAGTATTATTAACTATTAATTTATTATTAACTTATTATTAGATGAAGAAGATGATGAAGATGAAGAAGAAGAGTATAGCACCAGCAATGTGCCTGGCACTGAATAATCATTACTTAGAGACAGGTCTTTGTCCTGGAGAGCTTATAATCTAGGATGGAGAAAGGAGAGGGAGAGACAGGGATACAGTTGAGAAGTCACAGGTACACATGCTTAACTTAGTTACAGAGCAGAAGGTGAATGAATGATAGATAGGACAATCAAAGAATCATCTCAGAGTGGCTAGTGGCCCAACCCCACCCATTCTGAATCTTGTGTGAAATCCTTACCACTCGCTGCACTGCTTGCGGATTCCTCTGCCACTTGATGCAAAGGGGTTGCTTTCACAGACCTGACTCTAGCAAGCAGCAATGGTATTGTGTGATTTGATTAACCCAGAGCAAGCTTCAGTCCTTGATGTATCATTTCCTGTTAGCCATTTGCTACCTCAACTGGGCTACTGCTCTTTATCTGGGTTCATTAACCCCTTCACTGGTGCCACTTTCACACCTGTGCAAATGGGTTATTTATTAGGAGTTATGGGGAGGGGACACACATACAAATCAGGCACGTCTCTGATCAGGTGTGAATGCCCCAAGGCCGGTGATTGAAACGTTTATGCGTGTTTATAAGGGCAATTGATGGAGCTGCAAAATCCATCTCTCTCAATCGTCCTTGTAAACGTGCATAAAAGTTTCAATCACCCGACTCTGGGCATCCACACCTGATCAAAGACACGCCCGATTTATATGCAAATCCCCCCCCCCACCCCCCCGAACCTCCTAATGACCCGTTGGCACAGGTGTGAAAACGGCCCAAGTCTCAGGCGACTGACTCATGGCAGTGTGCTGGCTTGCCGGGGGCCTAGACCTGCGAGGACTTATCCACAGCACTGACCCATACTACATCCCCTTCTTAATTTTCAAGCCCCCTGCAATGACGTTATGGCCACCATGGAAGACCCAGGCTCCAAAAGTGCCTCGAAAACAAGGTGGAACATTCCTGCCATTTTGACCCCATGGGGGATGCTCTACAGCCACAGGCAGCCATGATGTAATCGACCAATCGATCATGTATTCAACTTCCTGGTAGTTCATGGCACTGCTGTGGGCATCACTTCTGCCTCCCCTGTGCCACATGGTTCTACAAAGTTATTGTGGTGGCAGGGAAGGTAGTGGAGGTGTGGGCATACTCTGTGTGTGTGTGTGTGTGTGTGTGCTATATGTGCGGAGCTGTGGGGGTTGCGTGTGTGTTTGTAGCTGTGTGTGGTGCTGTAGGGATCTTGTGGGAGCTGGCTATGTTTGTGGCTGTGTGGGTGGGTTGTGTGTGGATGGGTGTTCTATGTGTGGACTTGTGTGGTGGTGCTCTGTGTGGGAGCTGCGTGCAAGGGGATATTCTCTGTGTGGGGGTGCTCTGTGTGTGGAGCTGTTGGCAGGATTGTGTGTGTGTTTGTGGCTATGTGTGGTGTTGTAGGGAGTTTGTGGAAGCTGGCTATATTAGTGGCTATGTGTGCGCACAGTGTTTGCGGAGCTGTGTGTCTTTGTAATGTCTCTTTTGATGGAAGATTTTATTTAAATGGGCTATGGCGAAATCTAATGCCTAATAAAGAATAAAAGTTAATGTTTCTCTCTCTCTCTCTTTAGGAATGGGGCATTCAGAAAGTGGCAGGGGAAAGGTTCTCTCCCGCTTCTTTCCAGCATGGCCATGGATTTTCCAATCATTGGGACGCCCTGAACAGGTTCAATCCATGCCAGGTAAATCCGGCCTCCACTACAGCATTAGGAATGCACAGGAGTGATCGCCCCACTTGCCTCCCCAGACAGCGGCAGTAAGTTATTTATTTACAACAAACGTATTAGGAGCGATTTGAGTTATGGCCACAATTACACTTGTGGTGCTTGCTTTGCTATTAAATTATTACAGCAGGATTTAATTACGCAGTTAACACTGGCACAGATTTGCTCTACCTGCGAGCTCAGGCAATAATTCCCCATGATCTATGCTTCTAGAGAGTAATGAGATGTAACGGGATGGGGAGAGAAGGTGGGCTCTGCAACACTCCAGAAAAGGACTGGCCTTGGGGTTACTGGCCTGTGTCAACCTGGAGAAATCCAAGAGTGGCAAACCTACTCATAGGGGCTTTGTGTGTGAACCACATGCTGTGATCCTGGTCTTGCTGCCTGTTTCCTGCCTGTGTCCAAATCCTGTCTTCAAGGCCAGCCTTAGAATGTGCAGGCCCAGAGCAAAAATAAAATGCGAGGGGCCCCATGCCCCTGTCCTCCATAGCCCCACTCCTTTAACAATTCACAAGCTGATGTTTGCCTAGTACAAAAACAAAGCGGTGTCATAAATTTTCACACACACACACACACACACACACACACACACACACAGTGTAATGCAACAGCCACATCAGAAAGGGGACGGGGCCATGGAGACATTCGTTCTCTCTCTCTCACACACACACACACACACACCCTTGGGCAGCGGGGATTCAAGGATCAGTGATTTACTGAAAGTGAGGGGAAGGTGGGCAGGACCCCACAAGAAGCAGTCACCCCGGGGGCTGAGAGTCACAGGTGGGGAGACAACCCCACAGAAATAGCCTATCCCAGGGCCTCAGAAGTGCTGGAGCTGAGTCGATTAGGACTGGCCTCCCTGTGGGGTCCCCTCTGACCACAGGGCCCCGCTCATGGCCCCTACTGGCCCTGCCCAACCTGGCTATCTGACTCTTGTCTCCTGATCCATCTCTCGTTTCTTTCTGGTGATCATGCCTCTCTCTTTTTGAGACAGACGAAGCTCCTCAACGCAAGCCCTGGATCCCTGCCACTTGGGCTATTTCCCACATTAGCTACGTGGCAAGTCATCAGTAGGGTTGTCATCTCTCTGGGTTTTACCCAGAGACTCCAGGCTCCATGGGAAGGCCCAATGTCTCCAGTTCATCCAGGAGCACCCCAGTAACTGGGTGAAATTTGGGCTTCTAGGAACAACAGAGGACAGCCACATCAGAAAGGCGGCAGGCCATGGAGAATTTCCCGCTCTCTTTCTGATGTTGCCCCATCTCATGGAGCTAGGGTGGCCATATATGCAAATTTCTAGAGGGCACTTATGAGATATACAGGTTTCAGGGCTGCACTGGTTCCAATGTAGCCCTGCAACCTGTATATTTCATAAGCACCATCTAAAAATTTGCAGATATGGCCACCGTACATGGAGTGTCATGACTAGAGCTGAATCGAAAAGTAAATTTAATATCCATAGTTAATATTTGTCATTCTGGGTAGTTTGGCATTAGTCCAGCCGTTAAATGATTACCGCAACAGCTAACCGACAAATCAAATCATTTAAACCGTTAGCCAGTTTATTGTATTATCATTACCGTATTACCGAAAGTTACTGTTACTAGTCTGAACCCAGGTTGGGGGAGGGGAGAAGGTTAAACAGGGGTGGGGGGGGGGAGGGGGGAAGGCCAGATAGGAAAGGAATTATAGGGAAACAGCACTATGGTAAATGGCGCACTGCGGTATTATGTGGCCGCACGGTAAAACAGTGAATCGATTAAATTGTCAAACAGCAAAAAGCTACCGTTCTGCTCCGGTAGCTGTCCCTTGTCAGGGGTGTAGCTATCATAGGGACAGGAGGGACATTTGTCCCAGGGCCCTAGCAGGGGTGAAGTGGGGTGGGGAACCAATCCTGTCTTGTTATGCGGTCAGGAGGAGACTGAGCTGAGCAAAAGTGGAAGCGGCAGCAGCAACAGCAAGAGGCAGGCAGTTCAGCCAAAGCCTCCAGGGCTCAAGGTGCAGCAAGCAAAGGGAGGGGGAGGCACTGGGAGGAGGAAGGAGAGGGGTGGGACAGGACAGTGGGACGGGGGGAGCCCATTTTTTGCACCTAGGCTCATTCCAATTTAGCTACGCCCCTTGCCAGAGCAGCATGGCTACTACAGATACGGCTGGTTACTGGATACTGTGGCAGGTAGCCATTTAATCTCTAGTCAGGATGCTCCATAGGGGACATGGTTATGTCAGAAAAGAGCATGACAGCCCTTTTGCCCCACCAATATGAAAATCCAGAGGGATCTGGTAACTAACCCTAGTCATCATGGGATACATTCGGGACATCCAGGCAGCTCAGGTGTCATTTTTCTCCAGCTCCTCTTCTGTCTTATAGGATTTCCAGAACTCTGCCCTGCTGCCAACACGCCATCTGCTGAGAGGAAGCCATGTGAGCTGGGAATCCACCGCTCAATTTGTGAGGCTACCTGGTGCAGAATAGAGAGAGGAAAAGAAAGAGAGAGCCACATCTTCCAACTCCTCCGAAAAGACCCTTCTACTCAGACATTAATTATTCCCGATGCCTTGCGTCTCGCTCCTGGAGCCCAGCTGTGTCACCTTCCTTAATTTGGCCCCTTCTTTCCAAGTGGCACATTAATGAAGGTGACTAGATTACTCTCCTGACTATGGAGCGGCAGGGGAGCTATTTATCTTCCAGACGGTTTCTGACAGCAGGTGGCAGAGTCAGCCCTGGGACGTAGCAATAGTGCCGATGGCTGCCCCAGCCTGCCAGAGGGCGATCTATTTTCTTCCCTGGTTGCTAATGAACAGGAACTAAAAGTTTTAAAAAGAAATAATAAGAAAGAGCTGAACACTCACAGGTGTTGCAGCTGAATAGTTCCGTGTAGGCCCACCGCTTTGGGTTCCGCTGACAGTCTCCAGGTTTTATCTAGAGCTGAAATGGGAACCTGCAAAAACTTTATAACCTCTGGAGTCTTTGTGCCTAAGGAGAACCCATCTAAACATGACATGCATGATGACGAAATGTAGAAAGATGTTAAAACAATACTACGGTAAGTTGGAGCAGGTTGGCAAAATGGAAAGTTGGTTATGGTAATACCAAGTATTTTGGGTAGTTGGGTTACCTGTCTCAGTATGCGGATACTGATCGGGTAATCAATAGGCTGTCCACGATTATGGGGATTACCCACAGGTACAAACTTTGCTACCTGTTTCAGCTCTTATTGGTTCCGGGTGAATCCCTCATTTCTCTCAGCTGTCTGGGGAGCGACTTCAGGTGGTGGCAGAGGCAAGGCCACTTTGGAAGGAGCAGGGCAAAAAGGATATTGGTAACTGTTGGATCAAACCAGCAATGAAAGGCTAGGCTAGACAGTCATTTATTAACTGATGGTTTAACGGAGTTACTACATTGCTGCTTTGTGCTGTTTACCATGTTGTTACATTCCATTTTCCTGCCTGTTCCATGGTTAGTAGCTAGTTCCATTTGCCCTTTATATTCCCTGGAATCTGATTTCAACTTCAACCAAGGATGTAGATAGACTAGGACAGGCGTTGCAGCTGGACTGGTGCCCACGTGTTGGCGGGAGTAGCTGGTGCAGCTGCCTGGTTAGGGGGGGGCCCATTCTATCTTCTGCACCAGGGCCCACTCCAAACTAGTCATGCCTCTGAGTTTAACTTGGTTTCCCATTAGATACCTGGTTGAAATCTGTTAGATGCAACTTTGTTATTGGTCCGGAAGCAAACTGGAAATAATGGAATGCAGGAAAATGGTAAATCACGTTATTCAGTAACAGTAATCGTTCTTAATTGGTATTTCATTTAACTGCTACGGTATGCAGGTACCGGTTGGTGAACCGTTTAGGTATCTGGCATTTGGGTTATTGACCACAGTTACGAGTTAGCTTTTGGCATTAGCTCTACACTTTGGTTTGTTTGTTTAAATGCCGTTCTGTCATAGCAGCATCTCCTCGCTGGTACAGATCCATACTCGTCAGCAGCTTCCAAGGAGAAATTTGCTCACTCGGCATGTCCAAATTACCCCGCACTGCCAGATGCTGCAAGCTCAAGGTGGAATTTAAAAACGGAGCCCTGCTCTTCTCCCATGTATATCACCAACAGCAAATGCGGCAGGCAGGTTTTTGATGCAGGAGGCAGTCTGGGATCCAGCTCAGCACAACACACAGCTCTATTGGCTCTGCAATGCTGACAGCAGCACATTGGGATGGCTGCAAGTTAACCGAGACAATATGGTGACCCTGCCCCCAGAGGCAGCTGCCTTCTGGGCATGATCTTAAAGCTTCGTGCCTTCTGCTCAGGATTACAAGAAATCTGGAGTCTAAGGAAGTGGCTCTGGATTTCAGATACCCCACTAAGGTTGCCACGTCTCTGGGTTTTGCCTGGATACTCCATGTTTTTTTAAAAATATATTTTATTTTTATTATTCGATTTATTTGCTGCTCCCTCCTGCACATCAGCTCGGGCCAGCTCACAACAGCTTAAAAACAATATACTACATTGAAAACACTAAAAAACAGCAGTAAAACCAACAAAGCATAAAAAAAACAAGACAAACATCCCCATCAGACCCAACCTGCCACCCAGTACCCGTCTCCCTCACCAAAAGCCTGGCGGAACAACCAGGTCTTACATTGTCTTTGAAAGGGGGGGGGGGGAGGTTGCTGGAGAGGCAGACCTCCATCGAGAGGGAGTTCCACAACCGCGGTGCGGCCACCGAGAACGCCCTCCTCATAGTAGCCACCCAGGATACCCGGGGGACCTTGAGGAGGGAGCTTCTGGCCAACCACAGGGGTCAATCCAAAATCTGAAGGATGAGGCAATCCTGCAGATAGGCAGGACCCAGGACGTTTAGGGCTTTATAGGTCAAAACAAACACTTGAATTGGGCTCGGAAGAATATCGGCAGCCAGTGCAGAGAACAGAGCACTGGTGTAACGTGCTCAAGGCAACCCATCCCCATAAGGAGATGGGCCGTCGCATTCTGCACCAGCTGCAGTCTCCGGAATGTCACCAAGGGAAGCCCCACGTAGAGTGAGTTGCAGTAGTCTAGTCTTGAGGTGATAAAAGCATGGATGATAGTGGCAAGGTCTAAGTCTGAGACGTACGGCTCAAGCTGTTTTGACCCAGAGTCCCCAGGTTCCAGGGGAAGGCTTGATTTCTCCAGGGCAGACTGGATCACCCCCAGTAACCCAAACAAATCAGGTTTCTGGAGGCAGCAAGGCTGTCATTGTCAGTGGCTGAGCTAGTCTAGCTTAGTGGCTAAGCTACTGGATTTGGACCTAGGAAGCAGGGTTCAAGACTCATCTTAGTCATTCAGGTATCTATTTCTGACCATTGATGGAGAGAATGTAAAGAGATGGGCTCAACATTACATTGTTAGTGCCAATGTGAGATGGTACGACCATTGTGGATGGTCGTATGGTGCTATACAAAAGAAATTTTGGACCTTACTCTACCCTTCAAGCCAAGAATTGCACTGCTTGGGATTTTCCCCAAATCACACATGAGTAAAGAAAGAAAGATGGCATACAACCAAGTTAGGGGCATCGTGCAGGTAGACTGCAGGACAGGGAACCCACCAGGTCCATTTAACCCAACCCAGGCAGGGCTGGATGTGGGCAGACGCAGCGGTGGGCGTGGCCAGCTCTGCGTCTGTTTAAAAACATCCTTTTCTACAGACACCAGGGCTGGGGAGCCTTTTCTCCTCCAGAAGCCACTTTGAAAGTCAATATAATCTTAAGGGGTGTTTAGGGAGTGCGCTCAGGGTGAGGAAAGGAAGAATAGGATCCAGTTCATGAGTCTATGCCATAGATCCTCATCTATCCACTATCCTTGAGTTCATGCCTTCATCTCCCCTCCCTTCCCTGGAGCTCACTTACCAAGTGTTTAGGGGCAGGAACTAGACCCTGGGGCTAGATCCAGAATCCTGGAAAAGATCCACATAAAATCTAACCATGGGCTGCGTTTGGCCCCTCCACACTTTTCCTGAGGTGTAAGCTCTTCAAGGAACAGACGTGGGACAAAATGTATGAGAAAGGTTTCAGTGAGGCTGCTCCAGAGCAAATTGATGGTGGAGTAAAAGTATGTTTGAGAGGGATGTGTGTCGTAGAGCTGAAATGGGTAGCAAATTTTTATACCCGCTGCAGGTAATACCTGCAATTTCAGTCAGCCTATCGGCGACCCAAACACCATCTGCAAACCAAGACGGTTCATCGGCTACCTGAAATACCAAGTTGCTGTCGATTTCCTGTTTTACTGGCTTGTTCTGACTTCCTGTGCTGCTGGTTTAGCATCTTTCCAAAGATCCATGTTTCATCATTTTTGTCATTGCGCGCGCACACACACGCACGCACGCACGCACGCACGCACGCACGAGGGACCGTGGAACAATGAATGGATGAGTGGAAATGGATAGAAAGACAGAAGTTGGCAACTTGGTAAAATAGTGCAAAACGGTGACTTGATACTAGGGATGGGATTCCAGGGAGATTATCGGATTTATCGGTATCCGATCTCCCGATATCGGATTTATTGCTATCGGAATATCGGATGTTTAATAGTGCCAATTTTCTCTGAACTTTAACATTGTGGCCATAGTTAAATGGTGTTGATTTGTTAAAAATCCGATAAAACCGGCAATGTTAAAAATTTGATATTGCTGATACCGACTATTATTGGATGAATCCGATACTGACCATTATCGGTATTATTGGATTAATCCAATAAGGATAGTCCCACCCCTACTTGATACAGTAACAGTAAATTGGTGATGCAGGTAACTTGGACACTAAACAGGTACCATTTTTTGTCTGACCCATTCAAAATGGTGTTGGGTGCAGCAGTTTGAGAGCCAGTGTGGTGTAGTGGTTAAGAGTGCAGTACTGGGACTGGGAGGTAGGGGGACACCCTCCCTCGGAGCAAGATTCACCTTACCCATGAACTCACTGGGTGACCTTGGGCCCGCACAGACCTCTCCACCTAACCTACCTCACAGGATTGTTGTGAGGATTAAGAGTTGAGTTAAATGTTACTTGTTAAAAGTGACTACATTGAAATGTGAGCCTTACACATGCAGCAATTATCTGGATTTTTAAAAATTCATTTTTCTCTAGTTCGCTGTTAACAATGCCAGTTGCATTCACATGCTGCCATACCGTCGTTTCCTACAGAGAAATAATGCATTCAGACCTTCTTGGAGCACATGCTCACCCACCTGTTCAGTGTGGTTCAATTACAGAAGGTTGCTACCTTGTAAACAAGGTTCTTTGAGATGGCATTGAACATTCTCACAACACCCACCTTTCCAGCCCCGCATGGGATTTGTTTTCTTACATGCCCACAAAGAGTTGGAAGGAACTGTCATTCTGAGGGGGAGAGTGCTTTTTATACTAGAGGAGCTCGAGACCATCATGTGGTCTATTATCTGAATAGGTGAGTATGCAGAACCCAGTTGTGAGAATGTTAGATGCCATCTCGAAGAACCTTCTTTACAAGGTAGCAATCTTCTGATCAGCACATGGGGAGGAGTTTTTTGTAAACAAACAGCGTTATCTCCCAGTCCGCTGCTGCTGCTGTTGCTGCTGCACTACTAGGAGGCAGAGGCAGGTGAGGGATGGGGGCCAGAGTCAGAGAGGGGAGGCAGAAGAACTTATTGGGGGAGAAGCTGGCTTCAGCCTGCTGCCCAGCCATGCAAGTGCGGGGCCCCAGTGCACTTGGAAGCACAGTTGCCTTCACATGCAGGAAATATTTCGCACCAGTTAATGCCAAATACAATATTGCTTTCACACTGCTGTACAGCACGGATTTATTTCAATCGGAAAGCATAAAGGTAGGTTTAACTAGCTATGAACTGCGGATTACTTAGGTGCAATATTGACGACAATATTTTGAATTAGGGACTTCAGACATGCAAGATACATTCAAATTTTGTAAAATTCAGACACAAACTGAACGTCTCAATGCCACCTTAGGAAAAGGGTGGGATACCAATTGAAATAAATCAATTTCAGCAGGTATTACCCATTTTTGCAGGTACCCTGTTTCAGCTATAATGTGTTGGTATGATGGCCACTGTACACGACCCAGATCTTGGTTGGGGCCCCCTGCTGCTGCTGTCGTCAACATGTAAAAGAGAAGGTTACGGACTCAGGAAGAGAAATTGGCCAATTGCCTAGAAAAAGATACATCCTAATGGAATGGGCTGCCTGGATGACTTATGGCTAATAATGGGGAACGCACAAACAGCTGTCTGAAGATCGGTATTGATCTTCCGGTGCCTTAAAGATTACATCACCATAAATAAGAAATGCAGCGAAGCACTACGATGGGTCAAGGAGTGCAGCGTTAATCTAAACGAGAGCCTGGAAAACTGCTGAGCTCAGCACTTCCGTAAGCTTTGCTAATGGATGAGGCACCTGCTCGAGCTCATTCTGACTGTGCACCAACCCGGGGATCTGGGCTTACCAGCCTATCATTCCTGGAGCATCGTCCCCCTGGGGCATCCTTACTAGGGCTGACCGATCAAAACTTCAGAGATAGGAACTGTGGGATGTCTGAAATAAGGGATATCCTCAGACACCTACACATACAAAAGTTAAAGAGGTGATACAAGAGAGGGACTAATTAATTCTCCAAATAGGTGATGTTAAACTTGGGTTGAAACCTGGGCCCATTCTAACGAGCTATGCATCACAGCTAATTCCTCATTCAATGTAGTGTGCGGGGGACAGTTTTCCACCTTGTGCACAAGCAAGAAGTCTTCCGGCCTCTTTAAGGCTTTGTTTAGAGAAGAGACTCTCCTAGTAAGGGTGTGCCAAAGGCACACCATTCATTTTAGTTTTCATTTTTGTTTTCAAAACCCCCTTCATTTGGGGGGGGGAGGGGGGAGGTGTCTTAAATATTTATTGTAAAGCCAAAGGCCAACACAATATTACAAACATAAAACATATAAGACACATAAAACATCAGCACCAGCTTGAGAGTAAGCAATAATAAGTAGGGAAATTAAGTACCCATGACCGCAGTCTAAGATTAAAAGCAGCTGCACAGAACTTTGCCACAGTCAACGTTCTCTCCGGATCTACATCAGATAAATTTTTCACCCGGACCTCCCTTTGCGAGCAGGGGCCTAAATTAACAATCAAAGGTTCCAACAAGTTCAGCCGAAGATTCAAATAGTGTTGGCAATCAAAAATCATGTGCATCAAGGATTCCACAACTTTGTGGGGACAGAAGGGGCAAAACCTTAGGTTATGCGGGATCTCGGTATACCTCCCATCCAGCACCGCCGAAGGCATTGCCTCCATCCTAGCTAAAGTAAAGGCCATCCTATTACTCCATACCAACAATGAAGAAAAATAGGAGGCCCCATTTACAGTCAAAGGAAAATAATCATACAGCAAAGCAACCCTTTGGGAGGAAACAGCTTCCCGTAAAGATTGACCTTCCTGATCTTGGATACAACTTATATAATAAGACCCCATGCTCTTGGGAAATCCATGGATAAAATGAATGTTTTTGAAAAACCAAAATAATATAATATCTGCTCTGTTTCTTTCCCATAATTCCTGCCAATATGGGAAGCATAGATCGTGGCAAATTCTCCCTTGCACATAAATTGAGGTGAAGCCAAAACCTCAAGATCGCACGCTTGGCTAGGGTTGCCACCAAACAAACACCTGTTTTGGCACTTAATAATGCAGTCAGGGTACTCCTTGGAACATGCAATAAAGCTCTCAGAAACCTATTTTGCTGGATTTCCAATTTATCCACTAGCAAAGTCCCCAGATCGACACACCATACAAAAGCTGGGAAAGGACCTTAAGTTTTATACATTTTGAGAGCTGGGAGAATCATCCTGCCACCTTTCAAGTAATAAAAGGCCAAAATACTCTTACAGAGAGCAAACACTTGCGTGCAAGCTACTTCAAAATGTTTCCGCCAGGAAGCAGAATGGCAAAAAGAACTCCTAAATATTTATACTTGTCAACCTGCTCAATTAGATGTGCATCCATAAACCAGCGCTGTAACGTTGGAGCCTTACCCACTACTAAAACTTTGGTTTTGGTATAATTAATTTCTAAGGCATTCCGTTCTACAAATAACACAGAATTCCTGCATAAGACGCCTCAACCCAATTACAGATTGAGAAATTAAAATTGTGCAATCTGCATAAAGGAGGTAGAAACAGAGAAGTTCCCCACAAGTATTGGGTGAAATCTAGGAACCCCTTAAAACATCAGTTACCCCATTTATGCAAATATTAAAGAGGGACAGAGCCAACAAACAACCTTGCCTCACCCCTCTTTCAGTTGGAACAGGAGATGCCAACTCGCACCTATGTGGGCTCCAGGCATGGATACGCCTGTGTCCTGACTTTCAGGTCCTTGCCCCTATGCGGGCTGCAGGCAACTCGCCCCTGCTGTCGGGCAACACTCTCTCAGCGGCTCTGTTGCTACTCAGTCCTGGACACAGTCTCCACTCCAGCGTCTCCTGACGCCTCCGTCTGTGCCTGTCTCACCGGCTCTCTGCATCTGAGGCTCTCAACTCACCCCCTGCTGTCAGGCAGCCCGCCGGTCAACTTCCGGATTTGCAGCCACTTCCATTCAGTGGCCCCTGCTGAGAGTGTTTTCTCAACTATCCAGGCGGCGGGTTTAAATCCCCGCGCCGTCCTCAGCACCGCCACCTGCAACACTCTTAAAGGGTCAGCCATAGCTGGCCATTTGGAGCAGGGGCGTTACATGCCTCCCTGCTATGTTGTTATAATCAGACTGGGGTAAATATACTTTTAAGCCAACCATCTGGAATTTTCCGTTTCATTTATGGAAGTAAATACAGCCACCAAAATTTCTGCCCACCATAGAACCTCAGCCTTCAGCAATTCAGCAATCACAATGTCTGATAGCTTTTAATTGGAGAATTAATTCCACGACTTCTTCCGAGGTCACGGGTGGCCAACTTGGGAATCTGTTGAGCGGTTGCAATTCCACCACCATGTCAACAGGTGGGGAGGCTGCGTACACCTCCCTAAAGTAATTCTCCCACTGTCCTGCTGAAATATTTGCCGAAAAAGAGACTTTGACAAGAGACGGAGATTGATTTATCAGCCTCCAAAAAATCGGATCATTCTCTCGCACAGCAACCTCAAGAGCCTCCCAGGAGCGCCTATAAAAGGCCCATTTTTTAGATTTTAATAAATGTTTATAAGCTTTCCTAGCATGAATAAAAGCTTCAAAATCGCTTTCTTTATTACCATTTTTAACATAACGTATTACTCTCTTTAAATTTCTCTTGGCCAACCGGCATTTCTGATCAAACTGGCCACCTGTTGAATTTGATCGTTGGGCAGAGTCGGCGAAGGGTGTCACCAAAAGAGGGTGAATAGCTTCCAAAATCAAATTAAAGTAGGCCAGAATCTGTTCATACCTATCCAAGACACTCTTCCTTAAGGAAATAAGGCAGTTGGAGACCAAGAGCTGTGACACAGCCTCCTTTAAGACGGGAGCCCATTTAGCACATTGAACTGTTTCATCCTGAGACAGGGAGACCAGGTCCTGACCCCTCATCTCATTATCCCGGACTCCCGGGAATGAGAGAATCAAAACCAGTGGTTGATGGTCAGAATCAACGGCAGTTTTAACAGAAAAACCATAAACCCATGGTAGGACTATCTCAGAAACCAGGATGTAATCTATTATACTTATACCCTGGGCTGATAAATAAGTAAATTCACCCAAAGCAAATAAGTAAATTCACCCGGGAGTATTACCATTTAAAATAGTCATGCCCCCTATATCTAACAACTGGAGAAAAAGAGGCCCCAGACAGTTAGATGTCAAAACTCCATTCATTTTGGAGGTTTTTCATTTATTATTAAAATATTTTTTAAAAATAAAAAATGACTGATATTCTGCATATGCACGCCCTTCTCCAAAATGGTGTCAGCACCATTTTGGGAAAGGGCAGCTGGTCTTTACATGCACAAAATGATGCCGATGCTACACCTTTGGAAAAGGATGTGCATGCACAGAACGGCCTGACTGACAGCCATTTGGAGCATGCGCAGTGATTTTTTTTAATTTAAAAAAAATGTAATTGCCTGCCAGGGCTGTTGTGCACATGCACGCCCTTTCCCAATACGGCACCAGCAGCATCAGCACCCTTTTCAAAAAGGGCCACAAATGTGCAGAACGGCCCCAGCGGCAATTTGCACATGTGCAGATGTGGTTATTTAAAAAAAAATTTTTTTTTTTTTTAATGAAAATAGATGAAAGCAAAACAACAATCATTTGCTTATTCCTCCATTTTTGTAACACTAGTTACAAACACGAATGGGTCTCCATTCATTTTCGTAACTAATAGAAAATGTTACGGATGCGCACCCCTATCTCCTAGCAGATGCACTGAGCTCTCTCTCTGTAGGGATTCCAGAAGACCAAGAAGGCTGAACGGTTTGCAATAGGGAAGGCACGTTCATCTCCCCTGCCTGACTTCATCTCGCCATCCTCCTGCATTTGACTGCAGCCCTATTTCACCCGCCTGACAGGCAAGCTGCCCGTATCCAGACTGTGATTAAACCATCCTTCATGCCACGTGGAAGGAGCTGACGGATTTTACCGTCCTCCTGGGAGCTGCTAATCACAGGCTGCAGGGCGCTGGGGTTCCTCCAGTGCAGAATGGCTGCTGCCGGAGCAATCCCTACTGCAGCTGCCCCTTTGGTATTCAGTGGAGCAGAGGAGAGCAGACGAAGAAATTGGAGAAGGGAGCAGAGATAGATGGGGGTGGGGTGGAAAGGCTGGAGGATCCTGGATGTATTATCCAGGGCAGCAAGCAGTTTCCTGCATGGAGGGAGAGAAGGCAGGAGGAAAGGCTATTGAATCAGAATTGGAAGGTTGGAAGGACCCTCAGGGGGTCATCTAGTCCAACACCCTGCTCCAAGGCAGAATGCACTCTCGAGTCTCTACAGCATCACAGACAGATGCTTGTCCAGCCAGGTTTAGAAATCATCCAAGAAAGGAGAGTCCACCACAACCTCCCTGGGCAACTTATTCCCGTTGTCCAAGAATTCTTACAGTGGAAATTTTTTTCTAACATTTAATTCATTGCTGCAACTGAAACCCATTCCCTCCTAGCCCTTTTTCTGCAACTGTGGAGAACAAACGTTCATCACCTTTGTGACATCTTTCTAGATATCTGAAAACAGCTCTCACTCTCCCACTTCCCCAGTTCATCAGCTTTTCTCCAGGCTGAACATACCCAGCTCTGCCAGCGTTTCCTCAGACGGCTTGTTTTCCAGCCCCTTTAGCATCTTAGTTCCTCTCCTCCGACTCTTTTCCAGTTTGTCTACGTCCTTCTTGAAGTGCGGTGCCCAAAACTAGAAGAGATATTCCAGGCGTGGTCTCACCAGTTATGAGCAAAACGGCACCAACACCTCCCATCTCGAGGGGTGGGGGGACGGGACACCTGTTAGCGCAACCCCAAAATGGCATTTGCCTCTTTTGCAACAGCAGGTGTTTTTAGATGGACTCGTGCTCTGCCTGAGTCCTGGGTAGCCCATCCATATAGTGGCGGGCCACCCTGGTGTGAGGCGGATCAGGAGTATGCTCGCGGTGTTCCAGAACATTCCAGAGTACCATGAGCAGAGCAGGCTTCCTGAACTCAGAACACGGGCTGTGGGCAGAGCAGTGGTCCAACTAAAGGACAGCTGGCCGCTGCAGCTCCGCTCCCAGCTATGGGTTGCCCCCGCAATGGCCATAGAGCTGCGGGCAGCAGCCTAAAGTGGCTGTCAATCCACCAATGGCTCTATGGCAAGGGGGAGGGGGGGCGTGCATGAGCAGACTGCAGACAGACAGTGGTGGCAGGCGCTGTTTAAACTCCCTGCCACCGGAGCAGACCCAAGGGTGGCCCCTCCAGAGCAGACCTGAGGGTAGCTAGCCACCCATGGGTCTGTCGAAAAACACCCAGCATCTCATAGTTGACTTGTATTCAGTTGATGATCCACCATAACTCCCAGATCCAAAGCCCCAGGAAATTTGGGGGACTGATAGATAGCAATGACCCCTTCAGAGTCAATCTGGAATCTCCGTTTTTTGATTCATCATCTCCAGGCTGAAGGTCAGGGCTGTAGCTAGGTTGGAATGGGCCCAGGTGCAAGAAATAGACACCTCCCTCCTGTCACCATCCTCTCCATTGTCCCACCACTGCCCTCCTTTCTCCTCCCAGCGCCTTCCCTTTCCCCTGATTGCTGTGCCTGAGCCTGGGAAGCTGCGGCTGTGCTGCCTGCCTCTTGTTGCCGGCATTGCGTGCTCCATCCTGTGCCGGCGTTGCGTGCTCCATCCTGTGCTGTGCTCTGCCATATGTACTGCGCACTGCAGCCACTTCCACTTCCACTCAGCTCAGTCTCCTTCTGGCCATACAGCAACAATACAGGATTTGTGCCCCAGCTTGGACCCTGGGACAAATGGCCTTCCTGTCCCTATGACAGTTATGCCCCTGCTGCAGGTGAAGGCCCTATTTCCCTGGGATGTTGACATTTTCTACTCCTACAGAAATCTGATGCTAGGATCTCTGGGCCATGCTGGAGGAAGCTCTGAGTGGGTCCTAGGCTAGAGTTTCCATCTTCTCAGCAGCCTCATCACCTTGCCCCTTCCCAATGTGCAACTTTGGAAATCACTTTTGATGAAACAGAAAACCTTGGAAATCACTTTTGATGAAACAGAAAACCCCCCATGGTCCTGACCTTTCGTATTCATTAAAGATCCCAGTGAGCTTTTGGAAAGTGTTGTCAGCTTTGGAGTCCCGGCTCAGAGCCAGTTGGTTAATAACATTTCCTCAGCCTGAATTCCACCTGCAGTTTCAAGTCGATAAATCAGCAGCATCCCTAGTTTCTTCTCCTGAGTACACTGCTGAACAGCTGAAACATCCCATCCTCGCTATCGGCCTGTCTCTAACCTCCCCTTTTTAGGGAAGGTTATTGAACGAGCGGTTGCCCGACAGCTCCAGGTCCACCTCGATGGTAATGGATTTCTGGATCCGTTTCAGTCAGGCTTCTGCCCTGGGTATGGCATGGAGACTGCGCTTGTGGCCTTGGTCGATGACCCGCACCTGGAGATTGACAAGGGGAATTCTACCCTGTTGATCTTATTAGATCTGTTGACCACCTTTGGTACTGTTGATCACGAGGTGTTGTTGACACGACTGCGGGACTTGGCAGGGATGCGCAGGACTTCTCCGTCCTGTCGGGGAGGTCACAGTGAACAGTGATGGGCGATTGTTCGTCATCCTCTTGGGGCCTCCCTGTGGTGTGCCACAGGATTCTATTCTGTCGCCTCTCTTGTTCAATGTGCATATGAGACCACTGGGCAAGGTCGTTTGGAGGTTTGGGGTGAGGTGCCATCAGTATGTTGACGACACTCAGCTTTACCTCATCTTTTCATCTGACCCAGGTCCTGCAGTCTTGGTGCTTACCCGATGCTTGGCAGCTGTTGGGGACTGGATGAGGATGAGCCAACTGAAGTTGAATTCAGACAAGACTGAAGCGATGATGGCTGGCCAGCTCTGTGACCTGGGTGGAATTGGGACTCCTGTTATTGATGGTCACTCAGGTTCACAGTCTTGTAGTGCTTCTGAGCCCTGGCTTGTCAGGTTGAGGTGGTAGCCAGGAGCGCTTTTCACCAACTTCATCTGGTGAGGAGGCTGAGGCCTTTTCTTTCTGACTCAGACTTGGCTACTGTCATCCATACTTTCATCCCCTCGAGGCTAGATTACTGCAATGCACTCTATGTGGGGTTACCCTTGATGACTGTTAAGAAGCTGTAGCTAGTGCAGAATGTGGCAGCCTGGCTCCTTTCAGGGACAGGTCACCGGGCACACATTACACCAGTGCTCTGGAGTCTGTACTGGCTACCTATAGATTTCTGGTCACATTTCAAGGTGCTGGTCTTGACCTTTAAAGCCCTAAACGGCCTGGGACCCATATATTTGAAAGACCGCCTTTCCGACCATGCTCCATCATGACCCCTGCAGTCAGCTGGGGNGATATTCCAGGCGTGGTCTCACCAGTTATGAGCAAAACGGCACCAACACCTCCCATCTCGAGGGGTGGGGGGACGGGACACCTGTTAGCGCAACCCCAAAATGGCATTTGCCTCTTTTGCAACAGCAGGTATTTTTAGATGAACTCGTGCTCTGCCTGAGTCCTGGGTAGCCCATCCATATAGTGGCGGGCCACCCTGGTGTGAGGCGGAGCAGGAGTATGCTCGCGGTGTTCCAGAACATTCCAGAGTACCATGAGCAGAGCAGGCCTCCTGAACTCAGAACACGGGCTGTGGGCAGAGCAGTGGTCCAACTAAAGGACAGCTGGCCGCTGCAGCTCCGCTCCCAGCTATGGGTTGCCCCCGCAATGGCCATAGAGCTGCGGGCAGCAGCCTAAAGTGGCTGTCAATCCACCAATGGCTCTATGGCAAGGGGGAGGGGGGGCGTGCATGAGCAGACTGCAGACAGACAGTGGTGGCAGGCGCTGTTTAAACTCCCTGCCACCGGAGCAGACCCAAGGGTGGCCCCTCCAGAGCAGACCTGAGGGTAGCTAGCCACCCATGGGTCTGTCGAAAAACACCCAGCATCTCATAGTTGACTTGCATTCAGTTGATGATCCACCATAACTCCCAGATCCAAAGCCCCAGGAAATTTGGGGGACTGATAGATAGCAATGACCCCTTCAGAGTCAATCTGGAATCTCCGTTTTTTGATTCATCATCTCCAGGCTGAAGGTCAGGGCTGTAGCTAGGTTGGAATGGGCCCAGGTGCAAGAAATAGACACCTCCCTCCTGTCACCATCCTCTCCATTGTCCCACCACTGCCCTCCTTTCTCCTCCCAGCGCCTTCCCTTTCCCCTGATTGCTGTGCCTGAGCCTGGGAAGCTGCGGCTGTGCTGCCTGCCTCTTGTTGCCGGCATTGCGTGCTCCATCCTGTGCCGGCGTTGCGTGCTCCATCCTGTGCTGTGCTCTGCCATATGTACTGCGCACTGCAGCCACTTCCACTTCCACTCAGCTCAGTCTCCTTCTGGCCATACAGCAACAATACAGGATTTGTGCCCCAGCTTGGACCCTGGGACAAATGGCCTTCCTGTCCCTATGACAGTTATGCCCCTGCTGCAGGTGAAGGCCCTATTTCCCTGGGATGTTGACATTTTCTACTCCTACAGAAATCTGATGCTAGGATCTCTGGGCCATGCTGGAGGAAGCTCTGAGTGGGTCCTAGGCTAGAGTTTCCATCTTCTCAGCAGCCTCATCACCTTGCCCCTTCCCAATGTGCAACTTTGGAAATCACTTTTGATGAAACAGAAAACCTTGGAAATCACTTTTGATGAAACAGAAAACCCCCCATGGTCCTGACCTTTCGTATTCATTAAAGATCCCAGTGAGCTTTTGGAAAGTGTTGTCAGCTTTGGAGTCCCGGCTCAGAGCCAGTTGGTTAATAACATTTCCTCAGCCTGAATTCCACCTGCAGTTTCAAGTCGATAAATCAGCAGCATCCCTAGTTTCTTCTCCTGAGTGCACTGCTGAACAGCTGAAACATCCCATCCTCGCTATCGGCCTGTCTCTAACCTCCCCTTTTTAGGGAAGGTTATTGAACGAGCGGTTGCCCGACAGCTCCAGGTCCACCTCGATGGTACTGGATTTCTGGATCCGTTTCAGTCAGGCTTCTGCCCTGGGTATGGCATGGAGACTGCGCTTGTGGCCTTGGTCGATGACCCGCACCTGGAGATTGACAAGGGGAATTCTACCCTGTTGATCTTATTAGATCTGTTGACCACCTTTGGTACTGTTGATCACGAGGTGTTGTTGACACGACTGCGGGACTTGGCAGGGATGCGCAGGACTTCTCCGTCCTGTCGGGGAGGTCACAGTGAACAGTGATGGGCGATTGTTCGTCATCCTCTTGGGGCCTCCCTGTGGTGTGCCACAGGATTCTATTCTGTCGCCTCTCTTGTTCAATGTGCATATGAGACCACTGGGCAAGGTCGTTTGGAGGTTTGGGGTGAGGTGCCATCAGTATGTTGACGACACTCAGCTTTACCTCATCTTTTCATCTGACCCAGGTCCTGCAGTCTTGGTGCTTACCCGATGCTTGGCAGCTGTTGGGGACTGGATGAGGATGAGCCAACTGAAGTTGAATTCAGACAAGACTGAAGCGATGATGGCTGGCCAGCTCTGTGACCTGGGTGGAATTGGGACTCCTGTTATTGATGGTCACTCAGGTTCACAGTCTTGTAGTGCTTCTGAGCCCTGGCTTGTCAGGTTGAGGTGGTAGCCAGGAGCGCTTTTCACCAACTTCATCTGGTGAGGAGGCTGAGGCCTTTTCTTTCTGACTCAGACTTGGCTACTGTCATCCATACTTTCATCCCCTCGAGGCTAGATTACTGCAATGCACTCTATGTGGGGTTACCCTTGATGACTGTTAAGAAGCTGTAGCTAGTGCAGAATGTGGCAGCCTGGCTCCTTTCAGGGACAGGTCACCGGGCACACATTACACCAGTGCTCTGGAGTCTGTACTGGCTACCTATAGATTTCTGGTCACATTTCAAGGTGCTGGTCTTGACCTTTAAAGCCCTAAACGGCCTGGGACCCATATATTTGAAAGACCGCCTTTCCGACCATGCTCCATCATGACCCCTGCAGTCAGCTGGGGAGCCTTCCTGTGGATTCCATGTTACTCTTGTTCGATCGGAGGGGGAGCAGGAGGGCGTTCTTGGTTGCTGTCCCAATGTTGTGGAACTTCCTCTCCCCAAGTAATAGTAGGATCTGAGTGGGAGGGATCTCCCGGATGTGGCAACAGGAAGGGGCGGAGCATGCCCAGACCTTTGAGCAGGGAAGGACTGCAAGCTAGGTAGCAAGCTCCTGCGTGAACTCCTGACTTCTGTAAGCCTAATAAACCAGCCATTAGCTTTTAACTGACCAGTGTTGCTACCGCTTCATGACATACCCCAGAGGTCTGTCTGAATCTGGGCCTGAGCATCTTTCAGAAGTGGTGTAAAACTTTTCTTTTTGTTAAAGCATTTGGCGGGTGGGAATAGGGATAGGGATTAGGTGGGAGGCTGTTGGAGGGTTGGAGTGAGTTGGTTTTTGGGGTGTGTGTGTGTGTTGTATTTTAAAATGTTTTAAAATTGTACTTTATGTCTTTTGTAAGCCGCCCAGAGCCTTTGGGGATGGGTGGGGTATAAATGTTAATTAAATAAATAATTAAATAAATAAATAAATAAATAAAATACAGATGGGGTTGCATTTCAGTGGGGAGGAAAATATGATTGTGTAGTGGGACCACGTCATGGGGGCGGAGCAAAGGGGCTGTCATGGTGTCTTTATGGAATACCCCACTTACGAGAGCATCGTGACATCATGATGCTCTCCAGAGGTTTGAGCAACATCAGAAATGGGGCTGGGAAAAGGGGCTGCCACACACCCCTATCTGCGCCCTTTATGGAGCATCATGACATCATTGTGCTTCATGGTGCCCCATTGGAAAGGGAGGGAGAGCCCCCATGACCCACCCCCTTTCTGGCATGGCTGCCCCCTGCCATCCCAACTCTCCAGGCTAACCTGGAGAAATTGGAGCCTGGCCTCTCTGAACCAAATCTGTTCATGTCCCTGATCCTGAACTCCACCCACCTCCTGGACTGTTTGGGACACCATGTAGGTGCCATGTGAATGTCCCCTCCCCCATGAACACACCCATGCAAAATAAAGACCCTCTGACTGTTTTTACACAGATACTAAATCCGTATTTAGAGGTCTAATCCCAGATTTAGATCGCAGAACTAACCCAGCAGCCGTGTCCCTGGGGTCTTCATGTGTGCCCCTCACCAGGGTTTCGGTCCTGGAGCGGAGGATTGGAGCCTCTCCACGGCTTTTTAGCTATAGCAAGTGAGGCTGTACAGCCCGCAAGTCTGAGTGTGAGCATGATGATCCGAGTGCCGGCTCTGAAAGGCTCTGATCCCCGGGTCCGAGAGCAAAACCCACATGCAGAACCCAGAGACGGGGTCTCTAACCGGGTCTTGGTAGCCCCCTTCTTGGTTGGCATCAGCTGATTCGCGGGGCTCAGCAGCAGCGGTAGCTGCCGCCATTGCCACTTCCAAGTTCCCCTGCGCCCTTGGAATGCGCAGATCCAATGAGGGGGAGAAGGGGTATGCAGTGCAAGTTGGGGAAGGTGCAGAGCAAAGTAGGGAACAGACGAGCAAGGACAATAACCAGGAGCTGGGTGGAGTGATGAAGAGAGACAGGCAGCAGGCGTGAGCAGAGTTTATTCCTCTCAGCAGTTAAGAAGCCTGACAGCTCAGTCAGCAGTCAAGCACCATAGGATTTTTCAGTTCTCCATATTAGTCTAAACCCGTATAAACCATGAACACTGTGATCCTGGATTTGTCATTATTCCGAGTTGTAAATGTCCGTGTAAATGGGAACCTAGGATTAAGAATTCGGGTTTTTAAATATGGGTTAGTGCCCATGTAAAACAGCCTCTGTCTGTGCAGGGCTGTGTAAATGCAGCATAAGATCAAAGCCCTCCCAGCAAAGTGCCCCAGGATGAATCCTTAATGCCGAGGAGCCGCCACGGGCTCACTTTTGCCCCTCCCCCAAAATGCAGCTCCAGGCAGCACACAGAGCTCTGAGAGAGATGTCTCTGCCGATGACGCTTCCCTCCCTGGAGCACACCCCTGTTGGGCCTTGGGCAGGAGTAATTTATCTGACTCTGGCCTACTGACCCCCCGCCCAACACAGCCCAGGAAGAGGCTTTGCACAATTCAATTACCAGAGCACAGATGAGCTGGGCAGACTCGGCAGGGCTTTTAATCTTGCTCAGCTGCATGGAACCCCCCACCCTCCCTGCCACCCCAATTAAAGGGTGAGATGAGAGGCAAAGGGCAGAGGTTATGGGGTGAATCTGCCTTAATCCCATGGAGAAGCTTGGTCTACACTACAGCAGGAATGCGTGATGAGTTTATTATTATCCAAGGGTGTTATTCACATTTTTGGGTAGCCATTTATCTACGACCAAAACAGGTACCAGCGTATCCAATTTTCCAGGTATTCTGTTTGGGGGGGGGGGGGCTTTGTGGGGGGGAGGGGTTGGTTTGGGGTTTGTTTTTTTTAGGAATTTCAAGTCATTTCAGTATTTTGGTTGTGTCATTTTCTTCAATTGATCTACTATTGTTTTAGTTCTACTATATCTGCTTTTTTGACACCGCGCGACCAGAACTGCACCCAAATTTTCAAGGTGCGGTTGCACCATAGATTTACATAGAAGCATTATGATATTTTCTGTTTTATTCTCTACCCCTTTCCAAATGATTTCTAACATTCTGTTTGCTTTTTTGACTGCTGTCACACACTGAGTTGAGAATTTCAATGTATTGTCTACAGTGACTCCAAGATTCTTTTCCTGAGTGGTAACCTCTAATTTTGGAACCCAGCATTGCGTACATAAAGTCTGGATTATTTTTCCCTATGTGCATCACTTTGCACTTATCCACATTAAATTTCATCTGCCATTTAGTTGCCCAGTCACCCAGTCTTGCAAGATCCTCCTGCAGTTCTTCACAGTCCACTAGGGATTTAACTAACGTAGCCTGGTGGCAGTGTGGTTCCCAGGGTTCAAGGCTTATGTTCCCCTTGGGTCCTGATACCGTAGTTCCCTGTTCCTTATGAAGTCTTAAATGGGCATAATTAGGTGAGTGACTGCCTAAGAAAACCTGAATAGCGTTCAAGTTGTTGACTAGCCCTGTTTTCAAATATGTAAAAGGCTGCTCTACATAAAATGGAGCCCAGTTGTGTTCTCTGGTAACTGAGGAGAGAACTCGAGCTAAAGGACTCAGATGAAAGAAAAAAAGATCTAGGCTAAACATTAGGATTTTTTTCCTAACTACCAGGATTGTCAGGTAGTGGACTCATTTGAAAAAGGAGTTTGAGGAGGCCCCTTCACTGGAGGCCTTTAAAAATTAGTTAGATGGGTAGATCTCAGGGATAGTGCAGGTCCTGCTAAATAGCAGGGGGAAGACTTAGATGCCCCTTGAGGTTCCTTCCAGCTCTGTGATTCTATGGCAGTTGTGATGTTCTTACACAAACCATGTTCTGCACCTCATTCTGAATATTTTCCTATTCCGTTCTCTCGTGGTAAATAAATACAAGTCGAGACAAGAGACTTGACCTAAACTCAACTGCCCTTGCTGAATCATGGATTGGAATTTGGATTGAATTGCGCTAAACTCAAATACAATCAAAACTGGTCTTGGCTCCCCTCCCAAACACTCGAACTTAAGCTCATATAACAACAACAGATGCTGGGATTGCGAGGAGGACAATAGAGATTTATTGCATTGTCCTAATGCGATTTCTTTTTGGAAGGAGGTGGCTCAGAGATTAACAACTCATCTAAACACCACTTTAGCTTCTGACCTCCTCTCCGCAGCTTGGCAATGGATGATCTTGACAATCTTCCAGGACCTTAGAAGTAAAAAAATAATTTAAAAAAAAAATCACAGAATCTGTTCCTAGCAAAATCAAGCTAGAAGAGTTGAATTGTTAAATACTGGGCAGGCGCCAGGAAATCAAGGCTAGCAGAAGTATGTGCCAAGGCTAGGAGCTGCATGGAAAGCAAACAAAGAAGATCAGCATCTTGACAATTGAGCTGGAATGCTCTTTAGAGATGAGCTGTTGCTCTCCTGACATGCATGGTGTAGGGCTACGAGACTGTGAAGCATTTGGACCACGTCTGTAGTCAGGAAAAAATACCTGGGGGTGTCACTGACAGCAGGGCCGGTGCTTCCATAAAGGCAGCACAGGCAGCTGCCTAGGATGGCAAGTTGAAGACGGCGGCTCTCCTGCCCCCAATCCAGCTGCCGCCACCGCCACCAATAGGCTCCATGCTGCATCATAGGCATGGCCGCTTGGGGCGGCAAGCTGAAGGGAGCACCTCTCCCATCTAATAAGCTGTTGCTGTTGCCTCTACTGCACCACCAGTAAGCTCCATGGCTGGATCAAAGGTGGTGGGGACATGTGGGGCAGCAGGAGGATGGGCTCCTGGCTGACAGCAGGGTTGGGCTTAGGTTTGGCAATTCTAATTGGATGGATTCCTGAAGTAATTCGAGTGAAATAAGTAGCACTAGCAAATTTTGTGCCTGCAGTAATACCCACAGTTTCTGGTAGCCTATCCGTTACCCAATCAGTATCTGCATACCAGTGAGGTAACCAACTACCCAAAATACTAGGGACTACCATTATTTAGTAACCGACGTTCCATTTTACTGACCTGTTTCTGACCTTGTTACTGTTTTAGCATCTCCAACGTTTCACGTTTTGTCAATGTTGTCATCGTGCACGCACACAAGAGGGACCATGGCACCATCAATGGATGAATATAAATGGACGGAAGATGGTTAATACTCAGGAAAAGGGCAGAAAAGAGAATAATGGAAACTGGGTAACAGAAGGTAATTCAGTAATGCGCCAGGTAACTTGTCGGGCACTAAACAAGTGCCATTTAGCGCCCGATCTGTCCAGGTTGATTGGATACCACAATTTCAATGGCTGTACCCATTCTGCGGGTACCCATTTCAGCTCTAGGTAGGGTTGCCACCTATGCAAAATTTGTAAGTAACACTTATGAAAAATACATGTTGCAGGGCCTGCACTGGCGCTTTAGCAACATGTGTTTTTCATAAGCGTTCCTTACAAATTTGCATAGGTGGCAGCCCTAGCTCTAGGTGTAATGGCTTGAAGGACTAAGCTGCTCTGACTCCCTTTTACTCCACTGAAATGCTCTCCTTGAATTTGCATGAGAAGAAAGCAAACTTATCCCGTGATTAGATCACCGTCGGCCCCTTCTGCAGATTTGAGATAAGCCAGCTCACAAATTGGAAATTCTCTCTTGCAGACTCTTCAGGAATTGATGAGAAACTGCCAATGGGATTAGTCTGATCCACCCTTCAATATTCATTCAGAGACTATGGGGACATAGAGATTGTTATATTTTGGGAATGGGAGAGAGGGAGGTTTTTGTGGGATAGCTGTGGCCTCTCTGTGAGAGATAGGAATACAGTCTGGGTGGAGAGATTCAGTGGGGGAGGGGGAAGAGGATTCTCCCAGCTGAGGAACTGGGGATTACTGGGACTACTGAGCATTTATTATTTAAATCAGGCTGGCATGGGGGAACTTTTTTGCCTCCCAGGAGCCACTTTGAAAAGGAGTACAAGCTCCGAGGGCCACGTAGACGTTAGGGTGGTGCCCTTAAGGAGTGCACTCAGGAAGAGGATCCAGATAATGGATCTGTAACCTATCCTTGTGTGTATGTCCTCATGTCCGCTCACCCTGAGCTCAGTCTTTCATGCTTTGGGGTAGGAATGAGATCCAAGGGCCAGATCCAGGCTTTGGAAAGAGGCCAAGTAAAAACTTGCTGCAGGCCACATCTGGCCCCCGAGCCGTGTTCCTTAAAAATTTGCATCGATGGCAACCGGTGGGGTAGGGTTCCTGGGGAGGGACTTGGGGGGGGGCGGGTTAATATGTTTGGTTTTTTTTTTATCATTTGTAAGCTGCCCCTTTTGGGAAGGGTGGCATACGTTTAAATAAATAAAATAAATAAAATTAAATAATAATAATTCCCAAAGTTTTTTTCTCCAGCATCCTGGAAATTCATCCTTAATGCCCAGAACTCCAGGAACAATCGGGCCTGGCTCCAAGCAAGGACTGTGCAGTCTTGGTTCCCACCATACTGCACCAGTGGGGTTAAACTCTCCTGTCATACCGGGGCCTGCTCCGGTGCCCCTTTAGTGTTGGCGAGAGTTGAAGGAGCGCTGCATTGGATGCTCATGTTGCTGCGATCCCACCCTGGGTTTCTGTGCTGTGCAGCCTGCATTGGGGTCTCTCTCTCTCTCTCTCTCTAAGCAGGCCCGATCAAGCGGAACTCAATTGCACCCATCCACAAGCACGGAGCAGATGGCTGCCTGAGCAGGCAGCATGGAAGGAACCCACTTGGCTTTGCTCTCCTGTACAGTAAACACGGCTCTTGGCTCCCAGCTGGGCCTGTGTGCTCTCTGCACATTATCTTGGTTGTGTAAGGAGCAAGGATGCAGTAATTCCCCCAACTTCAACTCTGCACAGACAGTCCTCACTCCTGCATTCCAGCTCTGGGCCACGTGACAGGGGGGCTGTCATAATTTATTGCAGGAGCAGGTCTTTAGAGGCTAGGGTTGTCATAGACGCACATTTTTAGAGGGCACTTATGAGAAATACAGGTTGCAAGGCTGCATTGGTGTCAGTGCAGCCCTGTAACCTGTATTTCTCATAAATACCCTCTAAAGATTTGCATATATGGCAACCCTATTAGAGGGGGGATCTCTCTGGCCACACCTACCCAGAGTTGAATTAAGCTCAGCTCGACAGGGCCTCTATAGTGTTGAATCAAATCAGGGTCCTTCTCATTGGCCTCTTTGAAAGACTGCATAAACTTGGGAGGGCTGCCTCAAGGTTGTGGGGTGATTAAGGCATATACTCAAGATGGGGAAAGGAAAGGGAGGGTCCAGCCCAGAACATGGATCTATGCCATAGATCCATCCCCTGTCCTTGAACGCATGCCTTCCTCTCAGCTCCCCTCCCCCGAGTCCAGTTTTTGAGTGTTTTAGGACAGGGACTGACTGGATCCATGGGCCGGATCTAAGAACCGGAGCGGGACCAAATGCTGGTTCCCCACCCCTGGACTCGATTCCCAGGGAAGCAAGGAGGAAAACCCCTGAGCACCATCGCCATTAGCTAATCAGGTAGGAAAATGGTGGCCTATACTCTGCAAGGACTTAAAAACTGTCCCACACCATCATGCAGGGCACAAGTCAGCCACTGACTGTAGTAGCCCTGGGCTGGGCTCACTTACTCTCTGCTGCGGTCACCTCAGCCCTGGTCTCTCCCACTCCACCATCTCATTACTCTGGCCGGGCTCAAGAGCCAGCGCAGCCCAGTGGATAAAGCAGGGTTGGGGAACCTCTCCCCCACTTCCCCCTCCTGTGTACCAGGTCGGATTTGGTCCAATGCTTTGTGGGCTGGATCATCTGAGGGACAAGGGAGCAGCTGCCCTGGGTGCGCTTCACACTGGGACGTCATAGCATGCTCTGGGAACGCTATGTAGGGCAGGTCCTTAGTGGAGGCCTTGGCTTGGAGTGCTCCCCACAGCACCTGGAAGCTTCCCTGCATTCTGCCTGTGGGCTGCCGGAAAATGAGCAGGGGCTACAGGCAATATAAGTTTGGGAGGGAGCCTCTAGGAGCGCTATAGCAGGTCAGAAGTGGACTGGAGGCTCCCCACTCGTTGGGCTTGGATCTGGGAGACTGAGGGCTCAAAAATCCCATCTTAGCCATGAGCTCACTGAGCAATCTTGGACAAGTAATTGTCCCTCAGCCTCAGCTATTCATTATTATAATTTATTATTTATATAGCAACAGCAGTAAACCTGGTGCTGTACAATCAATAGTTATAGAAAGGCCTCTGCTCCCCAAGGGGCTTACAATCTAAGAGACAGAGGAGGAGGAGACAAGGGAGAGGCAAATATTGGGAGAGAGGAGTACATTCATGAGGTTGAGAAGCTGCAGGGGTACGTGCTCCACTTAGTCACAGGGAACTAGACTCTGAGCAAGGAGGAAGAGGATGCAGTTTCACTCATGATGGGCTAGGGAAAGCCTGACGGAAAAGGTGGGTTTTCAGGAGGGATTTGAACATTGGGAGCAGGGCAAACATATCAAGGGAGGGAGTTCCAGGCATGAGGGGCAGCAAGGGAGAAGGGGCAACAATGTTTAGAGGAGCACAGGGGTCGTGAGCAAGCAATTACTCTGCATATGTAATACAGGAATAATCCTGACACACCTCACAGAGCTGCTGTGGGGATGAACTGGAAAAGGGACTGCAATGCACTTTGAATACTGAAGGTGCTAGAGAAATAATAAAACTGCATGGGCACTTCAGTAGCGAGCGTGTTACAGCTCTGGGCAGACAGCATCTCAGCTCCAGCTTTAACAAGTACCTTCAGCCTCTGGATAATCTGCAGGCACCAGTGGTGCCGGAAAGCACATCGCAACAGACGCCTGCATTTGTTCTGACGTGTGGGAATGCTCAGGAGTCAGGCGCTGTAGCCAGGCCCCTCTGCCTGTCTTCTGAGTCAGAGCAGCTTAGCTGCCTGACAAAGAACAACTTTGTTCTCCTATCAGCACCGCAGGGCTTGCTGGGCCGTGGAAGGTGTCCTGGATCTGCCTCATGCATCATCCAAATTGCCAGCTGCACGCCGTTCCCGCAAGCTTTATTGGCGAGGCACAGAGCGGAACACACAGTTTGATAGCTTTGCTTCCTCCGTCTGTAGTGCGGACTCTGAAAAAACACAAATAGAGATCTTGCTCGGACTCGAAAACTGAGCAGATTGGATGCAAAAGGCGCGGAGGGAAGATAGCGTCATGACAGCATCGCTGAGGTGGGATTTCTTTTCAGCTGGAAGAATCCTGGAGAACATGGGAAGTGCTGGAGCCTTCCTGGATCTGAACAATGGTCCATGTAGCCTAGTGTCCTGCTTCCAATAGTGGGTGCTTCAGGAAAGAGTGGGTGCTAGTACACATCACGCTAGGTGTGTGCATTACACTGGAAACCCTCACCCAACATAAAGTGCAAGGGCACCAGCAGAATTATAGGCAGGGGTGGGAGAGTCACTTCATCCTGACCCTTTTCTGTGCATCATGACACTTGGGAAATGGGAGTGGTCCCATCAGAAAGGATCACCTCTTTCCCAGAATCCATGGTGACATGTTTTAAACAAAGGCTGTTGGGTATTTGTATTCGTGGTTATTTGTATTTGCCTTATTTGTCTAATTGTGCGTGTTCACTGTATGTTCCCCATTCCCACCAATGTGGAAAACTTGGTGAGCATGGCTGCACATGGATTATTTTGGCACAGAAGTGCAATGAGGCTCTACCAGTTTGACAAGCCTACGAGGAAAGGAAATTAAAACTACTGCTAAGTCTGCTACCAGTTTTAAAAACAGGGGCACCGGTTTCAGGGAGGGTTGAGATTCCATCTGGCTTGGTGGGGAGGTTGTTCGTTTTGGGAGCGAGGAATGAGGCATGGGGTCTGGCTCAGAGGGGGTCACTGGCATGTTGGAGGTAGGATTCAGAGATGGGAATGGGGCAGCTAAGGTTTCACCATTTCTCCCTGGCTGGATTGGGCTCGGCTGCGGTGTTGGAGATTGCAGTCCTGAGACAGCAGGTGGCTAAGCGGAGAGTAAGAGAGCAGCCCAGCTCCAAGCTGGATATGTGCTGCAGTTTCTGGCGTCCAGTTTGAGACCTCAGTTATCAGGGTTTTTTTGGAAATGTTTGGGTCACCCAGAACCTGAATACACAGCCCCAGTATTTGTGTTTTGAATGTGGAAGCTGGAAAGGAATTTTGTATTTATTTACATTAAGGGTGGGACTATCGGTATTGGATTCATTCAATAATGACTGGTATCCGATTAATCCGATAATTGTCGGTATCAGCAATATCGGATTTTTTAAATTGCTGGTTTTATCTGATTTTTAACATTGCCCATTGAAGTCAATGGCCGCAATGTTAAAGATCCGATACAGCCGGCAATGTTAAAAATCCGATATTGCCAATACCGATAAATCCGATATCGGGAAATCTGATACCGATAAATCGGATACCCGGATACTCCCCCCTGGAGGCCAACCCCTAATTTGCATGTTACTGAAACCCAAATGCACAGCCCTATTTTAACCCCAGTTCCGCAGCCTGCCCCGCATGGTGGACCCAAACTGAAGCTGACTGATTGCAGCATAAAGCTAGTTTAAGGGTTTATGCTGTTGCAGTGCGGGCAGCAAAGAGAGTTCTTTGTGGCCCTTATTGCGTCTGCAAAGTCCCATCCAGCAGAGCTTTTCTGGGTGGTGCAGAGGCTGGTCAGTCCAGTCTCTCTCTGCCTCGAACTGGAATTCTCCAATGCCCCCTGTGACATGTTTGCTGACTTTTTTGGAGGACAAAATTGCCCTGATTCACCACGACCTCGATGCTACACTTATGACAGTGGGTGAATCAGAGGTACAGGAAGCCCCGCCATGTCTGTTGATGTGGGATCAGTTGCGGTGGATATCACCCGCTGATGCAGCAGAGGTCCTTGGGACTGTTTGGGCCACCTGTTGTGAATTAGATCTGTGCCTGTCCTCACTGGTGAAGTCCACCTGGGAGACATTAGGGCCTCTGATGGCAGGGGTGGTCAATGCCTCCCTTAGGGAGGGCAGGGTGCCGAGTCATCTCAAAGAGGCGGTGGTGCGGCCTCTGCTCAAAAAGCCATCTTTGGACATTGGCTCCCTGGCCAGCTATCGGCCAGTCTCCAACCTTCCCTTTTTAGGGAAGGTTATTGAACGGGTGGTGGTCTGGCAGTTACAGGGGCACCTGGACCAGGTCAGTTTTCTTGATCCCTTGCAGTCTGGGTTTTGCCCTGGGTTTGGCACAGAGACCACGCTTGTGGCCTTGCTCGATGACCTACGCCATGAATTGGATCAGGGAAGATCCTCAATTTTGATCTTATTGGATCTGTCGACAGCGTTTGATACCGTTGATCATGAGATGGTGACAAGGCTGCGGGACCAGGTCGGAGTGAGTGGAATTGTTGTTGAATGGTTCTGCTCATTCCTGGCAGGGATAACTCAGTGGGTGGTTCTCGGGGAATTACATCATCTCCCCAGAATCTCACGTGTGGAGTCCCGCAGGGTTCTATTCTGTCCCCTCTCCTGTTCAACGTGTATAGGCAGCCTTTGGGTGAGGCCAGGAGAGGGCTTGGCATGCATTGTCATCAGTACGCCGATGATACACAGCTTTCTCTTTCATTTTCTGGAGACCCAGGCCCAGCAGTCTCGGTGCTTGGCAGCTGTGGGGGACTGGATGAGGAGGAGTCGTATGAGGCTGAATCCTGACAAGACGGAGGGAATGTTGGTGGGTAGGGCTGAGGGGCTGGCGGCTCCCATCATTGGCAGGGTCTGCCCCTCTCTGGCCACTCGGGTTCGTAGTCTGGGGGTGCTCCTCGACCTGCTGCTGTGCCTGGATTGTCCGGTGGAAGGTGTGGCGAGGGGAGCATTTTGCCAATTACATCTGGTACGACGGCTGCCTCGGCTTTGGCTCCACAAAGATCCACAATGAGAGGGCAGTTGTGGTACACCTCCACCTCAAGCATGTGCATCCTGCTGCCATACCACTTGGGATCCACATCCTGGTGGGGTTGGGCAAGCCTCCTGGCTCTAGCCCAACTCAAGGCCCGTCCTGGCCAAGCTCTCTGCTCGTGAAGCAATCCTCGCTCTGGTCCAGGTGCACAACTCCAGACACGTCTGCTTTTGGCACCCGGTCTCACCGGCTGATAGGGAGCTCACACAGGTGCAGCTCAAACAGGCAACCTTCAAACTCCACACAAAATGGCTGCCAACATTGGGTGCAGTTCCTCTCTGCACCTGCAGGCGGCGCTATGCCCACATTCTCCACCACGTGCTGTAGCAGGGGGTCTTCCCAGGGCCACACGGGGCTCACTCAGGGAATTAGCTCTACCCCACTGCCATGCCTGTTCAGCCTGAGCCTCGGCTGAATCCCCCTCTAAAGGAGGGGTTACCCTCCTGTAGGACCCAACACAGGTTCTCTCAGAGGGTATTAGTCCACAGTCCTTAAATAAATATTTATTTATTTATAATAAAATCTGTATGCCACCCCCTCCTGCTAAAAGCATCTCGGGGCAGCTAACATATTAAAACAACAATAATACGATTTAACACACTATTAAGACACAATATAAAAACAACATACCTCCCACTCTAACACAACCCACCCACCCCCTCTCCCTCAGGAAAAGCACGGCGGAACAGCCAGGTCTTACATTGCCTATGGAAAGAGGGGAGGTCGGTAATCAGACGGACCTCCAACGGGAGGGAGTTCCACAACCACGGTGTGGCCAGAGAATGCCCTCTGCAAGGTTGACACCCGAGAAACCCGGGGGACCTCGAGGAGGGCACCCCCGGCCAACTGCAGGGGCCGATCCAGGACCTGGAGGGTGAGGTGGTCCTGCTGGTAGGTGGGACCCAGGCCATTTAGGGCTTTAAAGGTCAACACCAACACTCAGTGTCCAGTGTACACAATCCCTGGGCTACCGGCTCAGTCACCTCCACCCTGCAGGCCCAGGTCAGTCTCTCACAGGCTCAGGAGCAACCTAACATCAACCCCCAAAGTCCACCCAGTCAGGCCTCAAAGCCCCAAGTTCTGGCCAAGCCTTCCCCAGGACGAGGCTCCCTCCTGGGCACAGCATCCCCCAGTACCTGGTATCCTCTTTAGCACCCTGGAGAACATAGAATGGGACAGCCTTGTCAGGGAGATGTGGTCTCTTCAGCTCCCAGGCAGAGACTGCTCTCCTCTCTGCCTTGCCTCTCCTTATATCCCAGCAGAGTGGGCATGGCCAGGCTTTTACTCCTTAGCCTTAAAAGGCCAGTGTCCTGCCCACTCTATCCCTGAAGTTATCAGTCTGTTCTCCCCACAGGCTGATCGTAGAGAAGGACTGGCTCTCCCAGGCCCATGCGCAGGTGCTCAGCCCACCAGCTGGCACACTCAGTCCCCTCTTAAAGGGGCAGCAGCCCCACAGGACTGCTCCTTGCTACACTTAAAAAATTGGTTCCTTTTATGCAATCGTTCCAAAATGTGGTCCACATAGTTCCCTGCATTGGAGGTACAATCTCCCAAAGTTTCATCAGAATTTCATAAGAAACAAAGAAGTTATAGCCAGAAATATGTTTTTTTCAGTGTTTTCTCATTATTTTGAAAACAAAAATTTGTTTTTGTTATTGTTATTATTATTTTTCTTTTTTGTTCTTACCATAACAAATGAACTGCACACCCCTAGTGGCTGCTACTACCCCCATTGAGCCACAGAGCATGGCCAGGTGTACCACACGACGGGGGCAGCAGAAGGCCTGTCACATGTTGTCAGGGTAATGTAATCTCTTCACTCCTCTTTTCCTGGAGGTGCCAATGCAGGGCCTGCAACATGTATTTTTCATAAGTGTTCCTTAAAAATTGGCATAGGTGGCCACCCTGCCCACAGGTCACTGCCACGTTTGTGCTCAGGTCCCCAGTTGTTTGCCCTGGACTGACCCCAGGTGTGTCAGCGACTAGCTCAGGCTGATACTCGGCAAAGTGCTGAAGTCACAGCCTAGGTTACTGCTCCCACCCCTGGTGTCAGTCCGGGGCAAAGCAGGCCAGAACGTATGTTCTAACCCGCCTGCCATGACCCATCCTGGACTGTGGCCATCATTGGCTGCCATGGCTGCCCATCATGGTAGGGGGTGAGGCGCTGGACTCAGCATATGGGTGGGGCCAGCCGACTGCACATCCGTTGTTACCCCTGGGTGGGTGGCAGGACATCTCCCCAGCCGGGGTCATGTATGGTTGGTGCCCGGACCTGACTCTAGTGGTGACAGCAGCATGACAGTGATCCACTCCAAGTCAGATCTCCACTGTGCTGCTGTCACTTCTGTTTTCACCTGATGTCACAATACTCCAGAGGGGATGGGGCCACATCAGAAAAGAGTTGGAAGGGCCTCTTTGCCCTGCCTCTTTCCAACTCGGCTCCATCCCCTATTGTGCCCAATTTCACCAGGCACCTCTGAATAGGCTGCAGGAATCGGGACTTGACTCCAAGGCTGGAGAGGACAAGTTAAAAGTAAAACTTGGACGGAGCGTAACTCCAATCACAGCACTAGGATCTGGAAGGGGTTGGTGGTGGCAGAAAGGAGATGACGCTCCTCTCTTGGATTCCCACTGTAGGGGAGACCTGGATGGCGGCAGGAGGCCAGTACTACAGTCTCTGGGATTGAATCTTGCATACCCCAAAGGCTGCATTGCTGTCTCTCTTTTCAAAGCCCTTGCAACCTGCTAAACTGAAACTCTCTCTTTTGCCTGTTGATTGTTATAGGTTTGGGGAGGAGGAGGGGTGGCGCTGCTAGGTTCTCCTTCATAGAGACTAGGGGGGTGCATTTGTAGTCAGCGGCTGATGGCTAAAAGCAATTCATGGCGTAGGTCATCGAGCAAGGCTAAAAGCCTAATGGGAAGAAAGCACAGCACTCAGGATCTGAATAGACCCACCCACCCACCCCAGGTTCTAGGAATAACAAAAGGAGCTGCTACAGGCCCTTGGGGATGTATTGTCACAAGGGACTTGGAGAAGCCGGCTTTCTATAGCCCTTAGGTCCATGAGGGGAGTTAAAAGAGCATTGCCAGGACCAACAAATATGGGATCATTCATACACCACCTGCTCCCCCTTGCAAACCTACTACTAATTCTTTCATCTGTGTTGGCTTGCCCAACCGAAATGCATTCACAGCTGCCGACTGCCCTCAATTTCAAAGCAACACACACACACCCATGTACCAGGTGGCAGAGCACAAGGGATCATCAGGGAGCACAGAATGTGGGTTTGTGCCCATTCTAAAAGAACGTTGTGTGAACGAGCTTCTGTGATTGCAACCACTGTGGCGGAATGGGTCACTTGGCCAAACTGATGCAGAAATTGCTTCTGGCATCGTAGAATCATAGCCTGCATTAGCCAATGAGAAGTCAGCACTGTGAGCTGCTTGTAGGGTTGTGGAGTCTGCTGCCACAGCTCCTGAAAAGGATCAGCCCATGATCCTTTGCTGGAGAGAAAAGCCCCCTGCTGAGACATCTGTTTAGCATCTTTCATTTTCATTATTATTGTTTATATAATGCCAGCAATATGCTTGGTGCTGAACAATTATTACTGGAGACAGGTTCCTGCCTTAAACAGTCATATAATCTAGGCTGGACAAGGAAGGGAAGATGGAAATATAGGCAGACAGGAATATATACATTCCCATTTTACAGATGGGGAACTGAGGCTAAGAGACAGTGACTTGTGACTTGCCCAAGGACACCCAGCAAGCTCACAGCTAAGCCAGGAGTTGAACCTTGCTCTCCCAGGTCCAAGTCCAGCATCTGAGAGATTAATTTGCATTCAACAATTTAAATAAGTGTCAGGGTTTAGTTAATTTGCATAACTTACTCTGCTTGCAGAATGTGATTTTCCACTTGCAGAATTTTGGTTTCCTGGTCATGGAATTTGGAGGGGGGCAGGGAACCGAAGAATACATGGGCCACAAGCCTAAGGGGCTAAATCCACCTTTTACATTGAAAACTTCTCCTTGGTTTTCCCCTTGCTTGCTCATCTGCAAGCAACTTTACTGAGCAGAGAATTTCTCTCTGGAGCCTGTTATTTCCTAGCAGTTTCACAGGTTAAAAAGTTGGCCTCAGCCCTGAGGAACTGCTTGTCCCCGATAAAAGTGATTGTGATTAATGGACTCTCCCCTCTCCGAGGCAGGGGTGGGGACACCCAGAGGCAGCTGTCCTCATCCTGAGGTGCTGATAATCTGATTTGAAGTTTGAAAAATGATGTCCTTGTCCAATCTCTTCCTATCCTGCTGTGTTCTATCTTGCCGCATTGGTAACACACACAGGCCCCTCAAGAAGGGGAGTTTAAGGACAGACAGACCAGTTTTGAAGACCAGAGTTACATTTATTTTGTTGTTTACGCCTTCCCCCATTAGGTCATCTACTGGGACTGAACTTGGGAACAACAGTTCCAAGCAAACCAGCCAGAGCCCTTGATGGCCTGATCTCAGATCTCTGCTTGGAAGCAATAGCAGACCCTTATCTAGAACCCCATAGAATCTGCATAGCTGCCACTGTAGCCATTTTTGTGGAGCTTGGCACTGGGGCAAATTGTTGCAGAAATAGCCTCTGGCATTGTCATTTTTTCATTCATTTATTGGATTTCTATACCGCCCCATCCTACATAGCAGCTCGGGGCGGTTTACAACAATAAAAACATTTAAAACATTTAAAATACAACCATAAAATAAATCAATAAAGCTGGTGGTATATAAAAATAAATAAACAGGTGGGGGATTAAAAATCACCCCCCCCCCCTCCCTCCCAAAGGCCTGGGCAAACAGCCAGGTCTTACAGTTCCGCCGAAAGGTCAAAAGGTCAAAAGGCATTGTAGAATTGCAGGCTGAGTGGGGAACACAGTGAAGTAATCAGTGGGATGCTGGTGATATAGCCCAACCAATGGGGTTCTGACACTATCAGTTGCCAGCCTATATTCAGGGGCAATGCTAGTAAGCTACCTCCTCCCCGAATGCTAAAGAGGAGCATCTCACAGTCTCCCGCTGGAGAGAAGAGCCCCATTGCACTTGCAGGTCTATCTTGTCTTTTAAGATGCGAGATGTCCAAAACGGATGCAGCAGCATACTGGGGAACTCCTTTCCATTTGAAATTTGCCCAATTTGCATAGTTTATCCTCCTCACGGGATCTGGATTTCCTGTTTGCAGAACCTGGGTTTTGTGGTTGCAGAATTTAGATGTGCAGAATATACAAGGCCCTGCCCGTATCTCATGACAAGAGTCAGGAGTTGTCTTAGGGGGTGAGGTACGCGAGTCAGGCTGTACTAGTCCGGGTCAGGTGCTGACACAGGGTCACAGCAGGGAAGCTGGAATCCAAAAAGACAGAAGAGTAAAGCCGAGGAGTTCGAAGCCAAAGAACCAAGCTGAATACTTATACTGGAGTCTGAAGCCAGAGCTGAGTCAGGAGCCGAGAAGTCTGAGCTAATCAAGAGGCAAAGGGTCAGAGCTACCAATTTAAATAAATAATAATTTTGGTGTGTGAATGAGCGCTGATGCAAGGGGTCATTGAAATGCCTCACAACCCTCTCACACACACCATGGGGAATCCAGTCATGGGCTCTCCGTCAGTACAGCAGCATGTGACTGAACCCTGAGCCACTCAGGTTCTAACTAGGGTTGCCACCTCCCTCAGGAGTTTCACCTGGAGGGGGTGAACGAACATCAGTGGGGGTGGAGCAAAGGGGCGGTCACATCCCTTGATGGCATAACCCCACCCTTTATGGGGCATTGTGATCTCAGGACGTCCACAGGGGCAGAGTCAGCATGTCAGAAAGGGGGACGGGCAAATGTCCTTTTTTGGCGTAGCCTGTCTCCCCTATGACATCACGACGCTCTATAGTAGGGCACTGTTGGAAAAGGTGGAAAGGTTCCCGTAGCCGGTCTCCTTTCCAATGTGGCTTTCCCTGGAAGCCCTGATATCTCTGGGCTAGGGTTTCCCTGGTTGGTCCAGAGAAATCAAAGCTTCCACCAGAGCCGAGCGGGTCAAACCCTGAATCTCCAGGCAAGACTCAGAACCCTGACCCCAGAATTCTTCTGATCAGCCCTGAAAGAGGAGTTTTTGCCAGGTGGCAACCTCTGAATTGTGAGCACCCAGCAGTCTCCAAAGAATCATGTTCCCCAAGGCAGACCAGGCCTCGTGAATCTGTCTGGGCAGTGCAGGCAGTCAATTCTATCGTTCTGGTGTTGGGCATCCAGACGACAGCACTGATTATTCTTGCTCGTGCCAAATAAATAATGGAGGGAATTCATGACTGGCTTAATTCCATCTGCTTTGGCAGAGTTACACCAGGGAGAAACTGAGCCCCATGCATTTAATTGAGCATCACCAAAATAACCCCTCTAACGAGCTAGCTTCAGCGAGGCAGTCAGCCTTTCCCTGATTCGCTCTTTAATTGCTCCTTGAGGGACCAGGGAGGATGTGATTTTTAACGCGGTTTGTGGATGCTACAGACAAAAAGGAAATGATTGCACAGAGCTACAATCGACCAGCATCAAACAACAGGCTACAAGATACTGGAAGGGGGAGGGAGGTTAGGTTTGTTAATGCCTTCTGTGCCCCAGATGCGTTCGTACTCAGAAGTAACCTCCATTGGGGTAGACTGTGGTATTACAGTTTAGCCTATATCTGAAGGATCGCCTGTCCTACCATGTTCCATTACGACCTCTGAGGTCAGCCAGGAGTGCCCTCTCGCAGGTTCTATCCGCTACTCTTGGCTGTAGGACAGAGGTGTGCAGGGGGGGCAATTCTTGGTCACGGCCCCAGTTTTGTGGAACTCCCGTCCCCTGGAGTTTCATCTGAGCCCAGGCCTAAGCATCTTCCAGAGGCATCGAAAAACCTTTTGGTATTAAAAAAAAAAAAAAAAAAAAAAGCATTTTGTGGGTGGGGGTGGGAGTGGGAATCAGGGCTGGTTAGGAGGTTTGGGGTTGGAGGAGAAAAAAGGTTGGTGAGTAGGTTGAGGGTTTTCTGCTGTTTTATATGGTTTTTTTATAGGCTGGGTTATGTGTTTGTAAGCTGCCCTGAGCCATTCAGGAAGGGCAGGATAAAAATTGGAAATAAATAAATAAATATGTCGGGAGTGGCTTTGCTATGCCACAGTCCGAAGTGAGGGGAGATAGTCCTGCCCCTTGAACTTCCAAAGCCCCGCCCGTTGGCCCCTGCTATCATGTGTCCAAGCTAAATGGCACCGGGATATGGCACCGAGACTGCACTTGTGGTTTTGGCAGATGATCTGCGCCGGGAAATGGACCGGGGTCGTTTGACCCTGTTGGCTCTATTAGATCTTTCGGCTGCATTTGATATGGTTGCTCACAAGATGTTGGTGACGCAACTGCGGGATGGCGCAGGGGTGGGCGGGACTGTTCTTGAATGGTTCCGCTCTTTCTTGACCAGTAGAATGCAGCGAATGGTTCTTGGGGAGCCTTTTTCATCATACCGAGACCTCTCGTGTGGAGTCCTGCGGGGTTCGGTTTTGTCCCCTCTCCTGTTCAATGTATACATGTAGCCACTCGGTGATGTGATCAGGAGGTTCGGCGTGTGATGTCATCAATGTGCTGATGACACCCAGCTGTATCTCTCTTTTTCAACAGACTCAGGCCCTGCAATCTCGGTGCTTACTTGGTGTTTGATAGCGGTGGAGGAATGGATGAGGGCTAATCGGCTGAATCCCGACAAGACGGAGGTGATGTTGGTGGGTAAGACGATGGAGATGGTGGCCCTTGTTACTGGCAGGGTCTGCCCTCCATTGGTATCCCAGGTACAGAGTCTGGGAATGCTCCTCGATGTGCAGCTCCGCCTGGATGCCCAGGTGGAGGCTGTGGCGAGGAGTACCTTTCGCCAATTACATCTGGTGTGACGACTTTGGCCGTTTGTTTCAGACTCTGACCTGGCCACCATCATCCGTGCTTTCATCACCTCTAGATTGGACTATTGTAACGTGCGCTACGTGGGGCTACCCATGGTGATGGCTTGGAAACTGCAGCTGGTGCAGAATATGGTGGCCCATCTTCTGTTAGGACTGGGCCGCTGGGAGCATATTACACCAGTGCTCCGCTCTCTGCACTGGCTGCCGGTGGTTTTCTGAGCCTGATTCAAGGTGTTGGTCTTGGCTATAAAGCCCTAAATGGCCTAGACCCTACCTATCTGCGGGACCGCCTCACTCCATGGGTGTTGGATCGACCCCTGCGGTCATCTGGGGGTGCCCTGCTCGTGGTCCCCCGAGTCTTCCAGGGGGCCACGCAGGGGAGGGCATTCTCGGTGGTCACACCACGGCTGTGGAACTCCCTTCCGGTGGAGGCCCGGTTGGCCCCAGATCTCCCCTCTTTTCGGAGAAGCTGTAAGACCTGGCTGTTCCGTCAGGCATTTGGCGGGGGAGATGGGTGAGGGGATGGAGGGGTTTTTGGGTGGGGGGCTATTTTTCTTCCTCCTTTTAGTTGGTTTTAATTGCTGTTTTAATGTTTTATGACTTGTGAGCCGCCCCGAGCTGCCTGTGGCAGGAGGGGTGGGGTAATAAAAATTTTAATAAATAAATCAAATGCTCGCATTAAACCACATGACCCCGCTCTCTCCCTCCCCCTCCTTCTTTGCAGCAGCACTGCCTACTCCCAGCAATCAGAATTCTGGTTGTTGGTTTATAACTGAGCCCTCAATCAGAACTCCGTCTCGTGGAAGTGGGCAGAGCTCTCTTTCTTCCTGCTGACTGGCTGAAAAGTGTAAAATGGCTGCCAGCAGTCAAAGAAGCAGAGGAGACAGCAGGAAGCTGCAGTGGAGGNTCTTTTCAAGTGGGTAGTGGCACAAACCCACATTCAGAGTGTTGTGTGAAATCATTACCACCCTTGCGTTCCTTGATGATCCCTTGTCCTCTACAACACAACAAGAGGGTCAGACCAGTAGTAACCACTACAAAAGCAAGCAAAAAATAAAGCTACTGGCAATAGTATAACAACTTTACTGTAACAATGAAGATAATAATTATAAAACCCAACACATTTCAAAAGCAAGACGCTCTTCCCTCAGGGGAATCTGAAAAGCAAACATAATATGCTTGATATAATAAATGATAACATCTCCAGGAAAATTATAATTATATATACTATCAAAATGGAGACCATACCAATTTAAAAATCATATATACAACCATGTACGGATAATTAATCTATTGGAAAAAGAAAAGGGTGGGTAAGGCATGTGAAATTCATATTAATGCAAAAAAATAGGTCTCAAATATATATTCAAAATAATTCTGCCACAACAAGAAACTTAAATGCCCCAGAGATTATCGTAAAATATACTTATATTCACAGCTTTCTACCTCAACGTGATGTTTCTAATACAAATGTATACCTAAATAACCCTACTTCTATAACAGCTAGTAAAATGAGTCGCTGTATTATAATACATCTCAAACACCACCAAAGGTTCTATATTGACTTTTAACAATAATCATTCAAAAATAAAACATAAAATTCTTAAAAACACAACGAACCTGGCTCCCATTGGGGGTAGACTGTGGTATTACAGTTTACCTACATCTGAAGGACCGCCTGTCCTACCATGTTCCATTGCGATCACTGCGGTTGGACAGGAAGCGCCCTCTTGTGGTTCCATCTGCTACTCTTGTCCGTAGGATGGGGTGCGCAGGAGGGCATTCTTGTACAGGTCTGTTGACCACTCTGAAGGACATTAAAATGACTCTCAAACTCTGCTAGTCTCATCTGTTACTTATATATACACCCTAACAGAGTGGAGAGGATCTTAACCCTTCAAATCATCCAAACACCACAACATTAACAACTCATGCAACAACCAAAGCAAAATCTCAAAGGAGAGAAAAATATTCAACAAATTGTCACCATACAGTGATGTAACCAAGATAAAGATTATTATAAATGACATAGCCATGTACATTAAAAAAAAAAAACACCACCACCATATAGCATTAAATTATTGATGGAATTTTGTAAATGCTTAAATGATAGAAATCCTAATTTACAATTTGCTATGTGTGACTTGATAGTGAAATTCAGAATTTGGACATCACTATTAAAAAGGTGATATAGTTTTCTCTACAACTTTATATGGAAAACCTACAGAATACCTTAGGTAATTTCAGACATTACGAGACCACGGTCAACCACAGTGAATCCTCTGTGGTGGCCGTTTGTCCCGTAACGTCTGTTGTGCGTTCCGCCAGATGTTCACCACAGTAAACCTCTGGCAGACATTACAAGGACCACGATTCTGGACCTCTGACCGCCCAGATGTCCAGAATCGTGGTTTGCTGGACCACAATCCGGGATCGGCCAAAAGTAACCTCTGGTACATTGGCCCATCCAGGATCATGGCCAAGACTGCGTCACATCTGAAATTACCCCTTGTTAGGATAGTTTTCATCCAATCCATATTAAAAAGAATTTACCTTATGGTCAGTTTGAGACTTCAGAGGAATTACACGCAGTTAGAAGACATTAAGAGTGAGGCCAAATGGAGAACTTAAGAAAAGGATATCCTAGAAAGGTTTTTTATGGTGGGTATTATAAAGCTTTATAGAAGTCTAGAGAGGAACTGCTGAAAAGGAAAGCAAAATCCAATAGATTAATATGTAGTTTGAGCTATGATAATATTAGTTTTTCTATAAAGAACAGTATAAATAAGTATTGGCATGCTTTGGAAACGCTGGCTGATTTTAAAGAATATCCTGGTTTTGCCTTTAAAAGAACAAAGAATAATAAGGATTATTGTTTTGGTCAGAAGGAGAAAGATTTTATACATACTCTATAGGATACCTCCAAACCGGTTGGCCATCACCCTTGCAGAAATGGTGTTTGTTGTGCTTTGACTAGGAGGTTTAATTTCTACTAGAAGGTTTTTCTCATTAATTCTACAGAAGGCTGGAGACTTAATTTGAATCAGTTTACTACAGGTTCTACTGAATATGCAGTTTATGTGATCAGATGTCCATGTAACAAATTATATGTAGGTAAAACTAATAGGAAAGTTAAGATACGTATAAGTGAATGTATAAGTGAACATAAAAGTAACATCAAAAATACGAACACATGCTCTTTTAATTCATCATTTTGTTGCTTCCAAAGGGAAGCTTTTTGGATGTCTAAACTTAAAACTCTTACCCCTTCAAGGTTAAATGAGGAGTTACATTGCATTCCTTTCTTGTGATGTTCTCTCCTTTGAGATTTTGTTTTGATACTGCATGAGTCTGTACATGAGCCAGTGTGGTATAGTGGATAAGGTGCTAGACTTGGATCTAGGTGACCAGGGTTTGGGAATCTCACCCTAGCCATGAACTCATTGGGTGGCCTTGAGCAAGTCTCTCAGCCTCAGTTTCCCATCTGTAAAAAAGGAGTGTGTGTGTGTCTGTGTTCCCCTTGTTCATTTTAGATTGTAAGCCCACTGGTCAGGACCGGTCTCCAAAAATCTGTGATTGGAAAGCGCTGTGTACGCCTAGTAGCACTGTAGAAATTATTAGTAGTTCATATTGTGTTGATTGGATGATCTGAAGGGTTAATTAATAATTATTATTATTATTATTATTATTATTAAAAAATTATATTATTATTATTATAAATTAAGTTCATCTTGACAGTAATAAAGTAACAGATAGGATTAGCAGAGTTTGGGAGCCATTTTTAAATCACGTGGAATGGTCCCGCTAACAGGCCTGTCCATAGTTTTTATCAGGTTTGTTTGTATTATTTTTTTAATTAGGTTTTATTTTTTGAATGCTTATTATTAAAAGTCAAAGTCGGTATTAAGCCAGTTTGATTTAGGATAATATTAGTAGTTTTTGTATTGTCTAAGATACAGCAACTCGTACAAGCTGTTATAGAAGTAGGGGTATTTAGGTATACATTTTTGTTGTATTCACAGCTTTCTACCTCACGGTGATATTTCTAAATATATTTTAAGATAATCTCTGGGGCATTTAAGTTTCTTCTTATTGCAGGATTATTTTTAAATGTATATTTGATACTTTTTTTGCATTAATATGAAGAATTTCATATGTTTTACCCACCCTTTTCTTTTTCTTTTTTCAGTAGATTCATTATCAGTACATGGTTGTACAAGGTTTTAAAATTGGTGTGGTCTCCATTTCGATATTATATTATAATTTTCCTGGAGATGTTATAATTTATTATACAATACCAAGTATATTATTTTTATTTTTAGATTCCCCTGAAGAAGAGTGTCTTGCTCAAAATGTGTTAATTCCTTGTCCTCTGCCATCTCGTTCAGAGGGTGGGCTGTTGAAACGCAGGGAAAGCAGCAGCTGTGTGACTGCTTTCCTATCGTACTAGGCAAACACAGATTAAGGAACAAGGGGCAAGTCTGGAAGGGGGAAAGCTGTTGCGTGAATACAAAACCCTAAAGCCACAATCCAGAAACCACTTGCTATAGAATAATCCCATTAAAATGAAAACAACTAGTCTGGAGTAGGCAGTTTTAGATTTCCAGCTCAAATGAGAGGCCTAAGGTCGTCCGGGGAGTCTGGAGCAGAGCAGAGCGTACCTCTCTCAGACTCCCGACCCGCCTTCCTATCTATCCGACACCAAAGAAGAAAGATGCCCAGTTAAGGCACTGGGGTCTTGAACCAGCACATGCAGGAGAACATGCTGGAGCAGAAGGGGGAAATGATCAGTTACAGGAACAGGCAGGTTCCAGAAGCAGATGCACAAAGTCCACAAATCAAGTCCAAAACACAAACCAAAACAGGGCAGAGCCAAGCAAAATATAAACCAGGAGAGGAAAGGAAAACAGACACAGCTGCCAAAAACAGGAAGGGAAAACAGTAGGGGTTTGCAGAAGGCAAACCTACCCCTTTCGTTTTCATTTGACAAGAACAATTATTTTTTGTGGGAAACTCATTCGTCGTTTTTAAAAATTATTATTATTAAATACTTTTAAGTAAAAAAAAAAAAATCACAACACATGCACAAAATGGTTGCCGGACCATTCTGTGTATGCACGCCCTTTTCCAAGATGGTGGCAGCAGCGTAACTGTTGTTTTGGAAAAGGGCAGCCGGTCTGCTGGCTGCCCTTTTCCAAAATGGCAGCAAACAAATGGGGCTTCATTTATTTCTGTAACTAATAGAAACGATATGAATTGCACACTCCTAGAAAACAGGGACCTGCCTGGTAGGACTATGAAACACGGGTACGAACTGGAAGTTAGTAGAAATGCTGCCTAGCTTCCTATTGCTACCAGCCAGACTTATATTGTAGCTGGCAGCCTATGAGGAAACTGGGGTGCGTGGCAAGGGCTACAGCTAAGGAAGGAGTATGGGGCCGAGCCAAGGATCTACTGCAGCGCTGTTTGCGGAGCCACGTACTGCTCCAGGAACCCGAGGGTTCAAAGCTTGGGTCCTGACAAGGGCACAGGAAAGCGTCTATGGCCTGCCCCCTTTCTGACATTGCAGCTCCCAGAAGGTGCCTCTGGGTAATCCAGAGTGTGGCAGAGTGGCAGCACCAGGGTAAGTAATGTCAGGATCAAGGCCCAAATAGGCAGCCCCTTGTGGAATTCAATTCACTCTCGGAAACTGGCGTAGCCCAGTCTTTATTCTCAGTATATACTGGTGATCTCCACAATAGTACATATACAGAATTCACATAGGCAGCATTCACACAATATTCCTCAATATTTTTCACCTTATACAGTCTCTTACTTTCCTAACTAATGCCAGGTAAGCAACTCCTCTGGCCCCCAAACCCTAACTACCCTTGGCTACCAAGGCAACAGTCATCTGGCAGGCTACTCACTTGAGCCTGCCATCTCCACCAGACCTTATTCCTGAGCTGGAGAGGGGAAATCCAGCTCGTCCTGTTCCACTCCTTGCCTCTCTGCCAAGACTGGGCAAGATTCTCTCACAGGCCAGCACTCCAGTCCAATGGCATTTCTTCTTGCTGATCCTCTGGCTTGGTTACTGCAGTACCCTGGACAGCAGTCTTAAGGTGCTCCTCTCAGTTCAGTCTCCAAGCTCAGACTGACTGCTCTGAGCCCAGGCAGCTTCCTTTATAGTCCTAGTGGGCGTGTCTATGCCTCTGCTCTTTGCAGCCTTAAAGGGCCTGCTGCCTACAGGGACTCTGTCTTGTTACACAGAGGTTTGCCTGGAAGGTATGGGTCAAAAATGTGGCGTCTCTAGGTGAAAAAACTGGACAGGGGTATAACTGCCATGGAGCAAGGGGGCTATACTTGTGCCAGGGTCCTTTGCAAGGGGCCTGAGCTCCACCCCTGTCCATTCTAAAAAATTTCTAGCAATGCTAAAGCCACTTGTAAAGGACCCTACCAAGATGGAAGTTTTCGGACTGGGTTGGGGGTGGAGCGTAGCATGGCACCATCCACTCTGAAAACTTCCTTTCTGGTGGGATTTGCCTCTGTTCCACACCTGGGAGAGACACACACACACACACACCCCTGGCCACTCTGCAGAGCTCATCCCTTGCTCTTATGGGGGCTCATAACTGGGACAGGAGCCCAGCTCCGCCACAGTTTTGCTATGCCACTGAACCTGGAGACGATGGCAGTTCTAATCCCAAATCTGGCTATTTTCCGGATAACACACCTAACCGCTCACATTCCCTGACTAACCTAACCAGGCATGTCTGTGAATGTTGGCTGCCCTCTAACCAGTGCCTGCTGCTAAAGAAAAATCTAGGGAGGGCGGGGGGAAGTTGCAGTGCTTAGAAATGCACTCTGCAAGGAAGGAGCTTGCAAAACGTGGCCTTAATGGGTTAAGAGAGGCTGATCCAGGATCCTGTGTGAATTGAAGAACTGGGGAGGGCACAGGAAACACAGCCCTTGCAATCTGAGGAGTAACCCCTGGGAGCCAAATTGTGTCTCCTTCCCTGTTGCTTTCATTTACTTCTCATCCTGCCTCCGCCGCATATGCTCCTTGCTCTGTTTTCTCCGTGCTGTAACTATTCTCCCAACAGTTGATGGAATAAGGACAGATGGTATCTTGCAGGAGGAGCTGGAGGCAGGAATTGCAGGTGCTAATGGTGCAGTGGCCTTCACCCAGGCTACAAAATATGGAGCAGGCCTCCCTACGGTGTCCACCTTCCCCTCCTGTTGGCATTTATCTTCCCATAAGCCATCAGCTGGTTGGAGCACTGAATCATTGATCAAATCAACGACAAGATGGGGGGGGGGGGGAGAAGCTAAATCGCCAGCTCTTACAGACAGCTGCACCTTGGATAACGCGCCGCTAACTGGGTATCTTGGAGGATTTCCGCCAGTGCCGACTGCCTCTGGGGAAATACCTGGCTTCACTGAGGCAAACTGTGTAGCTAGGTTATTATACTGAAGTATTGGGCGGCCAGGACAGAGCTCTGAATCGATGCTCTTGTCTGTGTGATTTGGTTAGATTGGATGCTGCAACACCTACAGCATTAACATCAATAAACCCTGCCTCCCCTTATCTGGCACAGGTAAAGTGAGCATATTTTGAAAACATTAAAGCAAGACACCCCATGCTCAGCCCCAGTTTGCATAAATGTGTATATATTAACATAAATGGACACAATTTATATAAAGTGTGCACATTTAAAATAGCACATTGCCTAACCATGAGGCCAGGCTGGGGGAAAAATGATGTTTTTCTTTCTTTTTTAAAAAAAGCAAACAAGTAGGTTGGTCTCTTACACATGCACTTGCAGTCAAAAACACAGTCTCATACGTGCTATGAGACTGTGTGTGACACAGACACTGTCACTCACACAGATACTAACTTTGTGTCTAACACACTCACGCATACAGGCAGATACTGGGGGTCTCACACATTGAGACACACAAACACTCAGTTTCTCACACGCATACAGACACCATCACATTCACACAGAGACCCACAGATACTCTCACTTGTTCACAGGTGCACACACAATCTCTCACATAGACACCCTCTCACACACATACAGATACTCTCTCACTAACACAGAGCAACAAATACGCTCACACACAGAGACACTTGCCGGGGTGGGGGCGACAGTTGGTGCTCATGCTTCCCAATTGCCACAAGCCACTGGAAAGCACTACACAAGGCCCAGTTGTCCTTTATTTTTTCACCATATACAATACCATGTCCTCCATCATACACAGTTCTATATCTATCTGTCAGTCTATATCTTTAAGGCTTTGGGCTTCTCAATCTCAGCCACTCTCTGGTCAAGCACAGTCCCTCCTCAGGCCAGAGATGCCTATCGTAGTCCCACATCTCTCTCAAGCCAGTTGTACTCATAGCTCTGCGGGCCCTCCTGCGGCCCGCCAAGCCCCACAGATCAGGCACTTCCCCCATGAGCAGTGCTTGTGTGACAACAGAGCCCCACTCATGCTCCTGTCTCCTTGACTGCGTGCTAACAGTAGCTTTCCTTAGGTTGAGGCAGAGAGCTGCTTTGCTTTGCCTTGCCTTTCCTTCCCCCGCCTCCTTCAACTGCCTCCACCTCTACTGAGCTCTCAGCTCAGCCTTTTATTCTTTGGGCTGGCTCAGCCAGTTCAGGCACCGTCCCCTTGTTCCTGTAGCACCTGCGCCCCAGATAGCACCTTCACTCTTGCTGGTGCCATCTTCACCGCCAACACAACCCACACCCTTCATATTCAGGATAGTGCAGTCACACCGCAGGTAGTTGGCGGGGCAGGAGTGGTCGTTTTGCCATGGGAGCCCAACCCACTTAGAGTTAGAAGGGGTAGTGGAACAAACCCACATTCTCCGTGTTGCCAACACACTCTTACCTCTTCCTGTGCTCATTGACAATCCCTTGTTCTGTCACCTGATGCAATCCCAAGCAGCAGTGGTGTCATGGGAATAGATTAACCCAAAGCAATTCCTGATATGTTGTTTCCTATTTATTACTGTCTTCCTACCTCCAAGAGGTATGCGAAGAATTCTAGAACAGAATTTCCCTCCTCCACGCAATGTCTGGAATATTGCATGCAGGGATATCACTAAGCCATTGCAGTAAGTAACTACCCTTAGTAGGAATCATAGGATACCTAGGAGAGAAGAGTTACTTGACCTGGGCCATTGCAGCAGGGCAGAGTCCCTGCAGGCCGCAGGCCCTTTAGGAAAAATAACACTGGCGGCAGGAGGGTGCTAATGAAGAGGCTGTGGTAAGGGCTGAGTTGAAAAGAGGTTTGGACAAGTTTCTGGAAGATAGGTCCATTAGCAGCTATTAGCCAGACAGGATCAGGGAACATGACGGGAGCTGGGGGAAAACAAACAGGGAATGGGTCCCCCATTGTGACCTGTTGGGTGCTTCTCCCAAACCACCGTGATTGGGCACTGTAGGAGACAGGATGCTGGGCTAGATGGACCATTGGTCTGACCCAGTATGGCACGTCTTATGTTCTTAAGCAGTGTGAGACAGCACCCAAATAAGTAGTAGCTGTGGAAGGGCGTGACAGTGGCCAACCCTAGGAGTGAAGTCTGAGAGGAACTCAGAAAAAGACCAAGCAAGCAAGAACTCTGAGGGAGAGCTGTCCTGTTGCTTGAGGCAATAGCCAGAGGAGATTTATTTATTTATTTATTTATTTTTATATTTAATACCCCGCTCCCCTCACCTCTGGCAACTGGAGGGGGCTAAAAACAAAAATATAAAATATATAAATACAACATAAAAACACACCATCAAATAAAACTAGAATAAAATATCCCCTCCCAATGTGCACACTTTATATAAATTGTGTCCATTTATGTTAATATATACACATTTATGCAAACTGGGGCTGAGCATGGGGTGTCTTGCTTTAATGTTTTCAAAATATGTTCACTTTAAGGGTTCACGTAAACAGCTACTTCAAAATATACACCGAAGGGGAGTATATAGTTCTGATTTTTCAGAAGTAAAGACTTCTCTTCCTACTCCGGAATAACTTTGTGGTTTAGAGACCTGTTTGTCTGAACGCTTCAGGAGTAAAAAAGAAGGCTCAACTACCAAATAACAGTTATTTCAATGAACATGGCCTTGGAGTCTGTTTTTGTGGGGGGTGCAAGAATGCTGGAGAGAAGGCAGCAGAAGATCAGATGTTGATGCTGTGGCAAGGTAACTTTCACTTGGAAGAAAAGGCCTTTAAGAAACTCTTTGGGGGTGGTGCAGGGGAAAGAAAATCTCAAGGAAGAAGTGTCATGAGACATTGTGACAACAGTTCAGCTGGGCTAGCTGCTCTTACTGAGAACAAAGGGCAGGATGGGAAGCAAGCAACTTGGGAGAAAGAACGTTAATTGCAGCTGAGCAGGGGAGAGAGAAAACGGAAGGGAAATATTCACTTGAAAGGAACTGAGAACACAGAAGGGAAAGGACAATAAATAATTCAAGGAGAAGGAGCCCAAACAGCGCCGTCCTGGCCCTAATTGAGGAGATTCATATAACGGCTTAGAACCATCGTCAGAGACTGGAAACGGCAAGAGATCAGCTGGCACTATCGAGACAAAGGAGGCGGTCTGGTGATCAAAGACCACCTCTGAATTTAGTGCGAGGCAGAGGAGACCGAGCGCTAGCAACGGAGACGGGTAATGAGGGAGCTGGAATTGGAGAGGTACGAGAAGAGAGAGGGCGTTTAAGGCTGAAACAAAGAGTGGATTTTTTATTTGTGGGTATGCTTCCCTGTTTTGGAAAGCTATCAAAATAGGCAAATAATATCTGCACCCAAAATTTATATTTGCATGTCCGGCGAGACTTTTGGGGTTAGCTAGCTGTTTGGTTATTCAGCTACTTGGCTATTTTGTTTCAGTTAAAGCCAATGCACAATATGGCTAATAGTACCATTGTACCAAAATAACCAGATACATACACCCTGACCATACAGCTCAGGGCAGCTAACACAAGTCAATACAGCACATTAAAATATAAATAAATCATACAGAAACATAAAACCCTCAACCAACTCACTCCCCAATCCCACCCTCTTTCCATGCTCATACCTCCCCCCCGTTATTTATTTTTCCCACAGTTTTCTCACACTCATATCCCCTCTCTCACCAGGGGAGCTGTGGCATTTTCATCCACCCAATCCCATGTTCCATCCAGCTACCCTCTCCCCTTGTTATAGCAGTTTTCAAAGGAGGCCACAAAGGAGATAGTGAACGTTTGTTCCCCACTGTCACAGAGAACATAACAAGAGAGAATGCATACCAACCAGCAGTACCTTTTTTTCTCCGTACAGTAAAGGGTTTTGTTCTCTTGTACTGCTTTCCCAGCAGTGTAAGGTATTGTACTGGGTTCTGCAGACAAAGGGAGGTCATTAGCACCTCATTAATCCAGCTGGAGAAGGAGCTGGCTGGGGGGCACCTTTTCTCACTTTAACAAGTTTGGGATAAGCACTGCTATCCAAGAACAAAGAAGGAGGGATAGGAGTACTTGAGATCAAGATGAAAACTAGATGAGGTAGGGGGCGTGGGTGTGTTTGTCAGAGATGATTCTTCAGCTGCTGAAAGAAACTGTGTAGCAGGGGGCTTCCCCCAGGGCCACACAGGGGGCGCTGGGGTCACACTCTGGGGAATTAGCTCAACCCCTGTTATGCCATTTCAGCCTCGAGCCTCGGCTGAATTCCCCTCTTGAAGGAAGGGGTACCCTCTCAAGACACACTACGCAGTCCAGAGGGTATTAAGTCCACAGTCCCCTTATTGGGCACAACCAACGTACACAGTCCCTGGGGCTGCCGGCTCAGTCACTTCCACCCTGCAGGCCCAGGTCCGTTTCTCTCAGGCACAGGAGCACCACAATATCAACCCCACAAAGTCCATTGAGCAAGGCCTCAAAGCCCCCAGGCTCTGGCCAAGCCTTCCCCAGGCAAGAGGCTCCCTCCTGGGCACAGCCTCTCCCACTTGCCTGGGTCCCTCTGGTTCTCCAGCCTTCAGCACCCTGGATAGCATAGAGCAGGCAGGCTTGTTCAGGGAGATGTTGCTCCTTTGGCTCCTTGGCAGAGACGCTCTCCTCGCTGCCTTGCACTTCTTATGTACAGGCAGAGTGGGTGTGGCCAGGCTTCCTTTCCTCAGCCTTAAAGGGCCACTAACCTGCCCACTCTGTCACAGGGGTTTCTCGGCCTGTGCTCCCCACAGGCTGATCCCCTCATCTCCGTCCAAAACTCTGCTGCCAGGGTCATCCACCTCGCCCGTCGCTTCGACCATGTGCAGCCCCTCCTCTCTTCGCTTCACTGGATTCCCCTTCCTGAACGAATCCTGCACAAGCGCCTAGTCTTCACCTATAAAGCTCTTCACAACCTCGCTCCCCCCTACCTCTCTGCACGTATCGCCCTCCATACTCCAGCCCGTGCACTTCGCTCCTCCTCTGTCCCTTCTCTCACCCTTCCACGCCTTCCCTGCTCCCCTAAGCGCCTTCGTCCCTTCTCACTTGCTGCCCCCCATGCCTGGAACTCCCTCCCTGTCCACATCCGCCTTGCCCCCTCCCTTCATACCTTCAAATCTCTCCTTAAAACTCACCTCTTTCGCTCTGCTCTGTCTGACTCTTTATCCTGCTGAGCCACTATTCCTATACCTACGATCGGTTTACCCTTATCCTTGCAACATGGACCTGCCTGCTGTCATTCTCATCGTAACCAAGCCAAGTACGTGCACTTGAGACCTCGCATCTTCATGAATGTTAGACCCCTTGTCTCTCCCTCTGTTCCCCTTCCTAAGTCTCTCCCCCAGCTCCTGTCTCTCAGATTGTAAGCCCTAGGGGCAGGGACCGTGTCTATTTTATTACTTTGTAAAGTGCCAGGTACACTGCTGGTGCTATATAAATGTTTGTTAAAAAATAATAATAATAATCCCCAGCTCTGGGGCTGGCTCTGCCACACCCCTGTGTGCGCTCAGCCCTCTGGCTGGCCCCCACAGCCCCCTTCTTAAAGGGGCAGCAGCCCCACAGGACTGCTCCCTGTTACAGACTGTCAACGGGGCTGATTCCATGGTCCACGGATCCCGTGCACACACACCTGCCCACGTATGCGTACAGTTTCCGCACAGCACAGTGTGCCTACAATGGCAGGGTGTGTGGTTCCCACACAGGGGTGCACGAGCAGGGGTGTGTACAGGATCTGCGGGCCATGGGATCAGCCCCACTGCTTCTACCTGTGATCTTTAAAACTAAAACCTTTTTAGAGCCAAAGTCAATGCACCCATTTGACAATTTTGACATTAACAGGCTGAGTTTTAACATGACCCATCAATCCTGTACATACACACCTATGTGGGTGCAGAGCTTCTCTCACAGACATTGCTTTTTCCCCCCAGCTTAGCCCCAAAGTTAGTCAGTGAGCTACTACAATTTTTCATAAACACGTACACATTTATGCAAAGTAGGGGTGGTATGAAGTGTACCTATTTCTCTAAGTCATATTTTGGAGGGTACGGGAATGGGCTTAAATTACAGCAATGTAGATTGTTAGACCAGGGCCGGCCTTAGGGAGAGGACGTAGCCCCAGACCCTATACTTTCCTGCACTTTGGGGGCTCCCACAAAATGCCCTCCACTGCAGCACACACACCCTGACTTTCCAGAGCAGGGGTGGCAGGGCTCCCTCCCAACAGGACCCCAAACCCAATGGTCTTTAGGACCCTGCAGGAGTGTTTCCATTCAAGGCTGATGCAAAATGCATCTTGAGTTAGCCTCGGTTTGTACTAATTTTGCTGATTATTATTACAAGTGTTAAGTTTTGTCTTACTACATCAGCTCTCAGCTCTGTGGTTTCACTTGCAATTGTACGGATGGCTTTTATTGTTGTTTTAAAACTTATACAGCACTTTGTGTTCACAAGCAAGCACCAACTCCCAAATGTTAAAGAGCGTAAGGGCTGGGGGGGGGGGCTGAGTTAGACAATAAGAGAAAATCCTAACTGTAGGAACTATTGGGCGATTAAATCAGTTGCCCAGAGACGTTGCAGAATCTCCTTCCTTGGATGTTTTCAAAACCTGGCTGGACACGAATCTCTCGGTGATGCTGTAGGCAGAGGAACTACTGCCCGTTGAACTAGATGACCCCTGAAGCCACTTCCTCCAACCCTGTAATTCTAGGATTCTATGATAGGGATGGGCGAACGCGGTTCGGAAGTTCAGACCGAACTCGACCAGTTCAGTTGACCGAACTGAACTTCTGAACCGAACTCGATTTTCGAACCAAACCGAATTTCCGAACTCGGCTTTGTTCGCCCATCCCGAAAAGAGAATATTCCATTTAGTTCAATGGTTTTTGAATTTCCGAACTTTGTTCGGAAGTTCGGAGTTCGAACCGAACTCGAATAGTTCGATTGACCGAACTGAACCGAATTTCCGAACTGAACTGAACCGAATTTCCGAACTCGGTTCTGTTCACTCATCCCTATTCTATGCTGCAGTGACATGTGTTTTCTGAGTATTCCCCCATTGCCACCAATGAAGAAAACACAGGGAACAACATGCCTTCCCCATTCTACAATTCTCATCCCTCAGGATCCTCCGCCTCCCCTGGAACTAAGCTAAGCATGGGCCCCTTCAACTTGTCATGTGGACTGCCATGTGGGCAGGAGGCAGAAGGGTAAAAGTATTTCAAAACAAAATAAATAAATAGAATTAAAACTTTTCTACTTCGTGAATGTATCCCTGCCTCTCCCTATATGACTGCCCCTCCCCGTTGCCTAGCCATCCTAGATTGTAAGTCCCTTCGGGCAAGGACCTGCCTATAATCATGACTCTTCAGTGTCAGGCACATTGCTAGCACTACATATGTATTTATTTATTTATTTAATTTTACTATTTTTATATCCCGCCCCCTCCTGCTCAAGAGCAGGAATAACTGGCCCCAGATTTCTGTCCCCATTTATGAAGCTAACCTGATTACTGGCATCCGGATTGAGAGGAGCCAACTGCAGATGCAAGTCTCTAGCATTGACATATTGCCGCGTGGCGCTGGGTATCTGCGGTCACGGGAGACACAAGATGGACTGTATTGCATTAAGCCCGATCATGCAGGGGAGGCATGCAAGGAGTTAATTATGACTCAGGCAAGCGGAGCATTAGACAAATGAACAGTCTGGCCAGTCTGGTCTCTGTGTTAAATGTAATTACAGAGTCAGGTATTGATTTTATAAATAAAAGATCATGTTCCGGCAGAAAGCATGTGGGATGCGGGGGCAGAGGCGTGCTCTGGAGTAGGAGGACAACTGGAAATGAAATGCTGTGGTGGATCGGCCACAGGACCAGGATGCCTGTTGTCTAGGAACAGAAGAAGTACCAGGCCAATGGTTCATCTAGCCCATCGTCCCATCTCTGACAGTGGCAACTTTGGTGGTTGCTTCAGAAAAGTGCACAACGGGTCATAATGGAGTGGTCCATTCCCTGCTGTTCGCTCCTAGCCCCCCGACAGTCTGAGGTCTCATCCCTTGACCAATTTGACTAATAGCCATTTAAGGGTTATTAGTCAAATACTATACCTGAAGTATTTATCCACACCTTTGCTGAAATTAGATATGCTATTGGCCCTTACAACATCCTCTGGCAGTGAGTTCCACATGTTAATTTCACCACAGCCAATGTGGTGTAGTGGCTACGTGTGCAGTACCTGGACCAGAAGGTAGGGGGAGACCCCAGTTCAAGTTTTGCCTTAGCCAGAAACTCACCGGGTGACCTTGGGCCAGTCACAATATTCTCTCAGCCTAACCTACCCCACAGGGTTGTTGTGAGGATTAAAAGTTGTGTTAAATTGTTTTATGCAAAGCGCTTCAAGTACTGTGGAAGGGGGGTGCTATATATACAATTATGTTTATTAATTACTATTATGTGGAGTGAAAAACAATACTTCCATTTATTTATTTATTTAAATTTTTATTTTGCTCTATCCTAAGGGCTCAGAGCAGGTTACAATGCGTGAAAAACGGACACTCCATAGTTCAAGTCAAAAACGTATGTACAACCAGACAGTTAAAAACCCCTACCCCAAAGCTCCCTAGCCCCGCCTAGCAAGTGCCAAGCCAAATAGAAATGACACTGCCTCCAGAAGATGAGCAAGCTCAGGCTTAGACAAACCTCCAGAGGAAGGGAATTGTGGAGCAGTGACCAAGAATGTCTACCTCTCCACCACATGCCCTTGCTGTATGAACTTGACGGGCAGATGATACCTGTAAGAGGGCACTCCCAGCTGGCCTAAGGGACTGCAAAGGAACATAGAGAGAAGGTGGCCTTCCAATTATCTTAAATCTGCTGCCAGTTAATTTCATAGGGCGTCCTCTAGTTCTAGTGTCACAAGAAGGGTCAAACAACGGCTTCCTGTGTACTTGGGACAGGACGGAGACCCCAAAGTGTCTCAAACCTCCAATTTCCGTTCCAAGTTAATGCCCTTGCAATCCCAGCTTGACCAGACTCTGGGCTTGTTCACACAACACCCTTCCCTCTTACAGTCTCCCCATTTGCTGCTTAATCTGGGGTCTCCTTGCCCATCGCAATGCGTTCACACAGCTGCTGCTTTCGCTCCATTTCAGTAGCTGTCTGATCTGCTGTACCAGGCAGCAGAAAACAAGGGATCACTGAGGAGTAAGGGTGGTAAGGATTTCACGCAGCGCTGATTGTTACCAGACATAATGCTAGCCACTCATGGTCAGAGCTAAACACGCGAGTGGGCAAAACATGGGGCTCGCTATGCACCTAGCATTTGTTAGGTTTCCGGAAATCACAGAGGCAGACAACCTGTAGTCGATGCTTGTGCTTGCACGTAACCGCATTGCCCCACTTCCTCTGCTCACAGAAACATGATATCATCTGGGCACCGCACGGTGGGAGGAGTGAGGAGGATGGTATCCGATAGCTGCTGGACCATACACCACCATAGGGCTGAAACAGAAATTCAACCATTCGGATCCCGTCTGGCAAAATGCAGACCGGAATCTGATCTGGTCTGTCTTTTGCCAGAGATCTGGATTGGATGCACTCCCATACTGCACATGAGTAAGATGGTGGTGTCTTGTACTGTGCATGCCCAAAATAATGGCACAGTACATAGGGTGCTGCCATCTTGCAAATGTATAGTACAGGGCGCCACCATTTTGCACACGTGCAGTACAGGATGCTGCCATCTTACACATGCATAGTACAGGCCAGGGTGCTGTCCTTTTGTGCACACGCAGGGCAAGATGGCAGCACCCTGCATGCAGAA
>QEPC01009365.1:841140-855728 GCA_003113815.1 Sphenodon punctatus | reverse complement strand
AGCTGGCGGAAGGCAGCCTTAGCGACTGCCTCCACCTGCCACTCCAGGCGCAGGTCTGCGTCCAATATGACCCCCAGACTCCGGACCTGCTGAGCTACAGGAGGGCGAACCCCCCCAACCAGGGGGGCCACCACCCCCTTCGCCCTCCCCACCACCATCACCTCCGTCTTATCTGGGTTGAGCCTCAGTCTGCTCCGCCGCATCCAATCCGCCACGGCCTCCAAACATTGGGATAGCACCGAGATAGCAGGGTCTGGGTCAGTAGAAAAGGAGAGGTATCCTATGTTCCCTGGTTATCAACTCCCTTCTAGATATTTATTTTTATTTATTTTTTATTTTTCAAGCATTTTTAACCCGTCCATCCTGCCACAGGCAGCTCTGGGCGGTGCACAATATCAAACAATTAATAACGTTAAAAACAACTTTTAAAATATACAACAAAGGGAGGCATAATAAAATCCCCAACCACGCACCACCCTAACCATCCCCCCCCTCCAAAACCCAGGTGAAACAGCCACGTCTTGCAACAGCGTTGAAATGAGGGGAGATCCGGGGCCAAACCATCCTCCACCGGCAAGGAGTTCCACAGCTGTGGGGTGGCCACCGAGAAGGCCCTCTCCATCGTGGCCACCCGGCAAACTCAGGAGACCTCCGGGAGAGCACCCCCCAATGACCACCGGGGCTGATCCAGAACCCGGGGGTGAGGCGGTCCCGCAAATAAGTTGGGTCGAGGCCATTTAGGGCTTTATAGGTGAGCACCAACACCTTGAATCGGGCCTGAAAGACTATAGGCAACCAGTGCAGAGACCAAAGAATCGGTGTAATATGTTCCCAGCGGCCCAATCCCACCAGGAGACGGGCCGCCGCGTTCTGCACCAGCTGCAGTCTCCGTACCATCACCAAAGGCAGCCCCACGTAGAGCGCGTTACAGTAGTCAAGTCTAGAGGTGATGAAGGTGTGGATGACGGTGGCCAGGTCAGAGTCTGAAACGTACAGTTGAAGCCGACGCACCAGATGTAATTAGCGGAAGACACTCCTTGCCACAGCCTCCACCTGAGCATCCAAGCGGAGTTGCGAATCAAGGAGCACCCACAGACTCCGTACCTGGGGAACCAGTGGAGGGTAGACCCCATCAATGATGGGGGGTTTTACCTCCGCTGCCTTACCCACCAACATCACCTCCGTCTTGTCGGGATTCAGCTTCAGTCGGTTTGCCCTCATCCAGTCCCCCACAGCTTCAAGGCACCCGTTAAGCACCGAGACTGCCGGGCCTGGGTCTGATGAAAAAGAGAGGTAGAGCTGGGTGTCATCAGCCTATTGAGGACACCGCACACCAAACCTCCTGACCACCTCGCCAAGCAGCTGCATATACACATTGAACAGGAGAGGGGACAAAACAGAACCCTGCGGGACTCCACACAAGAGGTCTCAGTGTGATGAAAAATAATCACTGAGTACCACTCACGGAGTTCTTCCGGCCAGGAAGGAGCGGAACCAATCAAAAACCGTACAACCCACCCCTTCACGGTCCCGCAGGTGCGTCACCAACATCTCATGATCAACGGTATCAAACGCTGCCGACAGATTGAATAGAATCAACAGGACCAAATGGCCCTGGTCTAATTCTCCGTGAAGATCGTCAACCAAAGCCACAAGTGCAGTCTCGGTGCCATATCCTGGGCGAAACCCTGACTGCGAGGGTTCAAGAAAACCGACACGATCCAGATGCTCCTGGATCAATAACCTTCCCTAAAGTTAGAGACCGGCCGATAACTGGCAAGGGAGTCAATGTCAAACTATGGTTTCTTGAGCAAGGGCTGCACTACCGCCTCTTTAAGGCAGCCCGGAACCCTGCCCTCCATAAGGGAGGCATTGACCACCTCCGCCAGCAACTGCCCCAGTGTCTCCTGGCAAGCCTTAACCAGCCAGGATGGGCAAGGGTCCAGTTTACAACAGGTGGCCCTGACAGCCCCAAAAAGCTCCTCTTCATCGGCAGGGGTCATCAGCTGAAACTGATCCCACAAACAAGGAGAAGGCGGGGCCTCCATAACCTCCAATTGCCCTACTGCAGAAAATGCAGCATCAAAACCATGGTGAATCCAAGCGATTTTATCCGCAAAATAATCCACAAAAAAGTCACAGCGGGCACTAGATGACTCCACTGCAAGGTGGAGGGAGGCAGGACTGACCAGCCCCCACACCACCCAGAACAACTCCGCAGGACGGAATTTAGTGGATGCTATAAAGGGCAGCAAAGAACTCTTTCTTTGCTGTTCGCATAGCAATGGCATAGGCTCGCAAACTCGCTCTGTGCTGCAACCTGTCAGCTTCAGCGGTGAACGATGCCACCATCGCTCCAACTGCCTTCCCTCCTCCTTCAGCACCTGCAGTCCCTCTGAAAACCAGGGAGGCCTGTGGTGCTGCCGCCTGGGAAGCAGACGTCTCGGAGCTATCCGATCAACGGCCTCCGTCAGCAAGACGTTCCACAGCTTGACGAGGCCATCGATGGGACAGCCATCCAGATCAGAGAGTATATCCCCCAAAGCCTCCCGGAACCACTCCGGTTCCATCTGTCTATGGGGGCAGACCATTCAAATAGGTTCCACGCCCCTCTGGGGGCAAACGTGTGCCAGGAGAGGGGCCTGCAGGAGGTAATGGTCCATCCATGACAAGGGCACAGCTGATATCTCCGCCACCAATGGACCCCCCCGCCTCAAGGCTGGTGCAAAACACAAGGTCTAAGGTATGTCCCCCCCCCGGTACGTCAGGCCACTGACCCTCTGGGACAGGTCCATGGTTGCCATGACGACCATGAGCTCACGCTCCGCACCCCCAAGATCAGTGTCGATGTGTATGTTGAAGTCCCCCAAGACTATCGTCTTCATGGATCGCAACACCACTCCCAACACCAGATCCGCTACAGCATGCAGGGAGGCCGCCATACAGGTGGGCGCCCAGTATATAAGCAGCACTCCCAAACTGTTCCCTGCCACATCAAACACCAGATGGAGACCCTCAACCCCCATTATGGATTGCACCGGATACCTCCAAACAGCCCAACCCTCCCTAACAATCACGGCTACGCTGCCTCCCCGTCCCTCTGACCACGGTTGATGCTGCACAAAATACCCGACTGGAACAAGGTCAGCCAAGATAGGCCCTGACTCCATGTCCAGCCAGGTTTCCGTGATGCACACGAGGTCGGCTGCATGGTCCAGGATCAATTCCTGGACCGTTGTTGCTTTATTTGCTACCGACCTCGCATTCACCAGCATCAACACATGATCAGGGGCCCTCTGATCCAGAAGCATCTGCCCCATTGCTAGAGGGGAGGGGAGTCCAACTGGCTCCCAGTTCCCTCCGGCGTAACAGAAGCCGCAGGGAAGATGCCCCCAGAAGTACCCGGAAGTCGCAGGGAAGATAATAATCCCGCCCCCTCTCCCTCTGCCACCGGGAGGGGGGTGGAGTCTCTGCAGCCTGGCTCCCAACCCTGACAGCAGGCGAGTGAGCGGAGCTGTGGACAGTGCTGGGGGTGTGGGAGGAGGCAAACCCAACTGGCTCCCAGCCTCCTCCGATGTGACAGCTGCNCCCAACTGGCTCCCAACCCCCTCCAATGTAACAGGTGTTCCCTGGATTCCACAAATAGGGTGGCTGCCTCCACCGCCTCGGCCCGCTAATGCCCTGCCAATGGCTCTTCGCTAGGGATGGGTGAACGCGGTTTGGAAGTTCAGAGTTCAGACCGAACTCGACCAGTTCGGTTGACCTAACCGAATTTCCAAACCAAACTCGATTTTCGAACCGAACCGAACCTCCAAACTCGACTCTGTTCGCCCATCCCTAAAAGCTAATATTCCATTTAGTTCAATGGGGTTTGAATTTCCAAACTTTGTTCATAAGTTAGGAGTTCGGACCGAACTCGAATAGTTCGGTCGACCAAACCGAACTTCTGAACCGAACCGAATTTCCGAACTCAGTTCTGTTCGCCCATCCCTACTCTTCGCCCTTCGGCGCTGCCCTCAGGGCAGCTCCCTCTTTATGGAGTTACCTGCAGGGGGAGGAGAAGCAGAGTCACACAGCTTCAGGGGATCCCTCCGGGCAGCTTTTGCAGCCCAGTCAAGCCCAGTTCTCCCCAGGATCCCTGCCCAGTCCCCTCCAGCAAGGGGTCTAGAATCGGCCACACACTCACCTACCATCCAACATTTGACAGAGCAAAATAGGTCCACTTTGTGCCACCCCTAATTTGCATAGGTTTGCACATGCTTCTGAAAATTCATAACAGCCCACTGATTAATAGGCCGCTTTTAGACAAGCAGGTTGCAGTCACGCGATTTTTCAAAATTCCGCAAGGCAGGATTAGACGTGACGTGTCACGCGTTCAAGGCGGCCGCACGTTGTTTTAAAGACCACAGACTAAATACTTCACACATGGGGGTATTTAAGTTTGTGGTCTTTAAACAATGAGCGACCACCTTTAACGCGCATCACGTCACATCTAAAAGCGGGATTTTGAAAAATCACGTGAGCAGGGTGCGCAACTGTGACCTGGTCATCTAAAAGCGGCCTCACTTGAGGGCTGAGCTAGGGGGAAAGGATGTCTGTGTACGAGGCTCTGTGTGCACATATGTCTGAATGTGCAGGACTGACAGTTCAAGTTACCACTCCGCCTATTAAAAAGTAAAAATTCTCAAAATGGGTGCACTGACCCATTTGAGTCACCCAGAGGATTACAGGTAGAAGAAGTGACAGTTCCTTTCAATACACTCAAGAATCATCTCTCATAAACACACTCAAGTAAAACAAATAAATAAATTAAATAAAGTCCTTCTTACCTTCTTTTAGTTTTCATCTTGATCCCAGACACACTGCTCCCTCCTGCCTGGGTAGTACCGTTCTTAGTTCTTTGACAGCAGTGCTTCGCCTCCCAAACTTGTTAAAGTGCTCCACCTTAGCAGTGAGTCACTGCTCTTTCTCCTGCTGGATTAATGAGGTGTTAATGACTCCCTTTGTCTGCTGAACCTGGTGCAAAGTTTACATTACTGGAAGCCTGATTCAAGATAAGAAAGCAAGTCTGTTACTGTACCAGGCAAAAAGGTACTGTCGGAGGATAGGCACTCAGAGCAAGGCAGGCTGCATGACTGATAAACCAAAGGAGAACACAAGCCCTCTATGGGAGAGACCACAGCTGCGTGTGGCTTGTTTATAGCCAGGGGTTGCTGATCAGAACAGCAGGAAGGAGTGACGGGAGAGGAGGAGTGGTAACAGACACAGCTGACTTGCGCCACAAGGGTTATCATGAGGGACCCCTGTTCCATGGGGAAAACATAGTGAACACAGGACCTCCTGGTTATCATCTCCCTCCGGGCTTTCACCCAGAGAGGGCAGGGACCATGTCAGCAGGGCCAAAGGGGCTGTCGCGCCTCTTTCTCATGTGATCCCGTGACTTACAGAGCATCAAGTGTTTTTCCTGGGAGACAACCTCTTGGCTCTATAGAGGCGGGACCATGTCAGGAAGGGATGTGTGTGTGTGTGTGTGTGTAAGCATAGCACCCTAGTAAGTAGGGTGGTCTTACTTCCCCTATAAAAGAGGACGCTTATGAAAAATGCATGTTGCAGGGCTGCACTAGAACCAACGTGGCCCTGCAACATGTGATTTTCATTAGCATCCTCTTTTAAAGGGGAGGTAATGGCCACCCTACTAGTAAGAGGGACAGTCCTCCTTTGTGTGCTGAATCCTGCTATCCCTCTCGCCGGGCGGGGGGAGAGAGAGACAAAAAGACACGTCTTCAAGCTTCCAACACCTCTTTCCTGACTGTCCCCCGGGAAAAGCACTTGAGGGGACAATGGGGAGATGACGGAAGGACAAGAAACGAAGTAGAATGATTAGTAGGAGAGCCTCTGTGGTCCCTCTTTCTGCACTTGGACTATTGGAAAGTAGGTGCATGGGGGTGGGGAGGTTAGTGACAGGGATTCTCCTTCTGGCTGTTAGAAATGTTGGGAGGGATGGCCGTCCCATGCCACCTCCAAAACCCCCAATTTCTGGAGTGTTACTGGAGGATCTCTTGCCTGACCTGGAGAAACCGAGGCTTCCACCCCAGAGCCTAGAGACTCTAAGTAAAAACCTGGAGTCTGAAACCCAGAGGGGTGGCACATCTCGTGGTGTCTGCTGTGCTGGAGGCCTCAGCAGGCATGCTTGCAACAGAGAGAAGCCAGTATAGCCTAGTGACGCTAGGCCGCTGGGAAACCAGGTTTCATATCCCATCTAAGATGTGAGCTCACCTTGGGCAAGGGAGTCTCTCTCAGCCTCAGTTTCCCATGTGTAAAATGGGAACAATAATGAGGTACCTCACAGGGTTTTTGTGAGGAGGAGCTAGACAGGAATTGTAAAGCCCAGTGAACTCTGAAAGCACTATAGAAATAATAATAAAGAATAAATAATAATAATAATTAATAAAGAAAGTGTCCCACATCTAGCACATTGACATGGGGGTGGGAGGGCAGACTGCATTGCAGTTTCTTTGGACTAAGACATGGCAGGAACCTGGAATATATCTCATTTCTACAGGAGGGACACAACACTTACCGAGGGGGGGGCAGTGCTTCCCCATCCCCATTAGCCTATAAATAACAATAAACCAGGTAGGTAAACCAAGCAAGAGAGGTGGTAGGAGGTAAGGGCACTGTAGTCTCCAATATCGTTAAGCCTGTTCCTCTTGCGGTAACATTTTATGAACCCTGCAAAAAGTCCAGCTTTGTGCCCTTCTCCCCATCCAAGCCCTGGCAGTTTTATTCCTTTTCTGGCAGCTGGGATTCCAGCCAGCTCTGGGAATGCTCAGCCTGCAGCCAAATGAATGGTTTTTATTTTCTATCCCTTCTTCAAATATCATTTAAATACCACTGATTGTCCCTGGGCCCCTCGGCGCCAAGCTCCTGCTGTCTGCGACAAGCGGCAAGAGCCTAGAGACAAAGCACTGGTGCCATCTCCTGGCCCTGACTGGGATTGCCCTCATTTGGGTGCAGTAAGGCATTGGAGAGAGAAATCCTGGGCATTTTTAGACACACACGTTAAAGTTCCGGATTTTTCAACCTTCTGGGTTCACAAGTCCACAAGTAAGTTCCAGATGCATTTTTCACACACACATTGCCCTGAGGCAGTTCCTGGATGCATTCTTCACACAAACACGGCCCTGAGTCAGCCTAAAGTAGCCGCAGTTGTAGACGTGACAGGCTGCCATGGAAACCAAGTGACCACAGCTGCCTGGAGCAAAGCAGTTTACCAGGAGAAACATTTACACACAAAAGTTCTGGGAGAAGTTCTACGCAGAAGTTCAAAGATCCGGATGTTTAAGATCTGGATGAGTGATTTAGACACACAGAAAGCTCTGGATGTTACAGTAATAATCCAGGAGAAATGTGTGCGTAAAAACACCCGTTGACTGACAGTAGGCAGAGTAGGCAAGAGATTCCTTCTGTTGGCAAGTTTCCGCTGGGGAGAGTATCTGAGCTTCCAGGCTGCAGAGAGCCTTTCCTCGGGCAGAAATAATGAAGGTCCAAAGTGAAGCTAAACAAGGTGGGATTAGCTAGTCCAATAAGAGGCGTCTTAACTGCTTTGCCTCTTCTCTCTCATATTTGGGGCCCATATGGCAACCGCACTCTAGACCAGATGTGGGGAACCGGGCCAAATGTGGCTCACGTCTCTTTTGTATTGGCTGAGGGTTGAACCAAAACAGCCTTTCCACATTTGCGTAGATGTCTGTATTTTCAGAATGCTTGGCGGAATTCTGCCACAGGTTTAAGAGGCAGTGGAATTCCATCCAAAGTTCTGACAGCAGGGCACTGCCGCATTACGCCCTGCCCATGTACAAAATGGTGGCACTATGTACTGTGCTGCCATTTTGTGCATGCACAGTACAGGGGGAAATCAATCCGATTGTTCTGGTGAAACACGAAACAGGCCATATTCTGATAAGGGTTTTGCTGAAATAATCAGAACGGCCGGATCTGTTGAAAATGGAATCTGAGTTGGTGTTCATTTCATCCCTAATTTGGCCCCTTTCTAATTCCTAGATCGAGCCCATACCTCCCAACATTCTGAGTGGTCAAAAGCAGCAAACCCCGCCCCTCAGTGAATAAGCCCCACCCCCAGGCAGTTGCATGAGTGCAGACATAACCTGCCAACATTTCAGGTGCATAAAAAGGGACAGAAGCTCTTGAGTTATCATTGCACAACTTGCACTCCGTTTCTTGTCATTCCATCATCTGCCCGTTGTTCTCTCAAGTGCTTCTCCTGGGAGACAACCACAAAAGCGGTTCATGAAGCTTGGACACCAGCGTTTCTCTCTCTCTCTGTCTCTCTCTGTCTCTCTGTCCTGAAGGAGGGGCTTTGACTTCCTGAAAGAGAGAGATTGGGATTCAGCACCCAAAGAGGGTGCTGTCCATCCCTCCTAAATAGAGACCGTTTCAGGGACCCGAGTTGACTGCACCAAAAAATCTTAAATTCTGCAACCAGTGAAGCCAAATTCCGCAAATTCGCCGCAAGCATTAATATTTGCATAATTAACTTGATTTGCATAACTATGCATGCTGGAAAGCAAATTTGCAATAGGTTTGACATAGAAACACAACTTTGCTAGTCAAACACAACTCAAATCCTCTGGAATTTCAGCACCTCCCTCACGCAAACATAGGGCCTTCAGACCCCACCCACCCACAATTAATCTCCCAGGGGCCTATTTACCCTCAGATCATGGTCAGGATTGGCTGATTCTGCGAAAATCACTGCAAATTGCAGCAACGCTGTCAACTCGGGTCCCTGGACTGTGTTGAAGTATGATCTAGACTGCAGATCCAGCTCTTATTCCCACACACTGAAAAAGTGAACTAAGAGAAAGGAAGCAGGGAAAGGGACAGGCGCTTGAGGATAGAGGATCCTTCTCCCTCCACATTCCTTCTCCCATCCTGAGCAAACCCCTTAAGGGTTCCTTTGCCCCCATCTCCTATCCAGCATATGGAACTTGTACTTACTTTCAAAGTGACACATGGAGGGAAAACATTCCCCACCCCTAGACCACAAAGAGACTGGCATTTCCAAGGCAGCCCACTTCCCAGTGACTTTTCCAGATTCAGGCAAGGGCAGACTGTGCAACCACAGGGTGTTTTCAGACAAGCGCATTACCCACCCAGTATTCACTGGTTAACCATTGGTTACCAGTGGGGGTTTCACACAGGCATGTGGGGAAGCACTTGTCTGAAAACACCCACACAATGTTTCACGTATGGAAGGGTCCATGAATGAAACACAGGGGGTCTGACTTGAAATGTCAACGTGAGTGTGAGAAGTGCAGACGTAAAACACGGAGGCTCACACAACAGAGAGCCCTGGTTTATGGAAGGACCAATGTGATTCAGATGGAGTCCACGAGTAAACCAGAAACAACAGCATAGCTTAACACATGGTCTACATGTGGTACAGGGAACTCCAGTCCCCGAAGAGGATATTACCTTTAAGTGAGCATCAAAAATCATTTAAGGTTAATGCTCCCCTTTTTCTAATGGGTGAGTCAATCTGTCTGGCAAACATTGCTGCTTTCATGGGGAGCATGGGGCCCACGTCCCCCACCAATTTAGAGGTCCTGTGGGCTCGATCTTTGCAAGGCATCCATACAGTACGGGTGCAGAGAGGCATTCTCAGGGCTGCTGAGTCCAGAGCTTTGGAGCTTGCTCCCCTTGGCGGTTCACCAAAGCCCTAGCCCGAGAATCTTCCGGTGGTGATGCAAGACATTTGGCCACGTGTATAGCAGGCAGGACTAAGGTTTGGGATTATGTTATGGGGATTTTATGTCTGGTTTTAGCTCTGTTTTTTAATATAGATAGATAGATGTTGTTGGCTGCCTTTGTGTAAGAGTGGGATATAAATAAATTAAATAAATAAGGACAAGGGTGCATCTGTAACAGAGACCAGTGGTGTGGCCTAGGCACCAATACAGGGCCTGCAACATGTATTTTCATAAAGCAGGGAACCAAGATCCATTGGCCAGAGGCTAACTATCAGTCTGGTAAAAGAGCACATTTGCCAATGTTTCCATTTCTGCATGAGTATCAGCTGGGCACTCGGGTGTAAACTCTGAGTTTACATACCCTTGGAGATAACCAGCCTTATCAGTGCTAAGCGCATAGAAAAGAGTTAAGCATTTAAAGAAGTCACTGAGTATTGTGTTCTCTGTTATTTAACAGATGACAGGCCTAGAGGGACCTCTGGGGTCAAGTTAGTCAGCTGTATCAACGCGGCAGACTGGGTGCTAGGCTTTCCTGCAATTATCTAACCTTGCCTTGAGCACACGGCCTGTCTGAGCTGTAATTACTGCCCTCAGTGAGCTGCTCCACTCTCTGATTATGCCTTTCTGTCAAAACATTTTCCTTGCTCTGCAAGTTACATTTATCCATCTTACGGTTTAATCCACTTTCCTTTGACTTATTAATAATGCCCAACGTCTTCACCTCCTTTCCTTTCTTCTTTTAACCTTTCTGATAATTAACGCTATAACGTTGCCCTTTAGAGCTTCATTTCGGCAGGTGAAACGGATGTAATCCCCCCTCATTCTTTTCTCCCTGCATTGCCTTCTCTAGGTCAATTTTTTCATCCCAGATTCTTCGGTAGCTAATTTCAGTGTTTCATCATGAACACAGCTATGGTTCAGTCACACTCACTTTTAGAGAATTCCAGAGCTAGGGTGTTATCACCAAATACAGTCACTTTTGCTACATGAAGCTACTCAAGAGGCTTTGAATCAGGGGTAGGAAATCTCCAGCCCACAAGTGATTTGGCACCTTTCCAGTTCCTATTTCTGACCCATGAATCCAGTCTCTCTGCTCACGCACTGAAAGAGTGAGCTTGGGTAAAGGGAGTGAAAATGAGGGCATGCATTCAAGGAAAGGGGGGTGGATCCATGGCATAGATCTATGAGCGGGACCCTCCCTTTCTTTCCCCAGCCTGTGCACACCCCTTACGCACCCCCTGCTCTTAACTCCAGTCTGGCTCATTAAGCTTATGCTAGCTTTCGAAGTGGCCCATGGACAGGAAAAGGCTCCCCATCGCTGCTTGACATAGTAGAAGTGTCTGGGTCAAAATGGTAAACTGAATCTTTCCTCCCTCTCATTCTACAGCCATGCTCTAACAGATTATTTATTCATTGTAGTTGGACCTTACTTCTGTAGTCTTCACCCAATTAGAGCACTAAATCAAAGTTATTCAGGAGTAGGAAAAGTAGTATGTACTTCTGAAAAATCAGGAGTACATACTCCTTCAGTTTGCATTCATGTGAACACTTATCAGTGGTGACCTCAATTCAGCCATCATTACATCTCAGAAAGGGGAGGAAATTGACAGTACGTCTTCAGTTTACACTGTTCATCTGAATGCTAGTAAGGGGAAGTAGTTACTTTGATTTTATTAAAGCCATAATTACTTCTGTTCACTGTTCATCTGAATGCTACCAAATTGGAGTAGTTTCTTTGATTTAAAGTAGTTCCTCCAATTTACCTCTGTTCATCAGAACGTAGACTATGGCCCTTTTTACACAGACACTCTAAGACCGATAAAATGGGTGTTACATTTTATTATACATGGTACAGGGCAACCCTGCAGCCCTGCAACATGGGCTCTTTTCATACGAGATGCCTCCACCCTGTTTGGCTGGGCGGAGGCGTCTGTGTAAACACCACTTGCGGTGGGTGTAGGTGCATGCATGCTCCCGCGCAACATCCATCTCCACCCCCCACGGAGCAACGCACTCCACTGCCGATTGCTCTGTGGGTGGGGTGGGGGGTGGAGATGGGTGTTGCACGGGAGCACGCACGCACCTTCACCCACTGCAAGTGGTGTTTACACAGATGCCTCCACCCAGCAAAACTGGGTGGAGGCATCTCGTGTGAAAAGGGCCCATGTTGCAGGGCTGCAGTGTTGCCCTGTACCATGTATAATAAAATGTAACACCCATTTTATCGGTGTTAGAGTGTCTGTGTAAAAAGGGCCTTTGTCTCTAAAAGATGAGAGAACCGATTCCAGGTCTGTTTTCCCTTGCTATGAGAACTTGGAAGTTTATTACACCTAGAGCTGGGTTTTTTAGCTCACCAGTTGCCCTGCCTGTGAACCAGCTACCTAAACAGAGTGGCTAGTATTGCACTACAGCAAGGGTGGGGAAACCTATCCTCATCACAGGCCACATCCCAAAGTGTCACAAGCCGTGTAGGCTGGAGCATTCTGTAAGCGGGCAAGGCTCACAGACGCAAGCTACCAAGGGCGGACACCATAAGAGCACTCTTCAGGGACTGCTCATGGACCACCTGAACACACTTCACCATGGCCCACCATAGAGGAAATGACACTTTCTGCTCTATGGGCCAGACAAAAAAGGAAAAGGGCAAGGGGTGGGGTGTTAAAGGACAGGACTGGATAAAAGGTGGGGAAGGAAAATTGGGCACTTACCTCCTGAATTTTCCTTCTACTGAGGGTCCTCCTGGACAGCCAGTTAGCACAGTAGGAGGCAGGCATGACGATTTTTTGCACACAGCGCTCCAGGGATCTCCATCTCCCCAGTATATTCCAGCCTTCTAGTCTGTTGATAACATCCTACTAAAGAGAAACTTGGGAAAAAACCTAACCAGATTAACCGTGAACTCTGGAAAAACAATGAAGAATTCCTTCCCTGGAAAACTCTTTTTTTTTTTTTTTTTTTAAACAAACATGGTCACAGTCTAGACATCCATCAACCTTGCCCTAGAGCCGACTCTTAAAAAATAAGTCTCAACTTCCTGCCCCCCAGAATTCCTCTTCATTCCGGGAGAGTCTGGCCATCCAGGAGGACCCCCAGTAGAAGGAAAATTCAGGAGGTAAGTGCCCAATTTTCCTTTCTTCCTGGGGGTCCTCCTGGATGGCCAGTTAGCACAGTAGGGACTTTCCCAAGCGGTGTCCCCAATATTAGCCTATTATATCTGAAAGAAGGGAGGGTTTAAATGAAGAGGGCCTCAAGCTGGTTCACCTGCCACTTACAGCACTGCTTGTAAGACCCTTCTCCCATTTTGTAGTGCCTCGTGAAGGAATGTATGGAAGCCCACGATGCTGCCCTACAAATTTCCCCATATGTGGCCGCATTTCTAAAGGCCTGTGTAGTTGCCGCCCCTCTTAAGGAATGGGCGAAGATTCCCTCCGGAGGGACTCTCCCACGGGCTCGATATGCCTCTTTTATGCATAGAGTTATCTAACGAGCTATTACTGCTTTTGAGGCTTTTTTCCCTTTGTTGTGCAGACCATACGATACAAACAGCACTGCTGACTTTCTGAATCGTGCTGTGTGGTCTAAGTAAATTTTTAGAGCCCTGGTGACATCCAATGTGTGCCATACCTTCTCCTGAGGGAGAGAAGGATTTGGGCAAAAGGATGGAAGAATGATCTCTTGGTCTCTATGAAAAAGGAAATTTACCTTGGGAAGAAAAGCCGGATCAAGTCTGAGTGTTACGGATGACTCTCTGAACGAGCAGAGATTTGGTTCTATGGCAAGGGCCCCCAGCTCCAAGACTCTTCAGGCTGATGTAATACCTACCAGGAAAGCCATTTTTAGAGATAGGTAGTACAGAGATACCTCCTCCAGAGGCTCAAAAGGAGTGTTAGTTAAAGCCTTTAGGAGGAGGTTTAAATCCCATGTAGGGAAGCGATGACTCACAAGCGGGGAAATGACCCTGGCTGCTCTAAGAAAACGAACTATGTGAGGGTGACTAGAAATTCTTTCAACCCTAACCGTGCATAGCACGCTTCCTATGGCTGCAACTTGTCTGTGCAAGGTGTTGGGTTTTAAGCCCCTGTTCAGGCCTGCTTGTAAGAAATCCAGAATCACTTTAACTGAGGTCTTGCCTGGTCTCTCTCCCTTTTCCTGGCACCACCCCACAAAACAAGCCCACGTGCTTTGATAAATGTGCTTAGTTGCCCAGCGTCTAGACTGGAGCATGGTCTGTAGGACCTGCTGAGAATAGCCTAATTTCCTAAGGGCCTCCCTCTCAATCTCCAAGCCGTTAGTAGTTTGAGGGCTAGCGGATCCTTGTGAAGGATTGGCCCCTGTGATAGAATGTCCTGTCTGAATGCGAGTCTGAGCGGAGGTTCCAGTGGCATTTCTAGGAGATCTGCGAACCACGGTCGCTGGGGCCAATAGGGAGTCACTAATATGAGCTCTGCTCCTTCCCTCTTGGCCTTCACCACTGTCCTGTGGATCAGGGGAAAGGGGGGGAAAGAATATAGTAGGCCTTGTGGCCATGTCCGGTTCAGGGCATCGAACTCTTCTGCTTGGGAGTCTGGGAACCTGGTTATGAATCTCTTTGTCTTTGTGTTGGCTGGTGATGCGAAGAGGCCTATCTCCAGATTTCCGAATGCTTCGACTATGGAGTTGAAACTCGCTGGATGGAGTGACCACTCCCCTGGGTCCAGAGTTTCCCGGCTCAACCAGTCGGTTTGTGTATTCTTGACCCCTGGTATGTGGACTGCCCTGATGGATTTTAGATTGGCTTCTGTCCATCTGATCAGAATCTCCTGCCCCGCTTACCCC
>QEPC01009365.1:786900-826060 GCA_003113815.1 Sphenodon punctatus | reverse complement strand
CCCCCCCGTCTTACACGGGGGACCTCCAGAAAGGCACCCCCGATGCAGAATGCCATGGTCCGTTTCCTTATGGGGGCGGGCCACAGGGAGCATGACACCTGTGCTCTGGGCTCTGCACCGGCTGCCTATAAAGCACTGCGCTAAGTTCCAGGTGCTGGTTCTAACCTTTAAAGCCCTTCACGGCCTGGGCCTCACTTATCTGCAGGACCGCCTCACTCCCCATGTGCCTTTTGAGTTTGTTCGGGGGAGCCTTTTTGGAGGTTCCCCGGGCGAGATGGGTGGCCACCGATGTTAGATCTTTTTCGGTGGCTGCCCCTGTGCTGTGGAATTTGCTCCCGGAGGTTCGGTTGGCCCCCGCTCTCCTGTCATTTCGACATTTATGTAAGACCTGGCTGTTCCGCCAGGCTTTCAGCAAGGGGGAGGGTGGGTGGGTTGTTTTTCCCTGCATATAAGACATTTTTAGCTTTTTAAAATTGTTTTATTATTTTCTCTTTGTTGTTCGCTGCCCCGGGCTGCCCTGTGGGCAGGAGGGGCTGGATAAAAATTGTATATAAATAAATAACATTCTTATGTGTACCCTAGTCGTATTTAAATCCTACCTTAAGGATTAAGTGGGGTACAGGCATCACTGCTGGCCAAGGGTTAGTGAGCAGTGGCCATTAGCAGCTCTACCTGTTCCATAAAGGGAATCTGTAGCAAAGGCTCATTTTTAAAGAACTGCACTGTAGAAATTTGTAATTGAGTCTTGTAGCTTTCCAGATGCTACGTGTACACCAAACTGGTCAAGCATACAATCTGAAAGCTATTTCCACAAACCAACCTGCGCCTGCTTTAGCTTTGACAACTTCAGTACCAGCTTCCTGAATTCTCCCAGTAAGTGCCGTCAGCTGGTCCTGGGGGAAATCGACCTTTGGTGTGCACTGAAAGAAAGGCATTGTTTATTGTCAAGCCTCAGCGACTTTTACATAGGCCAGTCATCCCCAACCAACAGCTCGCAAGCCACGTTGCTCACAATAGCTCAGTTAGAAAATGCAAAATACTGACCGAGAGGGAGGAGTGAGCGAGAGAGCAAGGTTAAAATGCACCCTGTGCCTGGGGCTCCTGACAGAGAGAAGTGCAGACTGGAAGAAACTGAGCAGCTGCTGCAGGAAAAGGCAACACTCTTAATCATCTTAGCTAGGATCTCTTAAAGAGACAGGTGCACTAATTTTTTTAAGAGATGTTTCAGTTTCTACTTTATTTTCTGTTTATCTATATTTATATCACTTTCGAAACACAGTTGTGGCTCACCATACATCTTGAACTCTGAAAGTGGCTCGTGACCACGAAGACTGTTGGAGACCACTGCCTTGACCTTCACATTTTAAGTCACAGAAATCTCAAATCCTAACCTGAAGTGTCCAGACTTGCAAAAATTCCAGACCCCCAATTATGTTCCCAATTAGAAAAGCTAGAGAGTTTCCAAAATGTCCAAACCCTTCTGGGCTGGCACCTGTGCTACTGCGGGCAGGGAGGATGTAGCAGCAGAGCTGGTCTCTCTAGTCAGGGTTGGAGCTACAGCTGCCACAGGAGATTGGGGGCCCACCTGCCTGCAGCGCAACAAGCCCCGGTTACGGAGAGAGACCTACAATTCTGGGCAATTTGTATTCTAGTACAAAAGCTTGTGCCAGATGCGAGACAAGTTCCTTCACCTGTGTTTACCCATCAGCCAAGGGATGAGATTTACATTTCTCAGAGGTGAAGGTAGCTTAATTCATTTGATTGCTTAGCAAACAGATAGCCTAGCAAGAGTCACAGAAATACAAGTGCAAAAATTTCTTGGCACACTTGCTTGGAGAAAGGAAAATTGGGCACTTACCTCCTGAATTTTCCTTCTACTGGGGGTCCTCCTGGATGGCCAGCTATAACAGTAGGGTAGATCCCGCCATCATCCAGTAGGATGGCAGACATAACGATTTTTGCACTGAGTCCCCCTGGAATCTTCCTTACTCCAGAGTATCTCAGCCTTCTGAACTGTTTTGCCACTTTCTATTAAACGACAAATAACTAAATACAGAGTCAATGTGATTACTGTAACAACAACGATAGTGCCTTCTTTCATGCACTTCTTAATTTGCAACAGTCTAGGCAACCGTCAATCCAGCTTTACACTACCAATTTTTTAAAGCAGAAGATTTTATTATTTTATTTTTTAATCTGACTCCCCCCAGAATTAATCTTCATTCCGGGTGGGTTTGGCCATCCAGGAGGACCCCCAGTAGAAGGAAAATTCAGGAGGTAAGTGCCCAATTTTCCTTTCTCCCTGGGGGTCCTCCTGGACGGCCAGCTATAACAGTAGGGACTTTCCCAAGCGGTGTCCCTCAGAATTTTCTGAATTACTATATAAAGGGAAGGGATAAATGAAGAGATTCTAGAACTGTTCCCTGCAAGCTCTACAGAACAGCCTGTAACACCCTTCTCCCAAAGGCTGCTTCAGCTGACTCGTGCAATGGGAACTTATAGTGTTTTGTGAATGAATGTAAGGAGGACCAAGTCGCCGCCTTACAGATCTCTACGCAGGAAGCAGCATTCCTAAAAGCTTGAGTGGTTGCTGCCCCTCTTAAGGAGTGTGCAAATATCCCTTCAGGTGGAATTTTTCCTTTAGCCCTATATGCCTCTTTAATGCATAGGGTTAACCACCGAGCTATGACTGACTTAGATGCTTTCTTTCCTTTATGATGTATCCCGTAGGATACAAATAAAGCTGAAGACTGTCTAAAAGGAGCTGTGCGATTTAAGTATATTTTAAGTGCCCTAGTGATGTGTCCAGTGTGTGCCAAACTTTTTCTCTCGGGTGAGAGGGATTTGGGCAAAAAGAAGGGAGAATTATCTCCTGTTCCCTATGAAATAATGAATTTACTTTTGGAAGGAACGCCGGATCAAGTTTGAGGGAAACAGAGGATTCCCTGAACAAACAGAGGTGAGGTTCAATGGATAGGGCTCCCAATTCCGAAATCCTCCTAGCTGAAGTGATGCCTATCAAAAAGGCCATTTTCAAAGATAAATAATGCAAGGACACCTCCTCCATAGGTTCGAAGGGAGTACTAGTCAGCACCCTTAGAAGTAAATTTAAGTCCCAGGATGGGAAGCGGTGACTAACCGGCGGGGATATAATCCTTGCCGCTCTGAGGAAACGTATAATGTGAGGGTGTCTAGAAATCCTTTCCCCTCTCACCGTGCCTATCACACTGCCTATAGCCACCACCTGTCTTTGCAACGTATTGGGCTTTAGGCCCGTCCAAACCCGCCTGTAAGAAATCTAAGATTACTTTAATAGAGGCTTTGTCTGGTCTAAGACCCCGTTTTTGGCACCATCCCGCAAAGCAAGCCCATGTACTTTGGTAAATGCGCTTGGTTGCCGGTCGCCTAGACTGGAGCATGGTTTGGAGGACCTGTGGAGAGTAGCCTAGCTTTCTGAGTGCTTTCCTCTCAATCTCCAGGCTGTTAGTTTGAGGCCTACAGGATCCTTGTGGAGGATTGGTCCCTGTGCTAGAATGTCCTGTCTGAAGGTTAGCCTGAGGGAAGTTCCTGTTGTTCGTTCTAGAAGATCTGCGAACCATGGTTGCCGAGGCCAGTATGGAGTTACCAGGATCAGCTCCGCTCCCTCTCTCTTGGCTTTTGCTATTGTCCTGTGAATCAAAGGGAAGGGCGGAAACTTGGAAAGGCATATAGAAGGCCTTGTGGCCATGTCCTGTTCAGGGCGTCGAAATCCTCTGCTTGCGGGTGCAGGAACCTGGTCATGAATCTTTTTGTTTTTGCGTTGGTTGGTGATGCGAATAGATCCATCACCAGCTTTCCGAATGACCCGACTATGGATTGGAATGTCATTGGGTATAGAGACCATTCCCTCGGATCCAGTCTTCTGGCTCAACCAGTCGGCTTCGGTGTTCTTGACTCCTGGTATGTGAATGGCCCTGATGGATTTTAGGTTTGCTTCTGCCCACCTGATCAGGAGTGATGAAGAGCTACCGACCTCGACACTCCGTGGTGGCTTATATATGCCTTTGTCACGGTGTTGTCCGTGTACACAGCCACATGTTTTCCTCGGATCGAAGGGGCAAGCTCCCGCAGAGCCAGATAAACTGGCTGGAATTGAGAGCGGTGTATGTGGTGACTCTTCTCCCACTTCAGCCATTTTCCTTGTACTACTCTGTTCTGTGCGTGCAGTCCCCATCCTTGAAGGCTCGCATCCGTAGTTACTGTTACTCTGTATGGATCCATTAGAGGGATCCCTGCTTTGAGTCTCCTTTTGTGAGTCCACCATAGAAAGGATTTCTTGACTGTGTCCATTACTAATACCCAGGGGTTGCCCCCTGCGTGAGCCGGTCCTGCCATGGTCTCGGGAGACTCTAAGGGCCTGGTGTGGAATCTGGCCCATCTTAGGATTCCCATGCATGAGATTATGCTGCCCAGGAGGAGACTGGCTAGATCCTTCAGTCTGGATTTTCGCTTTGAGTATTCGATCGATGAGGACCAGAAGGTTCTGTCTCCTCTGTCGGCTGAGAAAAATGTTGTATGTTCGAGTGTCTATTATCACTCCCAGGTGCTCGAGGGACTGGGATGGGCTCAGATGACTCTTCTTGAAGTTTATGATGAACCCGTGGTCTTGCAGATATGTTATGACCCTGGTGGTGTATCTCATTGCCTGATCGTGTGACGGTGATCAGATTAGTATGTCGTCCAAGTAGGGGAGGATCTTGATCCCCTCTTTGCGCAGGTTCGCTAAGAGAGGAATCAGGACCTTGGTGAAAGTCCTGGGGGCAGTGGAAAGACCAAAAGGGAGGGCCCTGTACTGCCAATGAAGGTATTCAAACCTGAATCTCAGCCACTGCCTGTGGTTCGGTAGTATTGGCACGTGTAAGTAGGCTTCCTTGAGGTCTAGTGATGTTAGCCACTCCTCTTTGTTTATTGCTACCCTGATGGACTGCAGAGTCTCCAGCTTGAATTTTCTCATTCTGATGGATTTGTTCAGTCGCTTTAAATCGAGAACGGCTCTCACTCATCCGACTTCTTTGGAACCAGGAACAGGGTGGAGTATAGACCGGATCCCTGTTCGTCCCAGGGGACCTGTTTGATGGCCCCAATTGTCAGTAATCTCTTGATTTCCGTGGACATTGCCAGGTGTTTTTGTAGGTTTTTTGATCTTGGTGATACAGTATAAAAGCTTTGAGGGCAGCGGTCGAATTCTATGGTACAGAGAACTCTGTACCGTGAGAGTGACCCAGGAGTTTTGTGTGGTACTTATCCATGCCTGCACGAAGTTCTGAAGCCTGCCCCCTAGCTTGTGTTGGTCCAGTGATACCTGGTAGTCATAAGTCTGATTTGCCGTACCCCTGTCCTTGTAGTTGCTTGTTTCTGGAGCTAGTTCCACCTCGATCTGTATCTGTTCTGATGCCCTCTATTTGGGAAGAATGGGCGTCTGGAATTTCCCTGATTTTGGCATGCGTTGTAGGGACGAAAATTATTTTTCTTCATGATACCCATGCTTTGCAATGTCTGTTTCTTTGACTTATCGGCGGCGTCTGTGAGTACTTTATCCAGACACACTCCAAAGAGTTTTGATCCCTGGAAAGTGCCCCCCACCAAGGTGTTTTTTGCGGTGGGGTCTCCTTTCCACGAGCGAAGCCAGAGGCGACGTCGTGCTGCCACGTTGGAGGCCATTGCTCTAGCTGCCCAGCGCAGCATGTCCGTGGATGAATCAGCTATAAACGCGTATGCCAGCTGGATCCTGGTGGACAAAGTTCTGGTCATTTTCGTTGACACCTTGGGGTCTCTAGCCCTCTTGATCCAGGTCATGAGTGCTCTGGAAAAATAAGATGTTATGGTTGCCATTTTTAACACTGCCGCCGATTCCTCAAAGTTTCTCCTGAGGTTGCATTCTATCCTTTTATCAGTGGGATCTCGGGGAAAACACTCCCTCCGTTGGGAACACGGAGTTTCTTGCTAACTAAGTGGCTGCTGCATCCACCTTAGGGATAGCAAGGAGTGATTCTTTCTTTTTTGATAAGGAGTATAGGGAGTGTTGTGCCTTGTTCAGTTTGAACAGCTTATTAGGCTGTTGCCATTCCTTTTTTATGATCTTCTCATATGCTTTGTCAAGTACCATCCCCCTGTCTCTGGGGGATGTACTCCCTAGCCCCCTCCTCCTCATCCGAGGATTCTGAGGAAGCATGCTTCTCCTTTTTCTGTTGGAGATGCAATGCCCTGACTATCTGCTCATAGATTTCATCCCTGTATTTTATAGGAAATTGTCTATCAGGGTCCCTTGAGACTTCGATTTCAATCTCCTCTAACGCCCCTTCTTCCGGAGAGGATGAGGCTGGTTCCTCCCCTGACTCCAGCTCCTCAGCTCTCTCCTCTACAATTTGGGTATCCTCTTCCCCTTCTGTGAGTATAGGGGGTGATCTCTCCCTATCGCGCGTGGGAGGCTGCCTTTTCCTTTTGCGCCCCCCCTCATCCGAGGAGGAGACCGACATCACCTCCTCCAACTTTTCCTCCTCCGAGGCCGGGGAGTCCAGGGGTCTAGCGACCCTGCAGGGGCGTTTCGGTCTAGGGTGCTTTCCCTTTCCAGCCCCCTTAGAACAGACCTTGTAAGGTGTGCCCTCTGATCTCTGGGGAGAGCGCTTCCTTTTCAGCTCCGCCAGGATCTGTAGGACCTCCATGTGAGGGTCTTTGGTTGGGGCGGGGGGAGGGGGCAGAGCGCAGCGCACGGGGCTTACTGTTCTCCCTTGCTCCTCTGACGACGACGCTGCTCCCGCGGGCGTTGCTGCCGCTGCTGATTTCTTTTTGGCCGACATGCTCTCAGCAAGAGAGTTTGGGTGGTCTAGGGCCTAGCCGCACCGAGAGATCAAGAACTGTCCGTCTCTCCTTCTCCTCGGCGGGGAAAAAAGTAGGTAGGGATGCGGTTTGGCGTCTTTGCATTTGCGCATGCGCCACGGTTCCCTCCGTGGGGTGGGAAGAAGGGAGGGGGATGAGGAGGGGATTTTTCCACCTATGCGCTTTTTCGCCTCCTATCGAGCTGAGCCCCTGCCCATGATCCTCTGCAGGGCTCTGCTCTCCTCTGGTGTTGGAAGGCGTGGCCGCCGAGCAGGGTCCCCCCTCAACTCTGTGCACGCAGGCACTCGTTCCTCCCCCTTCTTTCCCAGATTGCGGCCGGGGGACGGGAGCAGATAGACACCACAGGAGGTGGAGGGGATCCTTCAACCCCCTGTCTGCTTGCCCCCTCCGGAGCGCTCTCTCCCTACTGATCTCCCTTTAGGCTTTGATCTTCCCTGGTTTTCATGGGTGGGCGCTCCGGGTCCAGCTTAGCCGGGCTGCTTGCCGCGGTAGAGGCTGCTTCTGTCCCTGTTGTTAGCGGGTCGGGCGGTCCCGTATCGGTCAGCGCCCCCTCCTAGGTAAGGCGCTACCCCCGCTCTTTGGGACCCCCCTGCCCGAGGGAAAGGGAAGGGTCCCGGTGGAACGCTCTGTACCCCCTCAGGGGGGTAGGGTGAACAGGAGAGGAATTTCTCCTCCCCTGGCACCTAGAGCTCTCCAAGTCCTAATTTTCTCGCTGCCAAAGAATTTTCTTTAAGGAGGCAGCTCGCCTGCTTCCTACCAGTTTGAAGGCAGACAAACAACTGGGGAAAGGAAGATCCCGGGGACTCTCAGTGCAAAAATCATTATGTCTGCCTCCTACTAGATGATGGCGGGATCTACCCTACTGTTATAGCTGGCCGTCCAGGAGGACCCCCAGGGAGAATGCATTTTGCATGCATTTGCAAAATGACTGCCGCCCTTAACCAAAAAGGCAGCTGCAAAAATGACATCACCACCATTTTGGTTAAGGGCAGTGGTCATTTTGTACATGCATAAAATGGACCCCGTGGAGCCTGCACAAAATGACCACCGCTCTTAACCAAAACAGCAGAGACGTAATTTTGGCTGCCACCATTCTGGTTAAGGGCGGTGAGGTCATTTTGTACATGCATGCTACGGGGCAGGGAGCTCGGCAGCATGCTGTGGCAAGAAAGCCTGCTGGAAGGGGTCCCCCCATAGTAGCAGTGGGCTGGTGAAGCTTCAATCAAGCCCTCCTAGGCCAGTAAGTACATGCCAGGGTACAGAGGGGTTGGGTGGGGGAGGCTGGACTTGGATTACGGATCAGTTTCCCACTGACTTCAATGAGAAATTTTCCCACTGACTTCAATGGGAGAAATCTAAATCTGTAAATCTGAATTTGCAATTTAATCCATAAATTACAGATCCAAATCCGTAACAGATTCAAATGCATAATTTAATCCAAATGTCCATCCCTATAAAAAAAATGAAGAGGGGAAAGGGTTTCTCCCATAATAAGTGTATCATGTGACTGCAGCGTAAGGGTAAGGTTTTCAGAACAAAACTTTCTAGTTTTAAATCCTTTAGCAGAGCATTGCATGTTCACCTTTTTTGCACAATTTAAGGTCTCAAATGTTGGCATTTGTTTGATTACTATATGTAGCTCTCTTTATACATGCTTAACAAAGATACAATTAACTTCAAAACAAATTCTGAACCAATGTAGACTTTCTTAGATTGCCTAAGTATCAAATACCAGCTGGCAGAAATCCGTATACAGCTAACGAACCAGCCAGCGTAGCCTAGTGGATAAAATATTGGACCTGGGAAACCAGGATTTTATCCTGACTGGCCCTGAACTCACTGGCCTTGAGCAAGTCATTATTTCTCTGCCTTAATTCCGGATCTGTAAAATGGAGATAATAATGACTTACCTTACAGGGTTGTTCAGAGAGTGAGCTAGATAAGGAAGGTAACTCTGAACACTGAAAATGTTATAATAAATTATAAAGAATACTACCACTAGCTAGCTGGAACAATGAGATGAAATTCTCCTACCAATCACAAATTTATAAATTGAATCATTTTTCACTAGCAGTAGAGGGATTAGATAACCAAAGAGGCCCATTCACTTCTATGATTCATCAAAAGACTTGGATTAATTTTTTAAAAAACATTTAAGCAGAGAACATGAGCTTTATGATCAATTTGCTTATTGAGCTCAACTGGCAGTATGCAGACTAAGAATTAGAACAACAGGCAATTTACAGACTAGGACAGAAATCCACTGCTGGAGCTGTGTGGGAGAAAGAAATTGTGCAGTCTTTACTTACTCTACAGGGGATTTCACGTAGCAATAGTACTATTCATTTTCACATGTACCAACTTCACACAAAAATACAAATCAAAACACACTACCTGATGCTGCTAAAGAATATGATCTAACACAATGAATTCCAATGAATTGCCATGCAATACCAGTTAGCTAGAAAGATAATACATGTGCTTTACAGTACCTTGTATAGTATCCTTATGAAAGACGTAAGTATATACTTTATCATCATCATAAGCAGCAAATACACCTTTATCCACTGGCCAGTTTTCCCAAAGAATACCTTTAATGGTTGGTGGGAAATTTGGAATCTCATACGCACCATCATTTATCTATGAAAGACGGCAATATAAAGTTACCTTGTAAATAAAAACTCCATAATGACTTATATGCTCACTTTCATCTCCAAAGAGATGCAATGGAACACGAAAATTGGCACTCTCGCCTGGGAATTTTCCTTCTACATGCTCCACTGGACATCACTTCAAGATTCTGGGGTAGATCCCCCCCCTCAACCGCTAGATGGCAGAAGACCATTACAAAATTCTGCTGGAGCATGCTCATTGGGGAACACTCCCTGGATCTCTAGTGTACAAGAGCCTTACACCTGCAACAACAGTTCTGACTCCAAAAACCAGCAATTTAACTAGTTAACTTACAAAGGCAACCGAAAGGAAGAAATCTAACACTCTCCTACAGCTAGGAGACCTCAACCAGGGTTAAGGTCCATGATTAGAGTCCAGGAACGAGCCAAGCAACTCCTCTGCTGGGTGGGTTGAAGTGATGTTCAGTGAAGCTCGTAGAAGGAAAATTCCTAGGTAAGAAAACCAGTTTTCCTTTCTCCCAAGCTCCCTGGACATCATTTCAAGACTCTGGGGAAGTACCAGAGCAGTCACCCACAACAAAACCCATGGGAGGGAAAAAGGAGATGCGGCTCAAATCAACTATATACAATAGTTGTGTTTTTTTTAACTGCAGAATACTTTGCAGAACCCAGTGCCCAAAGGCCACCCCGGCAGACTCCAAAGTATTATCTTATAATGCTTGGCGAAGGTGCGAAGGGAGGACCATGTCGCCGCCCTGCACAATTCTTCATAAGGTGCCCTAGACTTAAAGGTCCATGAGATGGCCACACCTCAAAGAGAATGAGCTTTAACGCTCTGCTGAGGCAGAAGAGTTTGCGCCTTATAAGCCTCCGCAATACTGGCTGTAACCCACTTGGCTATTATTGTCTTTGAAGCTTTCCCACCCCCTTTGACTAGTGCAATAGTTGACAAACAAGGCTGAGGACTTTCTAAAGCCCTCTGTCCTTTGCAAATAAATTTTTAGCGCTCTTCTAATGTCCAGTTTGTGCCAGAGAACCTCCTGCGGGTGGGAAGGTCTGGGACAAAAGGACGGGAGGCAGATCTCCTGGGCTCTGTGGAACAGAGTATTTACCTTAGGGATGAATGCTTAGTCTAACCTTAAGGTGACTGACTCCTTAAGTATGCAGAAAGCTGGATTGATGGACAGGGTGCCCAGTTCTGATACCCTCCGAGCTGAGGTAATGGCTACGAGAAAGCACGCTTTGATAGTTAAAGAATACAAGGATACTTCCTGTAGGTGCTCAAAAGGAGGACAAAGAAAAGTCTTTTAAAAGACTTTAAAATTTATTTATGACATTGGGACAAAGGACAAAGAAAAGGAATTCTAGGAGTACTTTGACATCTGCTGCACATGGTTCTATATTGCGCTCGGTGCGCTAGGTAGCAAAGACTCTCCAGGTCGATTGATAAATTCATTTGATAGAAACCCTTCTAGCTACTAGCAACGTGTCCAAGACCTGATCAGAGTAGCCTACGTTTTGGAGGGATCTCCTCTCAATAGGCAGGCTGTCAGACGAAACTGTTGGGATCTGTCGTGAGTGAGGGGGCCCTGTGACAGAAGGTCTGGAGGCAAAGGGAGCCTCAGAGCGGAGCCATGCTGAGCTCCCACAGGTCCGAGTACCATGGACGTCTGGGCCATGCTGGAGCTATTAAGATCACTCTGTGATTCGAAGACTTGATCCTGACTACCGTCTTTCCAATGAGGGGAAAGGAAGGCAAAGCGTAGAGGAGACCCACCAACCACTGTTGGTTCAGAGCACTGATCCTCTCTGCACTGGCACACCTGTTCCTTGGGAAGAATCTGGGAACCTTTGCGTTGCTGGATGACATGAATAGGTTGATGACTGAGGTTCCAAAGGTGTTTTACATGAAAGTGAATACCTCCTGGCTCAGCAACCACTTTCCCGGATCCAGCTGCTGTCTGCTGAGCCAGTCCACTTCCATGTTCTCCACTCCCCTGATGTGCAGAGCCTGAAGGGACTGGGGATTAGACTCAGCCCAAGATAAGATCCTCATCACCTCTAGGTGGAGAGCCGGAGATACTGAGCTGCCCTGGTTGTTCACGTAAGCTTTGGCTAAGATATTGTCCATGTACACGAGGAAGTTTTGGTTCTTCACTATGGGCTTGAAGTGGAGAAGCGATAGATGAATGGCCCTCAGTTCTAGTCAGTTTATGCTTCTTCTTGATTCCTCCGAGGACCAGGTCCCCTGCACATAGCTCTTTTGCGTCTGTGGTCAGGATGATTTTTGTGGGCTCCACAAGGGGCATCCCTTCTGAAAGCATGTGTCAAGGAGTCACCAATCTAGGGAGGTCTTGACCCTCTGTAACACCCGGACAGTTGGGTTGAGCCCTTGGGGGATCATCAGTTGGAATGATCTCATGAATTTCTACAATGTTTGTGAGTGCATCCTCACCCACTGGAGGAGTGAGAAACAGGAATCCATTAGCCCCTGAAGGCTCGCCAGTTGTTTCAGAGGCGACGAATCCTGAGACTGAATCTGTCTGATGCGATTCTTGATTTTTTCCTGTTGAATGAATAGCCTCTCCTGTGGGGCATTTAGCCTCACTCCCAGATGTTCTAAAGTCTTAGTGGGAACCAAGGCACTCTTTGCCCAATTGATCACAAACCCATGTTTCTCTAGGTAACGGATTATTCTCTGTAAATCTGCTTGGGCTTTCTCCCTATATGCTGCTCTGATTAATAGGTTGTCCAGGTATGGATGAACGTGGACTCCCTCCAAGCGAAGGTTGGCTACCAGGATGACCAGAGTTTTTGTGAATCTCCTCGGAGATGTTGACAGGCTGAATGGCAGAGCCTTGTACTTCCAATGCTTCCCTTCGTACTGGAATCTGAGGTAGCATCTGTGATTCACATGGATGGGGATATAAAAAGGAAAATTGGGCATTTACCTCTGAATTTTCCTTCTGCAGGGGATTCTCCTGGCCGGCCAGTCAGGACAGTAGGGTAGATCCTGCCAGCTACCACTAGGAGGCAGACCATCAACTTTTCTAGACCCTATTCCCAGGGATCTATCCTTAGCCCTCCAGTTTCTCCAAGCCTTATCAATCTGCTTGTCTGTTAAGATATATTCCTTTTGTGCTAACTAATTTTCTAACGCTCTTAACTAGAGAACTGAAGGTAAAATTATTTTAACTCTCTCTCTCCCCTTCCTAAATATCAACTAACTAACTGGATTGGTTTAAGAATTAGGAGTCATGGCAGCAAAGCCGCTATCAGACACCACAGAGTTATAATCACTCTGGGTGGGGACTGGCCAGCTAGGAGGATTCCCCGCAGAAGGAAAATTCAGAGGTAAGTGCCCAATTTTCCTTTCTCCCGGGGGATCCTCCTGGCCGTACAGTCAGGACAGTAGGGACGTACCAAAGCAGTACCCCAGTCCAGCATTATGGGAGGATAAACGAAGGAGAGAGATCAACCAGCAGAACACTGTGTAGTCCTCTCGGCAGTACCTCTGTTCAGAGGACTGCCTGGAGGACTCTTCTCCCAAAGGCTGCGTCCATAGAGTCCTGCAATGGAATCCTATAGTGTTTAGTGAAGGAATGCACCGAGGACCAGGTTGCAGCTCGACAGATCTCCCCGTAGGAAGCCGCATTTCTGAAGGTTTGTGAAGTTGCAGCTCCCCTAAGGGAATGTGTGAAAATCCCTTGCAGAGAGATTTTTCCTGTCGCCCTATAGGTCTCTGAGATACAAAGGGTCATCCATTTGGCTATTAATGCCTTGGATGCTTTCAATCCCCTTCTTTGAGGGTTGTACCAAATGAAAAGGGCCGAAGTTTTCCTAAATGATTTAGTTCTGAATAGATAGATTTTTAGGGCTCTCCTAACGTCTAAGGTGTGCCAGGACTGTTCTAATGGATGTCCTGGATTGGGGCAGAACGATGGGAGACTCACTTCCTGTTCCCTATGGAAATGGGAATCTACCTTAGGGCTAAAAGCCAGGTCCAACCGGAGGACGACCGAGAACTCCTTGAAGGAGCATAGCGCTGGATCTATAGACAGAGTTCCCAATTCTGATACTCTTCTGGCAGAGGTAATCCCTATGAGGAATGCTACTTTTATGGATAAAAAATAGAGAGAAACCTCATTCAAAGGCTCAAAGGGGATTTTGGTGAGAGCCCTAAGGAGGAGATTCAAGCTCCACGAGGGGAAGTGATGAACCACCGGGGGAGAAATAATTCTAGCTGCCCAGAGAAAACATTTTATATGGGGGTGGCTGGATATCCTGCGACCCTTTACTGTGCCTAGCATGCTATTAAGTGCTGCTACTTGTTTCTGCATGTTGTTGGGCTTCAGATCCTTCTCTAAGCCCTCCTGTAGGAATTCTAGGATACTCCTGACATGTGCCATGGATTTTCTCCTTGTGTTAGGGTGTCTTGCCAAGGGCGAAGAAAATGCTGGAGGGGCCTGGCATGGAATCTGGCCCATTGTATGATCCCTAAGCATGAGGTCATGTCTCCCAGAAGACTTGCCAGGGTTTGGAGTCTGATTCTATGGGCTTTCGAAATCTGCTGGATCAGACTGGTGAGTTTCAGTTGTCTCTGTTGCGATAGGAAGAGTCTGCAGAGTCTGGTATCCAATACCACTCCTAGGTGCTCTAAAGTTTGAGAGGGAGAGAGATGGCTCTTCTTGAGGTTGACCACAAATCCGTGATCTTGTAAGTATGTGATAGTCCTGTCTATGTCCCTCTGTGCTTGCTCGTGGGTTGCGGATCGTATCAAGATGTCGTCTAGGCAGGGGTGCAGCTTGATCCCCTCCATTCTTAGGTTTGCTATCAGCCCTACTAGGACCTTGGTGAACGTTCTCGGGGAGGTCGCCAGCCCAAACAGGAGTGCTGTATACTGCCAATGTTGACCGACATAACTGAACCTGAGCCATTGCCTGTAGGATGGTAGAACAGGTACATGCAGATACGCCTCCTTCAGGTCGAGTGATGTGAGCCAGTCCCCCTTCGTGATTGCTATGCGGACGGATTGCAAAGTTTCCATTTTGAATGAACTTTGACGACCTGGTTCAGCATCTTCAAGTCCAACACTGCTCTCCATTCGTTTGACTTCTTTGGGACCAGAAAAAGAATGGAATAGAGCCCCTGACCTTTTTCATGGTGTGGAACTGATTTGATGGCTCCCATGGAGCCTGGCGATTTCTGTTTGCATCATTGCCTGTTTGGCATGGATGCTGGAGACTGGTGAGGTGCAGAAGAACTGTTGTGGGGAGTGTGAGAACTCTATTGAGTACCCCTGTTGCATGGTGCAAATGACCCAAGCGTCTGTGGTGGACTCCCTCCACTGGTCCCCGAATAGCTGAAGTCTGCCTCCCAGTCTCTCCTGCCCCTCTCCATCGTCAGGGGCCCAGTCATGCTTCCAACTTGGGGCGGCCTAGGTTCTGACGCTGCTTATTTCGATTGTTGTGGCCCTTTTGTCTCTGCCACCTGGATTTGTATTTCTGTTGGTTTCCCCTGCGTGGGAAAAATGGTTGTCTGGAACCCCCAGGAACTGAGAAGGATGTATTGTAGGGACGAAAGGAACGCTTTTGGACCCCCACGCTCTGCAGAGTCTGCTTCTTGGTTTTATCTGTGGGATCCACTAGGACTTTATCCAGACAAACACCGAAGAGTTTGCAGCCCTGGAATGGGCCCTGACCAGAGTATTCTTGGAAATGTTGTCTCCTTTCCAAGATCTCAACCATAGGCGTCGCCGCGCTGCCACATTGGATGCGGCCGCCCTGGACGCCCAGCGGAGCATGTCTGTCGAGGAATCAGCTACGAAGGCGTAGGCGAGCTGTATTCTGGTCGAGAGAACTCTAGTCATTCTCGTAGAGACCCGTAGATCCCCTGCTCGTTTGAGCCACGTCATTAAGGCCCTTGAGAAATAAGAAGTTAGCATGGCCATTTTTATTATGGCTGAAATTTCCTCAAAGTTCCTTCTAAGGTTGCACTTGATCCCCTTGTCTGTTGGATCTCAGGGGTAACACTTCGGTGGGGAAGACCGAGTTTCTGGCCAGGGAGGAGGCCGCTGCGTCTACCTTGGGTATGGCGAGCAGAGCATTCTTGTTCTTAGATAGGGAATAAAGCACTAACTGGGCTTTGGACATTCTGGAGGTCCTATTGGGACCTCTCTCTTAATAATGCGCTCATAGGCTTTGTCCAAGACCATCCCCTTATCCCTATCTTTCACTCGTGGCAGGTACTCCCTCTTCTCTTCCTCATCCTCCTCGGAGGAATCTGATGATGCTTCCTTGTCCTTCTTTTCTTTGAGGTGGAGGGCCTTGGAGACCAGGTCATAGATCTGGTCCCTATATTTGCTGGGAAAGTGCCTGTCCAGGTCTGACGAGGCGTCCAACCCCGATTCTTCCTCTCCTGATCTGTCCTCACTGTCTGAGGCTTGATCGGATACCTCCCCCTCTTCTTCGCTGGATTCCTTGCGCAGTGCCCTACGCTTTCTTTTCCTTCTCCTTTTCCCTGTACCTTCCTTTTCCGAGGACTGGAGGAACAGAATCTCCTCTGGGGGTTCTGAGTCTGAGGAGGTTGTTGACTCAAGTGGCCGGGCGGATTTGCGAGGCTTCTTGGCCCTTGGGTGTTTTCCTTTCCCCGTCCTTTCCAACGGCCTTTAAAGGTGTGTTCTGTTCATTCCCGGGGGGGGGGGGCTTTTTCTTTTAAGTTCTGAGATAATTTCTTTCAGCACCTCCATGTGTGGGTCCGGGGGTGGGGAAGGCTCACTGAGGTAGCTTGTTCCTCTGTCTCTGCCTGCTCTGCCGCGGCCCTGCATCTGGTGGCCATCTTTCTTTTTTAATTTTTTTTAAAAATTATTTTATTTCCCGCCTTTATGGCGTGGGGGCCGGGTGAGGGAGGGGCGGGAGGAACCTAGGCTGCTGAGGAAATCCACGCCCTGGTGGCTTCTCTGGGTGCCTGGCTGTGGGTCGAGCGGGGGGTGGCCCTGGGAGAACGGGGGTTGCACCGCTCTTCGCCGGAGCTCGGGTTATCGTTCATGGGCTGGATTGGGTCCGGGCAGGAGATCCAAGCCCCGCGCGTTTGCTCTGAGCGCCAGGCCAGTCGGTGGGCCAAGAGCGGGGGGTGGCCCTGGGAAAGCGGGGGGGCTACACCACTCTGCGCTGGAACTAACTGTGCCGGGCATGCCGGAGCTTAAAGTTCCCTGAGGGCGGGAAAGGACCTTCCGCCAGGTGGATTGGGGGGGGNTCGGCTGAGAAAAATGTTGTATGTTCGAGTGTCTATTATCACTCCCAGGTGCTCGAGGGACTGGGATGGGCTCAGATGACTCTTCTTGAAGTTTATGATGAACCCGTGGTCTTGCAGATATGTTATGACCCTGGTGGTGTGTCTCATTGCCTGATCGTGTGACGGTGATCGGATTAGTATGTCGTCCAAGTAGGGGCGGATCTTGATCCCCTCTTTGCGCAGGTTCGCTAGGAGAGGAATCAGGACCTTGGTGAACGTCCTGGGGGCCGTGGACAGACCAAAAGGGAGGGCCCTGTACTGCCAATGAAGGTGTTCGCACCTGAATCTCAGCCACTGCCTGTGGTTCGGTAGTATTGGCACGTGTAAGTAGGCTTCCTTGAGGTCTAGTGATGTTAGCCACTCCTCTTTGTTTATTGCTACCCTGATGGACTGCAGAGTCTCCAGCTTGAATTTTCTCATTCTGATGGATTTGTTCAGTCGCTTTAAATCGAGAACGGCTCTCACTCATCCGACTTCTTTGGAACCAGGAACAGGGTGGAGTATAGACCGGATCCCTGTTCGTCCCAGGGGACCTGTTTGATGGCCCCAATTGTCAGTAATCTCTTGATTTCCGTGGACATTGCCAGGTGTTTTTGTAGGTTTTTTGATCTTGGTGATACAGTATAAAAGCTTTGAGGGCAGCGGTCGAATTCTATGGTACAGAGAACTCTGTACCGTGAGAGTGACCCAGGAGTTTTGTGTGGTACTTATCCATGCCTGCACGAAGTTCTGAAGCCTGCCCCCTAGCTTGTGTTGGTCCAGTGATACCTGGTAGTCATAAGTCTGATTTGCCGTACCCCTGTCCTTGTAGTTGCTTGTTTCTGGAGCTAGTTCCACCTCGATCTGTATCTGTTCTGATGCCCTCTATTTGGGAAGAATGGGCGTCTGGAATTTCCCTGATTTTGGCATGCGTTGTAGGGACGAAAATTATTTTTCTTCATGATACCCATGCTTTGCAATGTCTGTTTCTTTGACTTATCGGCGGCGTCTGTGAGTACTTTATCCAGACACACTCCAAAGAGTTTTGATCCCTGGAAAGTGCCCCCCACCAAGGTGTTTTTTGCGGTGGGGTCTCCTTTCCACGAGCGAAGCCAGAGGCGACGTCGTGCTGCCACGTTGGAGGCCATTGCTCTAGCTGCCCAGCGCAGCATGTCCGTGGATGAATCAGCTATAAACGCGTATGCCAGCTGGATCCTGGTGGACAAAGTTCTGGTCATTTTCGTTGACACCTTGGGGTCTCTAGCCCTCTTGATCCAGGTCATGAGTGCTCTGGAAAAATAAGATGTTATGGTTGCCATTTTTAACACTGCCGCCGATTCCTCAAAGTTTCTCCTGAGGTTGCATTCTATCCTTTTATCAGTGGGATCTCGGGGAAAACACTCCCTCCGTTGGGAACACGGAGTTTCTTGCTAACTAAGTGGCTGCTGCATCCACCTTAGGGATAGCAAGGAGTGATTCTTTCTTTTTTGATAAGGAGTATAGGGAGTGTTGTGCCTTGTTCAGTTTGAACAGCTTATTAGGCTGTTGCCATTCCTTTTTTATGATCTTCTCATATGCTTTGTCAAGTACCATCCCCCTGTCTCTGGGGGATGTACTCCCTAGCCCCCTCCTCCTCATCCGAGGATTCTGAGGAAGCATGCTTCTCCTTTTTCTGTTGGAGATGCAATGCCCTGACTATCTGCTCATAGATTTCATCCCTGTATTTTATAGGAAATTGTCTATCAGGGTCCCTTGAGACTTCGATTTCAATCTCCTCTAACGCCCCTTCTTCCGGAGAGGATGAGGCTGGTTCCTCCCGACTCCAGCTCCTCAGCTCTCTCCTCTACAATTTGGGTATCCTCTTCCCCTTCTGTGAGTATAGGGGGTGATCTCTCCCTATCGCGCGTGGGAGGCTGCCTTTTCCTTTTGCGCCCCCCCTCATCCGAGGAGGAGACCGACATCACCTCCTCCAACTTTTCCTCCTCCGAGGCCGGGGAGTCCAGGGGTCTAGCGACCCTGCGGGGGCATTTCGGTCTAGGGTGCTTTCCCTTTCCAGCCCCCTTAGAACAGACCTTGTAAGGTGTGCCCTCTGATCTCTGGGGAGAGCGCTTCCTTTTCAGCTCCGCCAGGATCTGTAGGACCTCCATGTGAGGGTCTTTGGTTGGGGCGGGGGGAGGGGGCAGAGCGCAGCGCACGGGGCTTACTGTTCTCCCTTGCTCCTCTGACGACGACGCTGCTCCCGCGGGCGTTGCTGCCGCTGCTGATTTCTTTTTGGCCGACATGCTCTCAGCAAGAGAGTTTGGGTGGTCTAGGGCCTAGCCGCACCGAGAGATCAAGAACTGTCCGTCTCTCCTTCTCCTCGGCGGGGAAAAAAGTAGGTAGGGATGCGGTTTGGCGTCTTTGCATTTGCGCATGCGCCACGGTTCCCTCCGTGGGGTGGGAAGAAGGGAGGGGGATGAGGAGGGGATTTTTCCACCTATGCGCTTTTTCGCCTCCTATCGAGCTGAGCCCCTGCCCATGATCCTCTGCAGGGCTCTGCTCTCCTCTGGTGTTGGAAGGCGTGGCCGCCGAGCAGGGTCCCCCCTCAACTCTGTGCACGCAGGCACTCGTTCCTCCCCCTTCTTTCCCAGATTGCGGCCGGGGGACGGGAGCAGATAGACACCACAGGAGGTGGAGGGGATCCTTCAACCCCCTGTCCGCTTGCCCCCTCCAGAGCGCTGTCTCCTTACCTGATCTCCCTTTAGGCTTTGATCTTCCCTGGTTTTCATGGGTGGGCGCTCTGGGTCCAGCTGAGCCGGGCTACTTGCCGCGGTAGAGGCTGCTTCTGTCCCTGTTGTTAGCGGGTCGGGCGGTCCCGTATCGGTCAGCACCCCCTCCTAGGTAAGGTGCTACCCCCGCTCTTCGGGACCCCCCTGCCCGAGGGAAAGGGAAGGGTCCTGGTGGAATGCTCTGTACCCCCTCGGGGGGGGGGGTAGGGTGAACAGGGGAGGAATTTCTCCTCCCCTGGCACCTAGAGCTCTCCAAGTCCTAATTTTCTTGCTGCCAAAGAATTTTCTTTAAGGAGGCAGCTCGCCTGCTTCCTACCAGTTTGAAGGCAGACAAACAACTGGAGTAAGGAAGATCCCGGGGACTGTCAGTGCAAAAATCGTTATGTCTGCCTCCTACTGGATGATGGCGGGATCTACCCTATTGTTATAGCTGGCCGTCCTGGAGGACCCCCAGGGAGAAGAACAGCAAAGTTTTGTTTTGCCCCTCTCTCAATATCTTGGGTGTCTTATTCTGAAGTCTAGTACAGTTACACCACTTTGAATTTCTCTAGGATGAGATTAACATTTACAATGTTAGAATGCAGAGAATGCATTTCCAGACCCACAGTATGTTCCTTTACCACTTAGCAGCTGAGAAAGAGAAGCCTCTGCCTTGCCTTGGTACTTGACAAGTTATCACCAGTGCATTGATGAGCGGATGCATGGGAGTAGAGGACACCTACCTGAGAGATCAATGGGATGATCGTCTTGCCTGCATGGCCACCAACAACAGGAACATTAACTCGAGCTGGATCTAAGCCCTGCAAAAAAAACCAAAAATAACCCATGCCATGGCTTTAGCTAGGACTTTACAAGTTCTTTATTGTACCTACAGAGTGCTAAGTTATTAAAGAATATCCAGGTTAGAGCATTCTGTCCTTGAAACAGATTTGCCCGATGAGAGACTTGGGGCAGAGTTATGGAAACAGTTAAAACTCAGTTACAATCTAAAGTGAATTAAAGCCATATGGATTATGCATTTATTATCCCAGTGACCTTACAGATTGGCAGTCATCTCAAATGCCAACACCGCACACCCCACTTAGTATATAAGAGAGTCAAGTGGTTCTGCTATCGAGGCAGCAAAGTTCAGCTATTTGAACACATGGTTGTCTGGTAAGGCCTATGCTCTATATCAGAGTCCAATGCAGTTGTGGAGTTTTCCAAGAGTGAAAATGCCACCCCTGTTTTAACACATGGTTCAGACTCACAGGAAACGCCTAGGAAATTAAAAGGTCATAGAACTGCTCTATGAAGGACAAAAACCCTTTCCTTCACCATGGTCCAGTGACTGGAAATAGCAAATTGTCATGCATCCTCACCCCCTACATATTGAGTAATCTGAAGCCAGTTGGCTCTGCTCAGCCATGTTTGAGAAGGAACAGCATTTCTAGGGTGGACAAATGCACTCCTGAACAACAAATAGGCTGAAATGGGAAAACCACCACCTACCTTTAGTTCAGCCACAAAAGTATTCGCTCTGAAAATGTCCAGTGTTGTAACACCAAAGATTCTGTTAGGATTGTACACACCATGCTTTTTGAAGATTTCAGAGGTTATGGGGATTGTAGAATTTACCTAAGGCAAGAAGCAAACAGGCATGCATTATCTTCAAATCAGTTTTGATGAAGCCAGCTGACAGGTATGCTTAAAAAACCTTTTTTCAAAATGGTTATACTTTGAAATGTTTAACGTGATCCAAGTTACATTCCTTAAAACACTTTGCTCAGTCACAGAAGAACTGCAGAAACTCACATCTCTTTTGTAGTAAGGCAGAAGAAAATGCCTTCTATTCTTTAGCCCAGTTACACATTTTCTGCTGTAGATTAAGCTCTCCTGTCTCCAAAGGGAATTGTATTATAGGAACTACCTTCTGAAGACAAAGATTTCCGACTTTTAGAAACAAGCAGGCCATGCCAAAAACATCAGGGCCAGAGAAATGGCTATCCTTAATCCTTGTATTCCTACAGAATACCAAGACCACATTAAATCCTTCAGTCCAGAAGTTCCCAAACTGTGGGACTAACACCAAGTGGGGTCATGCCACCAACTGGTATTTGGTACACACTGTATTGCTCCATGGCCCTATATGGTGTCCATGTAGTCAGGCAGAGAGACTTTTGGTTGTAAACTAGTATGTACAAATTCTAAGCAACTGGCCCTCTTCAGATGCCTTAGGCATGAGCTTGTAGTCCAGGTATTCTGTCCTTAGTCACAGAAGAGGCTATTTTCCCAACAAGAACAATACCACCACCTAATTTAGGTCTGATTACAGAACAATTATACAGGAATCAGTTCATGCCAACGCTCCCAGTCTCCTAGATTTGCTCTGCTACATAGCCTGATTCTCCTGCAATACTTACAGGGTTAGCGATAACGCAGATCATGGCTTCTGGACAGTGTTTGGCGCAGGCAGTTGCTAGGTTAGCCACAATTGTAGCATTTGTATTGAACAGGTCATCACGTGTCATACCTGAGAATCAACAAATTTCAAGTCTATTACCCAAGCTCTACTCATTACATCAAGCCAACACAACAAATCCACCCCACCCACCCCAAATAAGACTGATCCATACCTACAACCAGGAGGGAACATTATAATGTGCATTCTATCTTAAGCACCTAGTCTATTTCTCAAAGGAAGATTGCCCAATGATAGAGAAGATGGGCCCCAAAGCTAATAAAATTACTCTTTGTAACATCAGCTGGTTAGACAGAGCTTTTTTTTATCCTTAAATAGCTTGACTATCTGCTGGCCACCACTACAACATTTGTCCAATAGCAGTAATAAAAGTACTGTAGGTTTAATGGTATAAGGACAGGGCATGAAATTTCAGATCAAACTCCAGAGGCCAAAAAAAATAAAAAAAATAATTCAGGTCACCAGACTTTATCCCGATATTAAGCCATTCTTGCCCCACTACAACCCTGAACCAGTCGCTAGCCTGAGTTTTCTGGGCACCAATGGCTCCCAGGTGCTTGCAAATTTCATGTCCTGTAAGAGGACCAACATCCAGAGAAAAACGCTCCCTTATCTCCATGTTATGCTATTTTATCCATTCTACCGAATCCAGTAATCCCCACTGCCTCACCCGTGTGTCTGGCTTCTAACTGTCAGAAAAAGAGGAGACACTGCTAAATGTATAGTCTCCTCTCCCTAATGCAGAGTTGTTAAATTAGAAATAATCAGAACTGCTGCACACTGACCGCAGTTCTGCTATAGATTCCTTGTGCGAGTCTAGATTAAGATGACTGCTTGTGCAGTTCCTATCCAAATTGCAGATAATACCTCACAATGGTGTTTTCAGGTTCATCATTTTAAATTCTTCAAAGAGAAAGTGCTACCGAGCTAGATTACTTTAGTTCCAAAATTGGTCCCAAGTATCAGATAGCAGCAGGATAAAGTGAAATGTATCCTTGCAACATCCACTAGAACTGTTTTGGGGACACATCCACTATGTTGAAGATGAAGGGTGCATGAAGCATTCCTATAGGAGCTTTTCCTAGACAACCCATGATCCTGGCCTTACACGTACGTCACAAACAAGCAATTTAACATGCCCATGTGAAGTAGAGAGATGCCTCTTAAAAATGGGGAATTTGAGCAATGAGATTACCAACGTGCCTAGTGCCACATAGGAAAACAATAGCACAGCCAAAACCAGAACCCAGTTGTCCCAAGTCCATAAATGTAACAGAATTAACAGCTGTTTAGAGTTCATAAAATATGACACTTCTCCATTGTAATTCAGATACATTAGAACTTGATATTAAGAGAACGAACCTACCTGGTTTCCTAGGGACTCCTGCAGGAATAACTACAACTTCACAGCCCTTCAAGCAGTCAGGTAACTGCTCAGGTCCTAGGAAACCTGCAATGAGAATCCCAAGTGACTTCATATGTGCGCTAGGCACAGATTACGCTATTGTGCAAGTCAAGTTAATTAGAGTACTGTAGATTTAATGGTATCCATGTTAACTAATTCAACCTTCATACCATCTCAAATTCATGATGGATGTGGACAAGCTTGAATGGTCCAATGCATTAGTATTGTGCCATTAGTATTTGTGCCCTAATACAGTAGATTATTAGGGCACAAACCAGCTTCCACTGAAGTCAATGGCTAAACCCCCACTGAAGCCAATGAGAGCAGGATTATAAGTATTTATATAGTGCCAGCAATGTAGCTGGCACAGATCACTAGAAACAGGTCCCTACCCTGAGGGGCTTACAACTGATGAAATCAGGATTACACACATAGCCAAATCTTGTTCTCTGCTGATTTTGCTAGTTTCACTTTAAATGGTTTACTGTAGCCAAGAAAATACACAGAACACAAGACGCACCATATTTTAGCTATATATCAGTATACACATGCACTACACACAGCACACACATTGGACGAGGGTTAATTTGGCACCACGCCCCAGAACAGAGCAATGTACCCTACAGCAACAGTTACTGTACCTTTCACTTCAGCTCTAGTTTCAATGTGGCTGAGGTCAGCTGCAACGCCAGGAGTGTGAGCTATATCGTAAAGGTTGAGGTGGCTCACCAAAGGGCTATTCTTCAACAGCAGAGAGAGAGGCTGGCCAATCCCTCCAGAGGCACCAAGCACTGCTACTTTAGCATTGTTCTACAAAAAGAAAATTCTCTGAAGGAGGTTGCTAGCAGTTAGTAGGCTTTGGGGACTCTCGCATCTGTATCTTCTCAAAACTAGTATAACAACTGTAGGTTGACAGCTTAAATCCAGCTCTAGCAAGCAGATAAAGTATTGCTAGCTAATAGCTTTTGGACTTTCAGTTCAGGTTAAGCCTGTATTGCTTTGCTACAGCTGTTCTCTGGTAAGGCGACTTGTTATGCCTAAACAAACAGACCTTCATTTTAGTTTTCGATCCAATCCAGCATTTTAGAGGCAGTCATTTTGCCCTATCCTAATGCTTGCCATCAATGAAACTTTGTTTCTTCTCTTCTATACTGCCAGGGATGAATGCATCTACATTTATTAGCTGAAGAAATTTTGTTACATTTAGGGCACCATAGAATTATATTAGGATAATTAGAGTCCAAGTTCACTTTGGCTACATCTAACCCAATGACAGGGCTGTAAAATAAAAATCCACTCACCTCTGCAAAGTATGAGTGGATTTTTACACTCCAGGCCCCTGTCCCCTTTGTAGAACTAAGCATGGCAAAATAGCCTTTTATGCCTAGCTAGTGACTTCTATACTTTTTACAGGCTTGTCCAATAATTTTAATAAACTGTACTAGGATTTTCAGCTGGCTGGGGGATTTTGGGGGAGGGGGGTGAAGAGAGACAGAGGCTTAGAAACTAAGTGGGAACTGAGTAGCTGAACTCTCTTCAGTCCTTTTGAAATCTCTACTCAATGCAAAATCCTGGTCATGAAAGAGTCAGTGAAAGTTTTGCCACTGACTTCAGCAAGGCTATAAGAGCTTAAGGCAGTTCCATCCATATTCAGGAGAATATTGTGCTGGACAAGCTAGAAATAAAACTTCTTCTCACTTGCTAGTAACAGCAGCAATAATCATTTTTATTTTCGTATAACACCCTCCTGCCATGGCACTCGGAACACTTTACATATTTAGTCCTCACAACAACCCTGTGAGGTGGGTTAGGCGGAGAGAATACTGTGACTGGTCCAAGGTCACCCAATGAGTTTCTGGCTAAGACAAGAGTTGCATGGGTGTGGGTGTGTGTCTTCCCCCCCCCCCCCCCCAGTCAAACTACTGCACACTCAGTCATTACACTACACTGGCTCTAGCCAGCTTATTACTGCTGAAAGCACAATTCTGAATAAGAGCACACCCTTCTGCAGAAATCAAAACCATCATACAGAACTGACTGGTATGCTGTAGTGAAATGAATAATGAGTCCAAAGTGTGAATAACAAGACCACTATTAAGGGGCAAATGTCTTCTACAAAGCTTAACTAAAATGCAAAACTTCAGGGAAGAGTTAGCAGCTAGGAACCTTATTCCTAAGACACCTAAATCAGGGGCAGGGAATCTTTTCTGTCCTGGAGGCCACATTGAATATTAGTACACGCTCCGAGGACCACATAGATGTTGGGGGAATGGGTGCTAGCAGGTGTATTAAAAAAAAAAAAAAAAAAAAAGAGGGCCCAAATCAGGGATCTGGGCGACATATCTATTCCCTAGTCTTGTGTGCATGCCTTCCTCTCTGCTCCATTATCCTGAATACAATTGGTCAGTGCTTGGGAGTAAAGACTGGATCCAAGAGCCAGATCCAGGCACTAGAAAGGGGCTGCATAAACACTTGCCAAGGGCTGCATTTGGCCCCCGAGCCTGAAGTTCTCCACCCCTGACCTAACTGCTTCTCCCTACTCCAAGTTCTTTCTTTTATTATCTACCATTTCTACAGCCCTTTCAGTGTACAAGGTGCTTTTGCAGTCCTTCACAACCTCGTTGGCAGATATCATTACAGTTCCCTTTCTGTAAAATGGAAATAACGGGCAAGAGCGAGCGACTTGCCCAAAGCCACCTAGTGAGACAATGGCTAAGACGGGATTTGAACCCTGGTTTCTCAGGTCCAAGTCCAATACTTAGCTTATCCACTAAGCTACACTGGCTTTTTTTTTTTTTAAACCCTGTTTTTCAAGTTACACTTGCCATCTTAAAAGGTCAAACACTGTCACCAAGAGGAGACCGAAATTCCAGCCCCGTCTCCTGCACCAGAGTCCAGTTTCCATTAATGGCTTTGTGCAGATTTTGCTCCAATTCTTGATGTGCAGCCCCCACCCCTACTCCCCCAGCACACAACTAAGGGCTTCTTCACATGAACACTTATTTAACTTACTTTAACTGTTTTTTAGTCACACACAAAGTTTAAAGCAGACTAAGGAGAATGTTTTCCTGATTAAAGAGAAGTACATTACTTCACAAAAGCCCAGGGTAAGTAATCCTATAGACAAGGAAAGAGGATTATTTAGTAAGTGGAGGCCCTTACTCCGGATGTAGAACTGTCTACACAGTCAACCATTCCATTGAAATAAGTACTTCATCAGCCCTTTCTATGCAGGCCCAGCCCAAGTAACCTTGAGACACGTAGCGACGGGGGCCGAGGCAAGATACGAAGCTGCCAGAGAAGGTTTAAACTCTGCCGGGAGGTCTCAGGCAGCCGCATGGGTCTGCTGGGGAGGTGGGATGCATGGCACTCCCAGCCTCAAGGGCAGCTGGCAATGCTGAGCCCGGGTTCTGCACAAAGTGGCCTAGAGCCTGGGGCTCCCTAGCACCACAAAGGGGGGGGGGGGGAGCCCTAGGCAGTAGGGGCATCTCTCCCCGCCCCTGGGGAAGATTAGGATTTGTGGGGACACAGGCACCTCGGCAGGGCAAGGTCAGGCAGCCCCCCCCCCAGCTAGAGCCCCCTTCCCAAAGTGAGGCCTAGCTCCCCGCAAGCAGGAGTTCCTCCCTTACGCTAGAGCCCCTCCCCTCGGGGTGAGGACTGGCTTCCCCGCCGTCCAGCGGGACCCCCCCCTCTCCCAACCAGGCCGAGGCCCAGCCCCCCTCCTAGCCAAGTGCAGCCTGGTGGCCTCGGGGCCTGCCCCAGTACCTGGGCGGAGGTAGCGAGCCCCCTGCGGAGCGCGGCGGCAGCGGGACCCCTAAGGCGGGAGAACATGGCGGGGGCAGCAGTAGCGGCGGGGACGGGACAGTGACTCCAACGACCTCCACAACCACGGCAGCGAAAACACCACGAGATCTCAGCGCGCACGAGACTTTCAGCGCCCTGAGGTAACGCGAGCGTTCGCAGCTTCCCGCCCTCCTCCCGCCGCTCAATACACGTCGCGAGAGCCGGAGAAGGGGCTGGCCTTGCCTTGGTTACCGCAGAGCTTCGCTCCGTAGCAACCAGGTGAGGTGACAGTTGGCACTGGGTTCCGTGAGCTGGCCCCGTCTGGACAGGTAGGGGGTGGGCTTTGGGTGCCAGAAAGAGCTGCTATGGCGAGAGATACCTTGGGTGTCATAGAAACGAATACCATAGCAACACATACCATGAATGTCATGGCAACAGGCATCATGATTCCTGCTACTATGGCAACTGATACCATAGGTATTATGGTAACAGATACTGATGCCGTGGCAATGGGCATCATATTACTATGGCAACACCTTGGGCAAGAGATGTCATGGGTTCCATGGCAAGTTGGCAACAGATGAAAGAGGTGCCATTGAAACAGATAATCTGGGTATCCCAGCCAATGATGCCATTGGGAGTCCAGGTTTCATAGCCATGGGTATCATGGCAAAAGATACCAGAGGTGCAATCCTGACTCTGCTGAAGTCAATGGGAAGTCATGACTCCAGCGGATTCACAGGATTGCACCCCATGTGTATTAGGATTATAGTTACCACACAGCAGATGCTATGAGTGTAATGTCAACAGATACCCCCCTGGGCATCATGGTCACCGATGGTACAGATACAGTAGCCACAACATCGAATTCTTCAGCATTCCTGTTGTCTAGATTCACTTACAATTGGGAACATACTGTTTCCCTTTTTAGTAACTGGAAATTGATATAGATCTTCCCCTCCAAATTACCGAGATGAACTCAGTGAAGGTGGGTAGGAGAGGCTTAATTGGCCAGGAGAAAGAGTTTAGTCTTTCCTGTTTCCCATTGAAGATTTTTATGATGTCCACCTGGCACAGATTTTCTGTAACATAGGTGCTTGAGAAACACATTTCTAATAGCCTGATCTTCAAAGCAGTTGCTAGGGAGGGGGGAACCTTTGAGAATTAGACTGCCTGTCCTGCCCTGCCAGTTGGTGCATGGTCACCCAGGTAGCAATTTCAGTCACCCAAGGTGACTAACCATTTGCAAGACTGCAGTCTTGTAGAGCCTCTCTCTTGTATGCTCCCATTGACTTTAATAAGGGAGGATCACACCCCGAGTGTTACGCAGCTCATTTCATTTTCATTTAATATTCTGCTATGGCTGAGATCCTCAAACCGCTTACTCCAGAGTAGCCCAGCTGAAAGTAGTGGGATTACTCTGGAGTAGGTGGTTTGAAGATTGCAGCTCACATAAATTACATAAATACTAATCTCTGTGTATCCGGATGCCTTAATCGTGCTGTTCTTTCGCAGCAAAAATCCCACGGATTTACAGATTTGCAAGCTTGGGCTCAAACTGATTATTTTCATTCACGGATGAGCTGCCCCAAAGAAAGAAAAGGATTGCTTTTGTGATAATTCGGTTACTTTGCAAGAGATAATCTTTTAACAATGTATTAATTCTTTTAAATTTTGAATATTTCCCTCTAGTAAAAATGGCAGGGGTGGTTCTTTGTGAACCAACCGAACTTTACAACATTTTGAACCAGTCCACAAGGCTCTCCAGGTTAACAGAGACAAACTATCTCTGTTTATTGGGTAAGTTAATAGTCAGCTTATTTATTATCTATTTACATTTATATCCTACCCTTCCAACTCAGGGCAGATTACAGCATTAAAAAGATATATAAGAAAGAATAAGGGCGGATTCAGACGTGTCTTTAAATCGCACAGAATCCTCGGCGGCAAAGTGCGATTTAAAAAACCCCGCACTTCCGGGCTGGTGTGAATGTGCTGAGCGCGCACATTTCCACTTAGCCCGAATGTTTGGAGCGCGGATTGAAAAGTTGCTCCGAGCAGCTTTTCAAACCGCGCTCCAAACATTCGGGCTAGGTGCAAATGTGCGCGCTCAGCGCATTCATACCAGCCCGGAAGTGCGGGTTTTTTTAAATCGCACTTTGCCGCCAAGGCTTCTGTGCGATTTAAAGACACGTCTGAATCTCTCCTAAGAGTACATAAAAACATGTAAAAATCCCCTACAAACCCCAATCCTTTTGCTGCCTGCTGAACGCTCAGCAAAAAAGAAACGTCTTACATTGCCTCGAGAAAGTGTTCAGGCTTCGATGAACCTCCAGGGGAAGAGATTTCCACAATTCTAGGACAGCCACAGAGAATGCCTCTTTGTGGACCCTTACTGTATTATTATTATCAGAATTTCTGATTTATACCCCACCCTATCCCCAAAGGCTTAGGGTGGCTTACAACATATTAAAAAAAGAAATATACGTAAGTGACATCATAATCATCTCCTCCATACATTCCTCAGCATTACCCTGTTCCAATCATCCCCCTCAACAACCCCCAACCACTCCACTATATCCCTTTCATACACCCCATAGCCTGCCCTGTTCCCTAGCCCCAGTGCTGGGCGGGGGGAGGGAGAGATTGTTGTTCTGCAGTTCAATGGCTGTGACTCCTTTGCATTTGCTGTTTTTGGAGAAGGCTGGAGTTCCACGCCATGCCTCCAAATGAACCCCAATAATGGAGCTTTGGCCAAATCTTGTGGAGAAGTTGATTTTGTCTCTTTCATGGTAGAGTATCTCTATGTATGAGAGTCCCCTGCTGTTTTCATCCTTGCCCAAAAGGCTACAGAAGATGTGATAGTACTTGTCCAGAGTCCCATCTGAAATTCCGAATCCCACCATCATCTTGCCAAAGACCAGCAAGGATATCTTGATCTCCCAAAAGTGCTGCCTTTCTTCCAGTCTCTTATTCCCATGGATGGCAGCAGTTCACTTTGTGGTTGTCACAGGTCTGCAGAATTGCAGTTGACTTGTTCACATCATTCCATACCCAGTCAAAATACTTGTCCTTCGATACAGTTTATTCATTACAGGCTCTACTCAGGCCAGGCACCAGACCTCTGGCCGGTCATGCTACATCCGCTACAGCCCATAACATAGGCCAAGCCTAGCCAGACAACAGTCCACTGGCTAGCTATCTCCACTCACATACATTCTCAGGTCCCCTTCCTTCCGGGCCTCTCCAGCAGCCTCCCAGGAGATGCGTTCTCCACAGCTGTCAGGAGCAGACTGCCCCTGCTTCCTGTCTGGCTCTTCTTTATACTCCAAGCCACACCCCTTTTTACATCACTTCTACTTCCGGTGGGTGGCCATCTGAGTTCAGTCCAGATGCCATCTTAGCTCCTTCTTAAAGGTGTATTAACCTATTGTGGCACCACTCTGCCACAGTGCGCTCCCATGGTCCATGCACCACCCAGTCCACACACGGGGCACTCCGGGAAAATTCAGAGTACCCTGTGCGTGGATGGAGTGGGCTGTAGGGGGGGAGGCGGGTGTGTGTGTGTGTGACGCTGCTCCCTAGCACTGATCACGTACCCACCCTGTTTCATTTAAAATACTCTTTGTTATAAAACTTAGCACTCACTTTGGACCTGATCCAGCACCTATTATATTCAGTGGACAGATTCCATCAGCTTTAATGGGAGCATCAGTTGTTATTTCTACACTGGAGAGTAAATGATAACAGGCGAGACTTAATGGAGAACTAGGCTACATCAGTAGCCACTGCTTCAGAGTAAGAAGTTTGAAGATTGCAGCCATGTTATTCTCTATGACAGGGCAGAGAACCTTTTCCATCCCAGGGGATACTTTGAAAATTATTACAAACTCCATTATCTGGATAGGAGCTGGGCGTATTGGTGCTTAATGGGTGTGCCCAAGATGTGGGAAGGAAGGGTGAATAAGAGTCAGGAGCTCTGGGACTAAGGCAGTCTGTTGCCAGCCATGAACTGAAAATGGAGCTGTTGTCCAGCAGGCTTAGGCTGAGACAGGAGCTGACCAGCATGTTGACCTAGGTCCTGGATAGACCCTGGACTCAGCGGTTGGGAACCACTATTTTAAATGGGCATCTACTTATTCAAGAAACCGTTCTCACAAAGCATCCCTTCAAGCCGACCCCAAGGGGAGCAGCCAGAGGCGTAAGCATTAATAGGGGGGATATATACAGAAATAACTACCAACTCTACAGATCCCCATTTGAGGACCACCTCTACTGCAAGGGGAGGACACTCAAAATTCCCAATCACCTGTAATTTGGACTCAACTGAAACAAGGCATGCCACCCCCCGTTAGCAAATATAGCTATTGCAGGCACCAAAAAAGAACTAAACCCAGGCAATTCCACAGGGTCCCTCCTCCAAGTTTCTTTGAGGAACACAATATGAAAATTATCAAAATAAGAGTAAAAAAGGGCATCCTTATCTCGGGCCCTCCATCCAGCGACATTCCAAGAACAGATGGCTATTCTGGCTGGGGAAGACCCTTCCCCCTTTCAACTGTGCCCCTTGGGCTTTGGCTGGGAAGCACCCTTGCTGATAGGGTTTATACCTTGAATCAGACTGCGGATGGACTCCCGAATCCCGACATAGGTGGGGGAAATCTGAGGGACAATACCAGACTGTGGAGCCGATGAACCCGACCCCGATAAGACGGGGGCTACTACTTGAGGAGTTGACTCCATAATGTCCTTGGGGACCTCCTGAGCCATGGGGGGCCCCTTTGGCCATGGGGAAGATGGCAATACCTCCATAGCCAAGGCTCCAGACTCCAGAGGGGAAATCTGTGTCGCAGCCAAAAGGGGTTTAGGGGGCCCAGGGCCAGCCTGTAAGGGACCTTCGTTGTCTATATCCAATAATCGCAAACCAATAGGCTTCGAGTTATACCGTGGGTCATTTGCCCCCACGGACAAACCACTCCCAGCCTGCGAATGCGTAACAGTTGGGCCGATAACACGCTACAGCCCCAGCCTATTAGGAGGGTCCTTATTATGCTTTGTGATGCTTTGTGAGATTTTCGATCTGTATCCCCAGACAAGAGTTATGCTAGCTGGGGATTTTAATGCACGGGTTGGTCCAAATGACGAGGCCTTGGGGGTGGCTAGTAACCTGGGTGTTCGTCCATCTCCCTCGGGCCTTTCACCTAGGTCCTCTAGGGACTTTGTTGTTAATCAAGCTGGCCTTATGCTGGCTCGGTTGTTGGTGAGTTTTAATTTGTTTCTTTTGAATGGATCTGTGCCAGGGGATTCTGTGTGGGAATTTACATTTATAGCCCATCAAGGGGTTAGCACGGTGGACCTAGTTATGGTCTCACCGTGTGTTATCCCCGGTCTTGACAAATTTAGTGTGGACTTTGCCCATTACGGGGACCATCACCCAGTGTCTCTGGCTATGTCATCAGGAGCCTGCTCGGCTGGCCCAGTCCTCCCTGTTTTTCCCGGAGGTCGGGGAGGTGCTAGGACTAGGGTCCCATGGACTCCGGAACTGCCCGATCTTGTATGGGCAGTCCTGGATAGCCCTATGGGCTGCAATTTGAATAATAAGATCCTGGCCGGCCCGTGCCCCTTGGGGGCTGTAGCATCTTTTGATGAGATTATGAGTCTGCTGGCCCTTACTCTTTGCAAGCCAAGTAAGCTTGTAAAGTCTGCTGGTAGACCACAGGCTAAGCACCAGCGTTGGTTCGATGTGGAGTGTAGGATGGCCAAATCTAAACTAAGAACTCTACTTCTCCTTGAGGGCTCATTTGTCGCAGGCATCTCAGAATTGCTATGCCCTGGCCCAACAGCAATATAAGGCAATGGTGTATGTTAAGAAGTCTGCCCATCGGGAGGCTATGTGGGGGCGTCTGGTGGCAGCAGCTCAGGGTGGCCAGTCTAAGCCTTTTGGGGTATTATTAATGGGGCTATAAATTCAGCTAAGGTAGAGATGGGGTGTTCAGTCCCTCCGCATGCTTGGGAACCTTATTACCGGTCAATTTTTCCTGCCCCAGTAAGTGAGGTAGATGTTTTTAGTTTACCCCTGGGCCTTCCTGAGTGGGAGGCACTTTCCCCTGAGCTTGTGGCCCATTTGATATCCTCATTAAAATCTAGTAAGGCACCGGACTCGGATTTTATTCCTGCGGAATTGCTGAAAGCGCAGGTTACCTGGTGGGCCCCCTTGCTGGCAGTTATTTTTACGCACATTAATTGTTGCGGTCGTCTTCCCAAGGGTTGGGGCGATGCTATTCTGGTACCAATTTACAAGGGCAGGCCTCGGTCTCAGCCGGGGAATTACAGGCCAATTAGCCTCCTCAGTATTATCGCCAAGCTCTATGCTAAACAGCTACTACTGCGTCTGGAGGGTTGTCTGGCTGAGGAGGCAATCATCCACCTGGAGCAAATAGGGTTCCAGGCCCAGCGGTCCACGGTGGAGCACTGTTTGACTCTTGTCCATCTGGCCGAGAAATACACTAAAGGCCACGGAAGTTGCTTTGTGCCTTTGTGGATTTTAGAGGGGCATTCGACTCTGTCAACAGAACGCTCCTCTGGGATAAATTGAGGAGGTCCTCCATAGATAGAAGGCTCCTTGCTCTGTTGCAAGCTGTACATAGCCATACCGCACTGGCAGTTCGTACGGATCATTATGGCACTCTGTCCAATCGATTTAGGATTATCTCTGGGGTGCGTCAGGGGTGTGTGTTGGCCCCGTCGCTGTTTAAGATCTTTCTTAATGATTTGGTCCCATTATTGTCTGTCCCTAGTTTGTTCCCCCCGAAGTTGGATTCCCATCTGGTTGGCATATTATTGTATGCTGATGATGCGGCTATTTTGTCGCAAACCAGGGTTGGCTTGCGGAGGCAACTTAGCATCCTCGATGCCTACTATTCAAGGAACAGGCTCCAAATTAATCATTCCAAAACAAAGGTTATGGTGTTTGGACGAGCCAGGAAGAGGTATTCCTGGATTATTGGTAGCGCCCGCATAGAGCAGGTATGGAGCTATAAGTATTTGGGGATTAGGTTGCAGGCCTCCTTGGCCTGGAATATACATTTCTCAGCAGCCAGAGCTAAGACTGGCAGGTGCATTTTGTCATTATTACATTTTTTTTTATAAAAGGGAGGGGGGTTTTTTTGCACCTGCCTGCCAAGTGTTGGATGCTAAGCTGAGGGCCCAACTTCTCTATGGGCTTCTATTTGGGCTATTTATCGCCCATTTGACCTTGCCCCAATCCAGATGAGGTTCCTCCATTCTCTTTTAAAGATCCCGAACGGAGTTCCCTCGGCCGCTGTTCGTTTGGAGATGGGGCAGGTTTCTTGGAATGTTTATCCCTGGTATCAGGCGATAAGCTTGTGGATGGCCATCTATCAGGGTTCTGCTAGGGGTTTACTAGCTTTTTTGAAAGCAGACCATTTTGTTAGCACCTGGGGGGGCCTGGTTCGTACCAAGATCCTTTCCTTGGGTCTGGATGTAGTAGATTTATTATCTAGGGACTTGAGGTCCGCTAAGGTATTAGTTTGGACTAGACTTAGAGATGTCAGCAGACAGGAAGATACTGCAGTTGTTTCAGAATGTACCTCCCTGATACATTATGTTCCACCATTACTGAGCCATGGGGCCCCCGCAAAATTTTTATTGGTAAAGGTTTCTTTTAGGAAAATCTGGCTGTTTTTGTGCGCGCGCCTAAATGCGCTGCCCACCCGGATGCTGGAGGGTCGTTATAGTGGCATCCCGTGGTATTTAAGGCTCTGCCCTTTCGATAGCCAGGAGGCTGAGGGTGTGGAGCATATTCTTTGCTCTTGCCATCTATACCACTCATATAGAATCATTTGGCTGTCGGGGGTTTTGGGCCGCCTCTTGGGGCGTACCCCAAGCTGTCCCAGTTTCTCCTGTCCGATGTAGCCGAGGAGGTGACTTCGGCGGTCATGTCTTTTTTGGTCTGTGCTCTCGATACCCGCCGGAAGTTTATGACCTTGTAAGTTTAATTGCTTAATCTATCCGTGGTGTGCCTTGTGGCTGCCTAAGTTTTAATTATGGATTTGGTGTTAAGCCCTTGTTGTTCTGTTGTATATTCTTGTTATGACTATTTGATTTGGTTCAAATAACCATGCAATGCTATTAAGCTGTAATGTTAAGCCCCTGGAAGTGTAATTTGTAATGTTCGACTTGTCTAAATTGTATAGCCAGCCCAAATGAGAAGGTATTCTTTTGTCATGAGTTTGATGTTAAAGTTATGTTATTATTTAGTCCCCCCGAATATAATACAACACTTGCGAGTAAGCCAGGGGTGTGGGGGGGAGTTATTATTTTGGTTTAGTCTGTACCTTTTTGTATAAGTTTGGTTGGCACTTGTCCATGTGCGCTATATTTTATGTGTTTTGTTTGTGTTGTGGGCAATGACTAATTGTCACGTCTTGAATAAATTGAATTGAGAAACCGTTCTCAGTGTTCGGAATGAAAGGTGTTTGTGTACCACGGTAACAAGCAGTCTATAGGAACTTGAATACAATAAAGCAGCATAGCTTGCAAACTGGCAGCTCAAAAGCCAGTGACACCTTGTTTGCTTGTAAAACAAGCAAGTTTACTTTTACTGTCAAAAGATACAAAAAGTGAGGAAGCTCATGCAGTCATTTTTATAGTCATTTTTTCAGACTGAGATCACATTTCGCATATTTGTTGAAACTAGCTCTTCTTTCTGAAGTTGGGCATTGGAACGTTTGCAGTCTGTATCCTTTACACCAGGATTAACTTCATTGTTTTAGTTTAACTTTAGTTTTTATTGGATCAACACATTCGTGAGTGTATGTAAACTTTCAGGCCACAAAGCCCTTCCTCAGGCATCTGAAAGTCAGACCTACTACAGACCGCGCAGTGCAGACTAGTCTGTAGACTTTCAGATGCTTGAGAAAGGAATTTGTGGAGCCCCAAAAGCTTGCATACTCTCGCCAACAGAAGTTGATCCAATTAAAAAAATAATAATAATTTGAGCTACTGTCTCTCTCTTTTAATTAGAGAAGGCTTGCATGTCCCGATGGCAGTACATAAAGCTAACCCTTAATGTCATTGTTATTTTCAGATGCTCGTACAAAGCGGGAGTACAATGAAAGCCATGTGATAACAGCGAGAAGAGTTAAGCAGGTAAGTTTGTTTCATTGTTCATCATTGATGTGTTCTGTTTTCTGCGGCTGGGCTGTGAGATGCATACACTAATTCAGCATATCTCATGGATAGCATCCCCTGCAGGGCTTCCTATGTGTCCTGATAGCAAGCTAAAACCCTCCTTCTGACACAGAGCTTCAGTGTGGTTTAGAACATGAGCACTACCTGCACTCCCTTGGGAGGAATCTCCTGCAGGCCCCAGCATGAATTGAACCCATTCTCTGAATGTTCTTTGGATTAGGAATGAGCCACACAGAAGGATGATTCTGTCATACAGATTTAGGAACAAGACAAAATGGCTTAGAGGGTGAGGAGCTGCCTCTGGAGTGATTCTTTTAATCCCCTGAAGATGATACAGTTGGTTTAGGGTGGCCACCTTTGGTCGTTTTTTACCCGACACTTCCATTTTGGCCTATGGGAGTGTCAGGTAAAACCCCCACCAGCAGAGGTGGTAACCCTAAGTTGGTTGTATAAAAGAACAAAAAGGCTAAGGTCCCAAGAGCACATCAGAAAGGGGCAAAGAAGAGTCTCCTTTGGGGTCTCATCCCACCCCTATTAGGATAAATTAATAATCTATGGGTGTGAGGAGCTAGAGAGAGCCTAACAGACGGGGTAGGTTTTTAGGAGTAATTTGAAGGTTGGGAGGGTGGGTAATTGGAAGGGAAGTTACTTTGAATTAATTCTGATTTTTTAAACAAAAAATCACATGTATATATTTAATTTTAAACTGCAGTAAATGGAGAGTGGATTAATTTGGATTAACTCCATTATGTAAACAAGGCCTCAGGTTTAGGTTGCACTTATCCGAGTGAATAGCAGCTGGGCTAGCAGCTAGCACAGGCACAATTCCTCATGCAGTGACTGTGACTTGGGCCCATGCTAACTGCTAACACAGAGGCCATTTCATTAGGGGTATCATGCTGTTAGTCCAAGACACCCTTGATGACCTATAAATGATGTCACTTCTGTATTTTGCCTAGTGTTTTCCAGTTGCTGGAATATCCCAAAGGAAGTCATGCATAGTGTCACAGCAGTAACTTAGGAACCACTGCTGAAGAGAGCTGAAACAATAATTAATTTGGTAACTGCAGTTCACAACTGATATTCCAGATAGTCCAAATGGTTAACCGATCGGTAACCAAATACCATTATTGGTTAACTGACTTTCCGAGATCTTGAATAATATCGATAATACTGTTATCGGTGAACTGATTTACTCATTTTATTGCATTTCCAGTTGACTTCTGGGTTTGCCTCCACTGCTTGTTTATTTCAGTCAATCATTTTTTGTACAGGCCTACTACTCCCCTCTTTGACTGCCCGCCAGTTTGTCCCTGTGGGTTGTAGATGTCCGAGGAGAGGGTGGGTAGGAGTAATCATAGCATGAAAGTGAAAACGGTGAGGTGGCAACATGGTAAATGACAAAACCTGGTAACACAGTAATAGGTAATGAGTAATGATAAGCAGTAAATTGGTTAAATCACTGATTCCCGATTGGTTAACAATAATTAACTGGTCAGAGCTGGATCAGTTCAGTTCCCATGAATTGGACAGTTCCTGATGTGCAGAGATAACTGTTTCAGCTCTGTCGCTGAGTGACTTCCATAAGCAAATTAGTCATCTTTGTCATAGGGTTCTCTTGTGGTTTTGCTAGAATGAAATGGGGAGATATCTCGTTCCTGAATCCATTGAGCTGGAGTGTATCAAGTACTGTGTGGTGTACGATGGCAAAACCAACTCTTTGATGCCTGCGAGGATTATGAGAATGTAGATGAAACAGGTATGTTTACTGACTGAATTCCTGCTACTGCTCACAACCATCTGGTGTGATGAAATCATCTGTTTTATTGCATTCTGCTTGGACTCTTGTACTGCAACCATCCCACTGCTATCTCAATGCCTCTCATTCATAGGCATAATTATTGATGGGACAGGATGGGGGTGCAGGTGGTGTGCATTCCTTCCAACTTTAAGAGTGGGGGGACATGAATGCCTGTATCCCACCCAACTTTGGAGACCCAAAGGACTTCCAGCAGCTCCCTGCTACATGGCAGAGGCCAGCGGGAGGAAGAAGACAAGAGGGAGAAATGACTAATGGGCTAATTGAGCTGATTTTAGCTTTCTAGATTTAATTTACAGGCTGAAAGATTTTTGGATGAGGGTAGGCCGTCTTGCTGAGACTTCAGAAAGGAGTGGGCATCAGGGAGGGTCACGTGGGCATGCGCGAGTAACAGGTCGCATTCGGCTGAGCTCCCGACCGCCCGATGCAAAAAACATAATAAAAACAAAGGAAAACTTTCTCCAAAAGCCTTAAAAACAAGTGGCAAACGAGAGGAATGAGCGGAGACAAAAAAAAAGAGGCAGATTCAACCATTGACCGCTTCTGCACCCCACGCCGCAGCTCTCGAAAAACCGAAGGGGGAGACAGCAAAATGGCGGGCGCAGCAGGGAGGGAGCCGCCGGAGGAAAACGAGACCCAAATGCAAGTACTGGAAATGTTAAAAACAATCAAAAAAGACTTGGCCATAAACAAAACCAATGCCATCCTGGAAGATTTAAAAGGACAGGTGGAGGGCATAAATAAAAGAATAGATAATACAGAACAGAGAATTAGCGATCTAGAAGACTGGGGGAACACAGTAGAACGCAAAATCACCAGCTCTGAATTAGAAATGCGGGACTTAAAAAATAAAGTTGAGGACCTTGAAAACAGGTCCAGAAGAAACAACTTAAGAATAATGGGTATCCCGGAAGGGAAAGAAAAAAATAA
>QEPC01009365.1:734342-774984 GCA_003113815.1 Sphenodon punctatus | reverse complement strand
CCCCGGCCCCACTGGGGCAATCATACCTGGATCCTGTTCCTCCGCTTCCTGGGGGCCATCCCGGGTCTCCGCGTGCTCTGCGCACCCCCCTGTCCCTGTGACCGGTAGGCCTGTGGGTGTTGGGGCCGTGCGCTGAGTGTGGTGGTCCGGCACTCGGATCCCCGGGGCTCCTCCTCCCCCTGTGGGACGGGGCTGTCCCCTCCCGCTTCCTGGCTGGCCTCGCCAGGGGCACCTCCCCCCCCCCCTACTCTGTGGGGTTTGTCAGGGAGGGTTGTGTGGTGGCCCTGCACCTGCAACTGACTAAGGCACTACCGTGTGTGCGGGAGGCCACAATGTCCCCGTCCATGCAGAGGAACTTGTCGAGCTCCTCCTGGAACTCCCGTCCGGACTTGAGATTGTTGTCCTTCATATGTTTATATCTGGACCTCAGGTCCTTTGCCTGCTGCATGCACTGGGTGACATCCCTATCGTACCCCTGCCGCTGCATCTCCTGGGCAATGGCTTCATAGACCTTTCTGGTCTTGTAGCTGTGCACCAAGTCGTTCTGGACCCTTTCACACACCCCACACGCGTATTAAGTCCTTGATCTCCTGCCTGGACCAGGGCTCCCCCTTTTGGGACCCATGTGTGGGGGGCCGACTGGCTTGGCGGCATGGGTCCCGCCCTGTGGATGTGGTAGCCGTGATGGTGGTTGTGTCCTGTTGGGGGTAGTGCATATGGGGTTACTTCGGGTCCTGCTGGCCCCTTCCGTGCACCCATGGGGCCTGCCCCCCCGACCCCTGGGGTTTCCCCCTACTCACCTGGTTGTCTGGGGGGCCCTCCTCAGCCGTCGTCCCGGTGGTGCGGTGCTCCGTTGTCTGGGAGCTGTTCTGCGGGGACGGGGGACCGGGTAATGTGGCTGCCCCCTGCTCTGTGTTACCTGGCCCATGGTGCTGGGCCTGGGGCACGGCCCTCCCATCCCTGGTGGGGGGGCAGGTTTCCTCGCGCTCACCTCACTCTCGGTGCTGCTCCTTGGGCCGTGCCCCTGGGATGTGCTGGGCTGGGGGTCCTTGACCGGGAGGGCCGTCAATGGGACCGCTCTGCCCTGTGCTGGGACACGTGCACTGTATTACATCCTGGCGTGTTTTTCCCCCCTTTCCCCCCCCCCCCCCCCCCCCCCGTGGGCATGTCTGCGTGGCGGCGCATGCGTGCCCCATGGCACCGGTGCGGTGGGGCTCCACCGGTCAGGTCCGCGTGGGTGTGGGTGTTTTTGCTTTTACACGGACGCTCGGGTGTTGGACACCCATCTCCACCCACGGAGGGCTCCGGCTCCCTCGCGACTGCTCCGTGGGCGTTGGCGGGTGGGTCGGGCACGCGCCCCCACCCAGTCGTGGATATTTACACGGACGCTCTCCCACCCATCCGATGGGTGTTTCCGGGTGTTCGTGGGTAGGTGGCGTCCTTGTAAAAGTGGCCTAAGCTGAAGAGACCCAGCTTGTCAAGCCTCTCTTTGTACGGAAGCTGTTCCATACCCTTTATCGTTCTCGTTGCCCTGTCTCTGTACCTTTTCTAGTTCAGCTATGTCTTTTTTGAGATGGGGCGACCAGAACTGCACACAATATTCCAGGTGCGGTTGCACCATTGATTTGTATAGAGGCATTAGGACAGCCTCAGTTTTATTCTCTATCCCTTTGCGAATAACTGCTAACCTTCTGTTTGCTTTTTTAACTGCTGCTGCACACTGGGCTGAGGATTTCAGTGTATTGTCCACAATCACGCCCAGATCCTTTTCCTGAGTGGTAACTCCGTATTCATAGTTTGAATTATTTTTCCCTATGTGCATCACTTTGCACTTGTCCACATTAAATCTCATCTGCCATTTAGATGCCCAGGCACCCAGTCTCGTAAGATCCCAGTCTAGTAAGATCCTGTTGCAGTACTTCATAGTCTGCTCGTGTTTTAACTACCTTGAATAATTTGGTGTCATCTGCAAATTTGATCACCTCACTCTTAATGCCCTTTTCAGATCATTTATGAATACATTAAACAGCACCGGTCCCAATACGGTTCTCTGGGGCACACCACTTTTTACATTTCTCCATTGTGAAAACGGACCATTTAGTCCTACTCTTTGCTTCCTATCCTTTAACGAGTTACCGATGCATAGTAAGACACTACCTCCTATCCCATGACTTTTTAATTTTCTCAAGAGTCTTCTATATGGGACCTTATCAAATGCTTTCTGGAAATCCAGAGAGGGAGTTCCAAATTCAGGGGGCAGGAAGCAGAGTGTCTGTGTTCAGGGAGGGAGTTCCAAGCTCAGGGGGTAGAATGGGAGAGGGGGCAAAGATGGTTTATAAGCACCAAGGCCTTCTGGTGAAACCCTGGCCCCTCCGAAGTCAATGGCAAAACTCTTGCTCAACAGGGTCAGGGTTTTGCCCTAGTTTCTAGATCTCCCCTTAAATTTGAAAGTTATTCTATCTTGATTTAAAAAGTACCTAGTGCAATCCTCTATCAATCGAAGTCAATGGGGGATTTGCCATTCTAGTTTGAGTGAAGCAGTTTACTTAGTAGAGGAAGTTTAAATATATCATGACACCCCTCTCTGACTAGATCTGAACTGAAGTTTTAACTGACAGCTCAATAACAACAAAGGTAGAAATCCCCCTGTAACAGGGCAGGCCGGGCCCAGGCGAGTTCTTACAGGATTAGGCCCCTCCAAAGCTAACTTGCCTGGGAATTAGCTCCTTTCAGTTCAACTACTATCAAAGACCCAGGCTTCCACCTTTAGCAGTCCATGTACGTCCCACAAATAGCATCAGTAATCTCACAGACGCTGGGAATGCAACCCTGGCCCTATCTATTCCCAAGTCCAGCCAGACTTCAGTTCCCTGGCTCTTAACAGCCCCTCTGGGATGCTTCAGGGGAATCTTCACAGGCTTTCCAAACTCCCAGCATCTCTAGTACTCCAGCCCAGACACAGTCCTTTGGTACCAGGCATCGTTAGCCCATACAGAGCTCCCAGGCTGAGGCTGCATTCAGGCCTCAGCCCTGCCCTAAGCCCAGGGCACCTCCAAGCAGCCCATGGTACTCACTATCTGAGCTGTCTTCAGGACCTTGGAGAGCATGGTGACTGGTCATTGACATCCAGGCTCTCTTCTCAGTCTAGCCTGGTTCAGGACCCTGGCGAGCATAGAGACAACAATCACCTCTCAGATCTGCTGCTAGACCTAGACTGAAGCCTCCTCAGGTTTCCCTCTCTTTATATAGCTCAAGGGGGCATGACTAGTCCTTCAGGCCTCCAGGTCTTAAAGGGCCAGTACCCTGCCATGCTCCTAACTGTCTTTTACTGGGGATCTTCCAGCCGCTTCAGGACTGGCCTTGTCAAGCCCTTTTCCAGACGATCCACTTCCAGCTGTCACCCTGGCATTGTTAAAGGGGCCTCAGCGCCAGCAGGATGCTTCCTGCCACATCCCCAAAGTCCAGATATTTGGAAATTCTATAAGGGGTTTCCCATAGGAGCAATGGCTGAAGAGAGAGTTGTCACTTGCTGTATCAATGCCCTTCAGCTACCAGCTGGGAAACATCTGATGTAAATTGCACCCAAGTGATTCCCAACAGAAATGATGCACACTGACTACCATATGTCTTTAGATGCCAAGGATGGGGCTGCTATTCGGTGCGCCAGAGTCTTAGAGTGCTTCACCCGCCATCCAATCCTTATCCTGAAAGGCGGGTATGAACGCTTCTCTGTACACTACCATTTTCTGAGGACCCAGAAGATATTCTGGATGCCACAGGTGAGATGATTGAGGTGGGGAGAAGATAGTGAGTCCGGACCCTTAGGTGGGTCCTAGGGGTGTCTTGAAAGGGGTCCAGAATGGGACCTGTGGGGTTCACAAACCCAACCGCAGCTGCATTACAACTAGGGTGGCCAGATATGCAACTTTTAGAGGACACTTATGAGATACAGGTTGCAGGGCTGCATTGGCGTTAATGCAGCCCTGCAACCTGTATTTCTCATAAGTGTCCTCTAAAACTTGCATATCTGGCTGCCCTAATTACAACTCTTGGTACCTCCCCTCCTGCCACTTGTCCTGGCCACTTGTGCTGCTGAGGGAAAGATAAAAAGTGGAGGGATGTGGCTTCTTACAGATTCCTCACCTCTCTAGCTCGTGTCCCTTACTGCTTCCACTTCAGGCTGGTTACCCACTACCCACTGCTGCCAGGATCAGCCCTCTACTGATTATGTAGTTGTATCATTTATCTTTTCTGTACCCTGCTCTGAGCCTCGAGTGGAATCAGGTGGGGGATAAATTAAAAATGAAATAAAACTGTGGGTGCTCGCTACATAGAATCACATGTTTTCCTATTCCATTCAACTAGCGCCAGTGAATTCTCTGGTTTTTAATTAAAAAGATACTGTTAACTTGATATCTAACCCGGGCACAGTTATAACATAGACAGGTGGGGCCATGTGCCTGAGGGCCCACGTACCCCAGTTCAGCTATATCATCTGCCCCTGCCCCACCACCATGGCCAGAGTTTGCAGAGGATGGGAGGTATTCCAACTTAGCTACACCCCTGATCTAATCAGTTTTTAAAAAATAACTGACCCTGAAGTCTTTTCGGTAATGAAAACTGGAGTGTGAGTCACGCCTTGCAGCCACATTTAGCTGTTCTATAAACCCATCCTCCCCCCCACACACACACACTTTTGCTGTGTAGGAAAATCAAGCAGAGAGTAGCACCGAACTTGACTAAACTGGGACAGGGAACCTCTAGACCATGGCTGTTTTTCATTTGTCCCCTTTCCAGTTCCAGGATTTGGCCTATCAATCTAGTCCCTGCCTTCGAGCACTGAAAACGTGAGCTATGGGGAAGGAGGTAGAGATGAGCAAAATCTAGAGAGAAGATGCCGTGTTGGTCCCAAATGTAAGAGATGGAGACAAAGAGGTTCAGATGAGATCTTCGCTTCATCAGCTTCTGTTGAGAATATGCAAGCTTTCAGGCCACGCAAAGCCCTTCCTCAGGCATGGAACAAGTCAGAACTAGTTGAGTGCATGCACTCACGGGTAGGGGAATCGATCCATGACATCGACTCATGATCTAGACTCCCACCCCTTTCTTCCCCCATCCTGAGCACACCCCTCAAGCATTCCTGCCCCAACTCCTGTCTGGCCTGTGGAGCTTGTACTAATTTCCAAGGTGAGCCATGAGAGGGGAAAAGTTCCCCGCCCTAGGACTAAACAGAAAGTGCTGCCAAATTAAATGAGCTAGAATAATAAAGGGAAACCCTTTTCTGTAATCTTTTATTTTAACCCTGTCTCTTTGTCATACTTACTAACCCAAGTAGCAGCCAAACATTTTCACATGGATGAATGCATTTTTAAAGTTGGCAGCACCCCTTTAATAAGATCCAACAAAAGATCTCATCACAAAAGATCATAAAGCAAACATTGATGTATTGATTTAGTGCTGACTCGGGAAGAAAAATGCCACCCATTTATATAACTACACTCCTTCCTACAGCAGCCTGGGTTCACCTTGGAGCCTGCATCCAATTCTTGATACAGCTGGATCCAGCAAAGCTTGCAAGAGAGAAGCTCTTTTCTCTTTGCCACATCTTTTTCTCATAGCTGTGAAATCCATCATTCAAGTTCTACAGGGCCATGTGTCAACTTAATTAGCTGGTTTGAATGGGATGTGCAAAGGAGAAGATCGCTTAATTTCCCTGCAACTATGTTTGGACACTTTACCTGTAGAAACCTTCCACGGTTCCAGCTGAACTTAGTGTTTAGTGCCATTCTCATCCATTCAAGTCAATGGGACTTCACCGGTTTCAGGATTGCAGCTATTCAGGGTGTTAACAAATGAGACAGCTGGCCACACCCCGGTGGGTGTCCACCTGCCCATTTATTAGGTGTTCACCCTCACTGGCCACATGGCTACCACCCAGTGGACATGCAGCCCCCACTCAGGGTGGGGTCCCGAACCATGCCGAGCTGGCCATGCGGGCTAATGTGCACCCACATGTCCGCGTCCTGTCAATCAGGTTGCATGCAGAATCTGTGCATACAGGTCCACCAGCACCATAGAACTGCGGGTGAAAAGCCTAGAGCATTCCAAGGAGGGACCGCCTTCAGCTCCTCTCATCCCTTAACAGAGGCAAGACGAATATTCAGGCAACATATAGCTGATATAGACCTGCAGATATCTCGCTCGCAGGCCGTTGTTGCTTCAAGGGTCTCACCCTGGTTCAAATACTGGATGCTGGGCCCTAGTGGTTCTAGTTATCTCTCTTTTATATCCTCCCCATTACGCAGGAAAGCTTTTACTCCCTGCATTTGCAGATTATGTGTACTATGGTGACTCAAGGGCAGTATATGGGGCTTAACGATACTGACAGATATTGTATTTGCAGGGTAGGGGTAGTAGAGGATCTACCTCACTATCTACTGTTTTGTCCTATTTATGCACGTATTCGTGCTCAACTGTTCCAGGTCCTCAACATTAAGGAGGAATGATTGTATTCGTCCTTAAGGTTACTCTGTCTCCCTACTGAATGATTTGAAGGTCTCAGTTCCTTAGGGCCGTGGCTGCATTTGCAGTCTCTGCTGCTAAATTAAGAGAGAAATGAGCCCAGAGCACACTGGTGAATTTCTGATTTATGATCAGCTGTTATTTTTTATCTTTTTTCTTTTTGGTATATTCTGCTGTGTATTTATATCATGTCATGGCCTGTTGGCTAGCACATTATTTAATAAATGAAATTAAATGAATGGCTCCTCTCTCCACTCTCACAGTTGTGCACATAACATCCACCTTAAAAGCCCACCGTGCCATTTTCAAACATGCTTTCTCCCAGCTCATCCTGGTTGGCAGTACCGATAGTAATAGCTTCTATGCATCAGATCCCTCATGCGATCAGATGAATCCCTACTTAAACGTAGTTGTGGATTGCATAGTCAGGGCTGGTTTGGGATTCAGATTTAGGAGTTTTCCAAGCTACGATGAAAGAGACCAGAAATACATTTCTCTAGAACGCACTAAGCCTTTTGTTTTCCCCCCCATGCAGGAACTGGATGCTTTTCAGCCCTACCCTGTCGAGATCCTACCTGCTCAGTTATATATGGGAAATTTCAAGCAGGCCTGCGACCAACAGATTCAGAAAGATCTGAAAATCATAGCCCAAGTCAACATCTCTGAGGAGATGGCAACATTGTAAGTCAAAGGGCCCAGAAGGATTTACTTCACTGGGTATGGTGGCAAGCTGTCAATCAGCATGAGGAGTGTTAGAACTCAATTGCAGGGGGATGTTTGGGAAATTACCAGAAAGCTGAAACCCTGTGGGATGCTCATTCAGCCAGAGTGAGATGGAGATAGGAAGCAGTGGGATAAGCTAGGTCTTTTTACTTTTGCGACATAAAGGGTGTACCACAGTGACCCATTACCACACTGAACTACCATAATTCATAAGGAAACAGACTGTAGCTTCATGAGCATTGAGAGCCCTACACTCAGTGGGTGTCTCTACACACAGTGTTTTCCACTGTTCCAGCCACCTAACGTGGGGACCAGCTTGGGAGTAAGCCATGGAGTGACCACGAGTTTGCAGGACGCCTGTTGCCTGCAGTGCACCCAGGGAATTCCTCAGCAGACCCACAAAGCATCCAAAATCATGATCCTTAATTAACGTCTTGTCAGTGACAGCACCCTGCTGCTGGGCATTGGCCAGCCAGGCTACCGTAAAGACAAGGGAACTTTGAGAAGTTCCTGGCTCCATGATTAATCACCTCCCCGCTTCCCTGAGTCATACCACAGAACAAAGAAACAGAAGAAAGAAACAGCTGATGTGGCTTCTTCTTCCCATGGCTCCCCACGGCTGTGAGTCATCGGGTGCGGGATACTGAGAAGGGGTGGTGTTGGTGGACGGAGAACAGCGGGGAAGAACACCTGCCCATGGATTAGGCTGGTGGTTATGTAGGGTTGCCACCTTCGGTCATTTTTTACCTGACACTACCATTTTGGCCTATGGGAGTGTCAGATAAAAAACCCACCACAGGTGGCAACCCTATGGTTACGCTAAGCCCCAGTTTGTTTTGTGCTTATCAGTTTCACTGGGAGCTGGGCTGGGAAGGACGGCCTCCCTATTTATGGGCTCCCCCCGGTGGCTAAGGGTCCATCTGGTGGTAGCAAAAACCATGGAGCAGCACGACCGTTTGGCCAAACTGCTCTTCAGGTTGATGTCATGGGTACTACCCACAGAGCACACTTGCCCCATGGGTAACATAATGTGTAAAGACAACTAGTGCCAGCTGCTACCCAAAGGAACCCACTATCCTATCCTAGAAACAATATTTAGGAAGAAAAATGTAGAGGCATACCAGCTTCCATTACTCTCAAGAATGTGACATGGGGTATATCCTCACAAACTTCCTCAGCTGGTGCTAGTTATTCTGGAATATCAAACAAGCTTGAACTCTTCCGATGAGTCAGACAAATACCCGCCAACCATCCTGACCATGAGAACAATAAAGGCTTGTTAAAGTATGTTCAACAGTTGCTAATCAAGAAGATTTGATCATGAGAAGATCATCTGCCTGGCTAAGGGTGTGATCCCCTAACTGCTCTCACACAGGTGCTGGGATTTTGTGCCAGCAGACGTCTTGCTGGAGCATTTGAGACTTGCACTGGTAAAAGTGCTAGAACCGGCATTAAATAGCCAAAGGATCATGCTGTAAATCTGCAGCGGGTTTTATGAAAACCTGGCATCTTCTGTGCACTTGGCTCCAAAGAAAGTCCCCAAAGATTTGAGATAGCTGGGTATTTTCCCAGCTGTGAGTTATTAAAGTATCCTACCAAGTGAGGCAGGAATGGCTAAGAGGCAGATCATGATCTACTGGTGGATCACAAGGTAGTCTACAGTAGAACATGGTGTAGGGAGGGGGACAGCCCCCTCATGATTGCCTCTGGGAATGAGAGCAGGACAGGCATCCCAGAGAGTGTCTCATGGGGGGAGAGGAACTAGGACAGCACCACAAGGGCAGCAGGGAAAGCTGTCTCTGAGGAGAAGTGTTCCTCTCTATTCCTGAGCCTGGGTTGCTGAGGTGCCCTAGTGCTAGGAGCCAGTAGGAGGGGTCCAGGCTTATAGAGCCAGAACCAGCAGGAGGGATCTGAGTAGATTACCTGAGTTTGATGCCTGGATGGATCAAATGGACTATGTGCACCATAAAACTGGCCACCCCTGGGATAAGCATTTGGATTTGGACCTAGGAGATCAGAGTCCAAATCCCAGCCGGGTGGCCTTGAGCAAGTTACTATCTCTTAGCCTCAGTTCCCCATCTGTGAAATGGGAACAATAATGACCTACTTCACAGGATTCTTGTGAGGGTGAATGTGATGAAGCAGGTGATGGGCCGTTTAAGAGGGCCTGCTTATTATCCTAGGCCAGCTCTCTTTGAGACTCTAAGAGCAGCAGACACTAGAACATCTCTGGCAGTTTGCTGCAGGAGGCCAAACCACAAGGACCTGAAAACCAGACTGGTGTGTACTGGGAGCTCTCCTTGGTTAGGGCTTGGCAGCTAAGAGAGGGCAGGAGTTGATTGGGAACCCTGGCTGGGGGCTCTCCTTTTGATAGACTGTGGCTGTGATGAAGTACTTTAAAATGGCACTAACTGGGAAACCCTGACTGGGGTAACTTTAGAAATGAGTCCCCCAAGACTTGTGGGGATTGGCCACACCCCACTACAATGAATCTAGTAAGGATTGTAAAGCACTTTGAACACTGAAAGTGCTATAGAAATGATAAATAATAAGGGTTTCCTATAAAATATATTTGCATAGCTCAAAAGTTTGTCTACCTTATTTTCTAGCCTTTGCTCAGTGAGACGAGATGGGAGAATTTGTACACTAGTAAGACACCACATGTAGCTGAAATTAGGTATAATAATACTATGTTTGGGAAATACCCCAAACACATCCGATGTATAAGAACACCCACTTTCAGTTTCTCTGCCTGCATATGCATCCAGACAGAATGTGCCTTGGGGCAGCGGTTCCCAAAATTTTGTGCACGTGATGCCCTTTCGAGACTTAAATATAATCCCACGACCTCATGCAACAACAAAGACTTGTAAAGTACATTCAATATTTGTTTGGATCGTGACCCCAGTCAGATGGCGTGACTCCACTTGGGGTCCTGACCTACAACCTCTGCCTTAGGGTTATGTTAATATAGATCATACCAATACGGTTTAATGAATGACTGTGATGAGCAGGCATAGTGTCTTTAAGATCCGATGCATATCACTTAGGCTCTGCCCCTTTAGGGGGATAAAAGGAAGGCAGCCTGAGCAGTGAGTCATTCTATGCCTGGCTACAGAGGGAAGCAGATATCTGGGTGAGAGTCTCCCCTGTACGCTCTCCAAAGTCTTGTAAGGAGGGAAAGTGGGCAAGCTTGTAGGCTGGAGTGGAGCTCAAATAGAGGAACCCAGTGCTAGAAACCCTGCAGCTCAACGCATGAGACAGGGCCCCATTAGGAAGGGGGCCTAAAGGAGACAAGGGGTGGTCACTGACTCACTGTCCACATTTCAAACATGTTTATGTCCTGTATTTAATAGAATTTGTTGCGCGGGTGACTGGAATAAATAGATGTTCATAACAGAATCAAGGAGTAGCCTTTTGTCTACTGCTGGGGAGAGTAAATCGGCACAAAGGGGCCCCAATCCTGTGAGGACTTATAGAGAGTCAGGAGCTGTGCACCACAATGACTGATTAATGCAGTTAGAACCCAACACCTCTTTCCTCTCTTACCATGATGACAATAATGAATCCATGTCAATACTGTTAGTTTGCCACAGACAAACAGAATTTGGCAAGTGCTTTAATATTGTTCCTTTAATACGGCGTGTTCTCTTTTCCAGGTTTCCAGAAGACAGCGACAAACTTCTCCATGTTTCCCTCCCAGATTCCCCTGAGGCAGACATTTTTCTCTCTTTGCCCGCTATTTGCCATTTCATTGGTGAGTTAGATAATGATTTACAGCTATTGAGAGTAATGAGAGGATGGTTGCCATGTTGGTCCCAAATGGAGAGAGGTGGAGACAAAATAGCTCTGATGATGTCCCCTAAAAGATACTGTGGCAGAGTGGCGCCACAGAGGATTGGAAAGGAGTCAAAATGGCTGCTGAGAGGTCCCCAAATGGCTGCTGGCAGGAAGTCAGTGTGTTTGGGGCGTGGCTTAGAATATAAAAGGAAGTAGCTGAGCCAGGAAGAAAGCAGAGTTGACTGGGGTTGTTGTCTGGGCTCCGAGTTGGGAGAGCGTGGTCTGGAGAATGGCAATGTGGTAAGCACTGCAGCTTGGAGCTGTTGTGGGGAAGCTGGCTACGAGCTAGTAGATATCCCTGAGAGGGACTATATGGACTGAGGACTCTGATTAAGATGGAGAACTATGGTTATGCTAAAATAAAGCTTATTCTGAGTTAATTCCCTAAAAGATGTTTTTGTATCTGGACTGGATCCTGACAAGACATATGCGTGGCAAGAGGCACCCTGCCATAGATACCATTTGAACCCTCTCTGGGGCCGTTCTTGTTGTATTTAATCACAGCTGTAAAGAGCGGAGTTAGCTAATCAGGCATCAGTGCCCGCGCGGGTGAAGTTGTGGCCCCTGCAAAGTGGCGGTGTGGACCTCTCCTAACATAGAGATGTTTGATGGACACACACCAGCTTACCCAATAGAAAATTACTTTTTGATGTTACAGAACATCCTTCTCAGATGCTGTGACTCTGCATTTTAGGTTCATATAAATAATAATAATTAATAATAATTTCCAGCTTATTCATATTGCGGTGAGGCGGTGGGGGGCACCTGAATTGCCACAAGCCAGGACTCCCGCATTTGCGGCTCTATGAGCCCATATTTTTTGCCAGTGCTTCTCTCACTGATGTCTTTTCAAGTTTATTTATTATTTATTACAACTTATATCCCGCCCCCTCCTGCTTAAAGGCAGCTCAGGGCGGTGTACAAATATATTAGAACATATAAAAATAATATTAAATACACTATAAAAAACAACCATTTTTCAAATTACAATACACAGTGGGACTAAAATTTCCCAACCCAGTCCCCAACCATTTTACCCATCTCCCCCACCAAAAACCTGGCGGAACAGGCAGGTTTGGGGAGGGGAGGTCTGGAGCCAAACGGACCTCTACCAGAAGGGAGTTCCACAGCCTTGACGTGGCCACCAAGAACGCCCTCCCCAGGGTTGCCACCTGAGAAACTTGGGGGACCTCGAGGAGGGTGCCCCTGGCCAATGCAGGGGTCGATCTAGAACCCAGGGAGTGAGTCAGTCCCGCAGATAGGTAGAGCCTAGACCGCGTATGGCTTTATAGGTGAGAACCAACACCGTGAATCAGGCCCAGAAGATTATAGGAAGCCAGTGCAGCGTGCGGCGCACCGGTGTTATGTGCTCATGGCGGCCCATCCCCGTAAGGAGACAGGCCGCCACGTTCTGCACTAGCTGCCTATATTTATGGGCCCCATGAATTAGGGATCCCCGTAGGGCCCCCCCAACACATGCGGCCCTGTGTGGTCTCCCAGTCTGCACTGTTCTGGATCTGTCCCTGCCAGCCACTGCAGCTGTGGTTTAATCATAGTTAGCTGAGGTGAGGTTTACAGTGATTTGCCACGGTTTACACTAACTAGGTTGGTCGTGGTCCCCATTAAATCTGCTAGTAGTATTCAGTATTGTATATTTAGTATATTCAGTAATTGTATTCAGCCATAAGGAAATTTTCTGGTGAAGATGAGCCCTTAGGCTCTGTAGAGAAGCCAGGCCTGCCACTGCCCATCTGTGGCTGTTCAGTGGATCAACAGGGCTTGTGACTCTGGGACTCTCAGCTGCATTAGAAACGCCCTACAACAATTAGAAGGCGTAGGGCGGTCTTTCCCAATCTTCAGATGCTAAATTGTGACTGGTGTTTCTTTGTCTAGATGTCCAGATGCGTCGTGGTGCCGTACTGGTTTTCTCTAGCTTGGGAATAAGTCGGAGCAGCACGGCAGTAATGGCGTTCCTCATACATACCTTTGAGTTTCCCTTAAAGGTACATCCATACTTCTGCTTTCTTGATTTGTACACTTCTCCCTTTGGGGCTGTAAGGAGCACCCCACGGCGCCAAGAATACTGGTGCCTGCAGCCCCGGTGACTGACACTGGGGGGCCTGACCCCCGGGTTCCCCATTTCCCCAAGTAGCCCGGCAACCGCCTCAGGCGCACCGCAGAATCCTGGGGTTGCCAGGACAACCCCGCAACAAGCCGCCCCCTCGGACCCGCCCCCGGCGACCATGCACAACGCGGGGGCGGGGCCAGCACCGCTCCGGCGCTCCTTGCAACTGCAGGCGCGGCAAGGAGGCAGGGCTAGCACTATAAATGCTGGCGCCGCAGCTGCTGCAGCGCCGGTGATCAGATTAGACTGGCCCCCTTTTGCTAGCGTGTTTTGATTCTTGGCATACTATTTCCTACTGTCCTTCCCGTTGTTCTCCTTCCTTCCCTGTGCCGACATGAGTGCGAGTGCGAGCGGTGGTTGAGGGAGCGAGCAGGTGGGTGTCCCTGTGTCCCCTGCAGTGAGTGTGCGAGAGCGTGAGCAAATAAGTGAGGGAGTGAGAGTTGCCTTCCCCCTCTAGGGGGCTTTCCCCTGCACTATCCCCTTGTTTGCAAGTCCCTCATTTCCTTCCTCCCTCACTCGGCCAGGATCTGGCCCCTCCTGTCTGCACCTCCCCCACGTTTCCCCCCTGTCCCCTGGGTGTGACCCGTGTGTAGTTGCGTGATCGGACAAAGGGTCACTCCAGTACAATCTGCGTGGCACCCTATGATGATAGAGGTCCGTACTCCTTGAGAGTTAAAGACCACCATTCTATCCTGACGGGCATCTTCTACCTGCGAGTCCGTGCCCGCACCTTGTGGAGTTTTCCCAGGGACCCTCGGTCTGCTTGTAAAGCCCCGTGTGTGTGTGTGTGTGTATGTACACCCCTGCCTTACCGTCGTGAGCCCTTCTTCCCCATTCCCCTGACAGGGGCCTTCTGAGATGCTACAGCTGGAGTGGTCAAACTGAAGCTCTTGGCAGTTCAAGTGCAGTTTTCAGACAGGACTGATCCTTGTTGGAGGTTGCCCAATGCAACCCAGAGCCACTAGCTCACCCCAAAGGGCAGAGATACAAAACAGAACATAAGGGATATACCAAACAGCACTCTAGTTTATTGTCTAAGGCCCGGTGTTACTCGCAGTAGTGACAGGAACCTTAGCTCATGGGGGAAGGAGTCTGAGGAAGGGTCTCAGACCCAGAGATTATATAGGGTTCCTCACAGATGGAGTAAAGCCACGGACTTCCCTCGTACAGGATAGAACCAGAAAGATAACTGATTTGGTCATATACAGATCTTGTTACGGGTACAAATAACATGTTTTTGATCAGTAAACCTTTAGTGTCCTTCACTGCTTATGCACATCATGTAGATAAACAAACTTACACAAATCCTGGCTCAAGGGGTATTTCCCTACTAAACTTATCACAAGGGTGGGAGAACCCTCTGTCTTTGGATTCAACCATAACCTCTTCCTTGCTGGTTCCTGGATAGAATTGGGGCCCATGCCTACAGCAAGGTCTTTGCTCACGAGGCCCGCCTGGGCTACCAGCAGGTGGACAGGAACTGGTCCCGCCTCTGGCAGCAGTTGAACGGTCAGACAGCGTGATTGAGAAAGTGAGCAAGGAGATGAGTGAGATGTGGGCACAGAGGAAAAGCAGTCTGTCCCAGTCTGGGTGCCTGGGCATCTAAATGGCAAATGAGATTTAATGCGGACAAGTGCAAAGTGATGCACGTAGGGAAAAATAATCCAAACAATGAATACACAATGCTGGGTACTAAGCTAGGAGTTACCACTCAGGAAAAGGATCTGGGGGTGGTTGTGGACAATACAACGAAATCCACAGCGCAGAGCGCAGCAGCTGTCAAAAAGGCAAACAGAATGTTAGGAATTATTCGGAAGGGGGTAGAGAATAAAACTGAGGAGGTCATAATGCCTCTATACAAATCAATGGTGCGACTGCACCTGGAATATTGTGTGCACTTCTGGTTGTCCCATCTCAAACAAGACAGAGCTGAACTAGAAATGGTAGAGAGAAGGGCGACAAGTTTTTTAATGTTTTGGAAGCCGCCCCGAGCTGCATGTCAGGAGGGGTGGGGTAAAAATCTATGAAATAAATAAAATAAATAAAAACAAAAATGATCAAGGGCATGGAAGGGCTTCCATATGAGGAGAGGCTTGGTAGGCTGGGGCTTGCAGTTTAGAGAAGAGACAACTGAGAGGAGATAGGATAGAGGTCTATAAAATCATGAGTGGGGTGGAACTAATAAACAAGGAGCAGTTATTTACCCTCTCAGCTAGTACTAGAACTAGGGGACACTCCATGAAACTCATGGGTGGCAAGTTTAAAACATAAAAGAAAATATTTTTTCACTCAGCATATATAATTGGGTTGTGGAATCTACTGCCAGAGGCTGTGTTAAGGGTCAGTACTATAGCTGAGTTTAAAAGAGGTTTGGACAAGTTTCTGGAAGATAGATCCATTAGCAGCTGTTAGCCAGACAGGATCAGGGAACATGACGGTGGAAACATGGGGGAAGCAACAGTGAATGGATCCCCCATTGTGACCTGGTGGGTGCGTCTCCCAAGCCACTGAAATTGTCCACTGTTGGAGACAGGATGCTGGGCTAGATGGACCATTGGTCTGACCCAGTATGGCACTTATGTTCTTATTCAGCTCCAGAGCTCCCTGCTCAAATATGTTGCTGCTGCAACTGCGAACACTGTTACGCAGGTGCCATTTCCTAGCCCCCATCGGCAGTTCATGCCCCCTATGTGGAATCTGCCCAACCTGTGTCTCCCAGTAATCAAGCCCCCCAGGGAAAGCACCTGAGCCCTCGCCATACTGCGCTTATGGCAGGGACCAGTTTCTGGGCCAAGCATACCTCCTGCCCCCACCCCCAATCATGTCCGCATGCCTCCTGAAAACACTCCTCCACAGCCAGATCTGCAGGAGGAGCACCAGGAAAATGTCCCCCCTCCAGTCCCACCACCCAAGTGAGCACACCCAGCTGCCCCCCAAAGGAGCAGGTGCAGGAAGAAACAGTTTTAATTTTTTTTAAAAAAGTTCTTTAATTTTTCATGCTTTCAGTGCTTCTTCTGGGAAAGGAGGGAAACTAGAAGGAGGGGTCACGAGAATAGCAGTGTGGCATAGCGATAAGCTGCTTTGAGGGCTAGGGGTTGGAAGGGAGGGGGGTGGCCGGTGCACTGAAAATGGGGGGCTGTTAGGAAAGGGGAACACAACGAACACTGATCCCGGGATAAGAGCATTATCACTGGGATAGTTTGTCCGTCTAAATGCTGTCAACAGTGATTATTATCCTGGGAGAACAAAAATATCAGGGTGTTATAAAACCCCGATCGCTGGGGTTTATAACAACCGGTTGTTAAAGTGTCCCGGGATAATGTCCGTCTGAAAGACATATCCTGGGGATAGGCAGCTATCCTGGTGATTAGCGCCACAGAGTCCCAACGGCAAGGGATGTGCTCAGAAATGCTCAGCTGCACAGAGGACATGACGTTGCAGAGAAAGGTTGTGACGTCTGAGTCCCAGAAAACTCCGCGCTGAACTCAGCAGAAAAGCACCGAAGGATTGTTAATTAATCCCAGAGACTCTAATCACACTGTACTGTTCACATGGACTATCCTGGAATTAAGTTATCCTGGGATATAAATATCCGTCTAAACAGGTACCACTTTGTTATCCCAAGATAATAGTCACTTATAAGCCCACAGCTTGTAAAAATGCACTATGCGTATAGGCCACTAGATGGCGGCAGAGTCTACAAATTCGGTGCAATAAAGCAGTTCCTCATCAGTGGAGAGGCTGCTGCGCCATGTACTCATGGAAAGACACGCATGCACGCGCGTACACCCACAAGTCAAACGGGGTGGGAGTGCCAAACCATGGTGAGGAAGTGGGGAGTGCACAGAGGGTAAAGACCCATAGACGGTGAAGACAAAGGGTAAAGAGTCCCAAGCCTATAAGGGGAGTGCATGGAGGTTAAAGCCCCCAGGCAAGGAAGGGAATGGGATGGGGAAAGGCAGGAAAGGCAACAGGGCAGGCTTGATAGGGAACTGGAAAGTAACACAGGGAAGGCAATAAGGGAGACAAGCCGGGAGGTAGCCAGACGCGGACCAGGCAAACTCATGGAGATCAGGATACAGCAGACACAGACAGCACCAATGGGGAGGGAAGATGAAAGCCACACAGCCCAGAGCAAACAATGGCTGCAGCAGGAGCCAGCAAACCTAAAACAACCCCAGATAGCCATCAAGGAAAGAACACTTGCCCATCTTGGACGTGCGGCCCAGCCCCTGGTAACGTAGCAACACCTAACCCTACACTGGGGCTTGAAGGAGCCACGCAGCCCTCCTGAGCTGCACTGAGTCCTGACAGTACCCCCACAAACACGCAGACAAGGAACCCCTACCACCCAAAAGGTGGTGTGGATCATCCCTGCCGGCTCCCAGAGACGGTTGGAATGCCCATACCCCTTCCAGTCCATCAAATAGTACAACCGGCCGTGCCGGAGTTTAAACTCCAAAATGCCCCGAACCTCATACTCGGGGTGGCCCTGTACCTGAATTAGAGGAGCAGGCTGTCTGTGTTGACCAGGAAATGCAGCAGGTGGAGCCGGTTTTAAGAAGGAAACATGGAACACTGGGTGGATGCGAAGGCCCGGGGGCAGTTGTAAGGTGAATGTCACCAGGTTCACCTGCTTAATAATTGGAAAGGGTCCTCCTCAGTAGCGGTCATCCAGCTTCCCTATAGGACGGAGTGATGAAAAATGACAGCAATCAAGCCAAAGAAGAACTCCCACTTGATATTGGTGAGACAGGCATCTATGCTTTTCTGCCTGTTTATAGCATTGTTGAGCCAAGGTCAACATCTGCTTGGCCTGAGCATGGACCTCCTGTAATTTCTTTGCCAATGCTTCAGCTGCTGGAACATCTGTCTGGCTTGAAGGACGGAAACACAACCGAGGATGGTATCCCTGGGATGTATAGAACGGAGACTCCCCAGAGAGGCATTCTGTACATTATTGTAGGTGAATTCGGCCAGACAGGTGATCCACCCAGTCGTCTTGAAGGAAATCAGTGTAGCACCGGTGTCAGTGGGGGAAGTGGGAAGGGGTCTGACACTCGCCCATACACGCTCACTCGTCCATACGTAACCAAGCTCTGACCAGGAGGAACCTGGACTAAATGCCCGTCAGGATAGTATGTGGGCCCTTGAAGTCTCAAAGAGACTAGGCCCTTATCATCATTGGGCGCAGAGTGAGGAGGAAGACCGGAGTGTCTGAATTTCACTGTCAACTCCCATTCACTCACGTTCACACACAGAGGTAACACAGAAGGTAATGGTAGTGTAACGACGGTGTGGGAAGGAGGGCAGGAGCCAAGGATTACACAGGGGAGAAGGAGATACACACACTTGGGCAGAAGTAACCCTGACAGGAAGGGAGTCCCCGGGAAGGGGGGTGGGAAAGGCTCTCACCCACCACCCGCTTCCACGCCACCCTTGCAAACCCCAGAGAAAGGGAAACACCCAGGACCCAATCACACAATGCACACCCACGTAAGCACATGCACAAGCACAAAGAAGGGGTACAGGCAGATACAATCACAAGGCAAGTCAATTCCATGCAAGGCAACACTTATCTCTCAGGCGGGGCCAGCTTCTCTCTCTGATTACTGGCGCTGTCTACACACAGCGCCGGCTTCTTATCCCTGAGGACCCGCCCCCTGATGTGCCTGGAGCCGTGCAGAATGACGCAACGGCCCAGGCCCAGATCCCCTGCTTCGCGCTCACACCTGGAAGTGCAGGCGTGCTGCTGCTAGGAGGTTCAGTTGCCGTGGCAACTGAGGACACAGACAGCTCTGGAGGATCTGAGACAGGTGGCGGTGCAGGGGCGGCCGGAGCGGACGCGGGTAGGAGATCCCCAAGGTGCTGCGGGTGCCGTACTGTCACAGTACCCCCCCCTCCCCCCGTCAAGCCTCCCGGTCAAGGCCCCACGACGGGTGCAGGCGCCCTGGGTGTTGAAGATGGAAGAACCGCACCAATCGGGGGGCCAAGACCTGCGAGGCAAGTTCCCAGGACCGGTCCTCGGGGCCGTATCCCACCTAGTCAATGAGATACTGTATTCTGCCCCTGTGATACCTAGAATCGAGGATTGCTCTCACTTCGTATTCAGGAGCCATAGCAGCAGGGGCCAGATTGACAGTACTGGGAGGCATAGGATGGGCTCCAGCGGGTGTATCTTCATCGTAGGAGGAAACCGGAGGGTATAGGTGACCTCATTAACCTTTCTGAGGACAGGGAATAGGCCAAGATAGTGTTGGTCCAGTTTTCTGGACGGTCGAAGGGACGGGTAATGTCGTCGGTCTAACCAAATGAGGACACTGGGCAGGAACGACGGAGAGGGTTGGTGATGCCGGTCAGCATATAATTTATACTGCTGTCGAGCTTGAGCGAGGGTTTGGGCAGCCAGGACTTGGGCTTTCTGGATCCGCCACTCTAGGGCACCAGCGGCAGGGATGGAGTAGTTTGTACATTCACAGTCCCCAAGGGTGGATGGAATCCATAATTTATCAAAAAAAGGGGAGTTGCCAATGGACACATTGGGTGTGTTATTATATGCAAATTCTGCTAGTGGCAACCAATCGTACCAGTCGTCTTGAAGGTAACTAACATAGTTCTGTAAGTATTGTTCTAAGTTTTGGTTGACACGTTCAACCTGTCCGTTGGCCTCGGGATGTTATGCGGTCATAGGACTCAGAGTGACATGAAAAGCCTTGAAGAGAACTTTCCAGAAGTGGGATATGAATTGAGTTCCTCTATCACTTCGTATCTCTTGAGGCCACCCATGCAGCTTGACGTGGCGAATGAAGAGTCGAGCGGTCCACTGGGCGGTGGGTAACTGCTTACAGGCAATAAAGTGTCCCATCTTCGTGAAATGGTCGATAGCCACTAAGATGGTGGTATATCCCCTCAAGGAGGGGAGTTCGACAATGAAATCAAGGCCCACGTGCTGCCAAGGGCCCCGTGGAATGGTCTGAAGGTGCAAGAGTCCCACAAGGGCATACGGGGGGGTCTTGTTTTGTGCACAGGTAGGGCACTTCCAGACATATTGCTGGATGTCTTCACGAAACGTTGGCCACCGGAAGGTACGTGTAACCAACTTGTAACCAACTTGTAAGTATGGTCCACTCCCGGCTGCCCTGCTAGGGGAGAATCATGATGCGACCATAAGATATCGGTTTGGCATGACGGGGGGGCTGTGATAAGGCCATCTTCTATGGGGTCGAGTTCCTTGGTTGAAGCCTTTTGAAGCTGCTCAAGGGTGAGGATGGTACCAGCAAAAACGCATACTTCCAGGATAGGCCCCTGTGTGTGTACCCGGTAGTCTCCATCCTCGTAATACCTGGAGAGAGTGTCAGCTAAGACGTTAATTTTCTGGGGCGGTATTGTAAGGTGAAGGAGAATTGGGCGAAAAACAGAGCCCATCGTGCATGGCGAGCATTGTGGATTTGAGCCATTTGTAAATACGTGAGGCTTTTATGGTCGGTGATGACTGTCACAGGTTGAGAGGCTCCTTCAAGGTAATGGTGCCATGTCTCAAAGGCGGCTTTAATTGCTAGAAGTTTGTGGTTGAAAATCGCATAGTTACATTCAGCTGTCGAAAGTTGTCTAGAATAGTAAGTGCATGGATGGCGGCGTTGAGAATCAGGGGGATTTTGAAGCAGGACGGCTCTTATCGCTTCACTGGAGGCGTCGGCTTCCACAAAAAAGGGTTTGCTGCAATCAGGGTGTTGGAGTATAGGGGCGGAGAGAAAGGCTTGTTTCAGATACGCGAAGCTGTGTTGTTGGTCTGGCCTCCACTTATATAATTGATCCTTTTTCAACAATGTGGTCAAGGGCCGTGTAATATCAGCATAGTTAGGAATGTACTGTCGATAATAGTTTGTATTCCCCAAAAAGCATTGAAGGGGTTTAACAGCCTGTGGAGCCGGCCATTGTCGAATTGCTTCCACCTTTTGAGGGTCCATAGCAATGCCCTCGGGACTCAAGACAAAACCCAAAAAGCTCACGGTCTTAAGATGAATTACGCATTTTTCTCTTTTACAGTAGAGCCAATGGCTCCAATGTCATTGTAAGACTTGACAGACATGTGTGATGTGTTGCACCAGCAAAGTAGAGTAAATTAAGATGTCATCCAAATAGGCAATGACAAATACATCGAGGATGTCACGAAGGATATCATTGATGAAGTGTTGGAAAGTTGCCGTGGCGTTGGCTAATCCAAATGGCATGACTAAGTACTCAAAATGTCCGTAACGAGTGCGGAACGCTGTTTTCCATTCATCACCCTTGCGCATTCGTACTAAATTGTAGGCTCCGCGTAAATCTAGTTTGGTGAAGATACGCACCCCCTGGAGGCGGTCGAGCAGTTCCGGAATGAGGGGCAAGGGGTAGAGAGTTTTGACTGTTATAAGGTTGAGCCCCCGATAGTCTATGCACGGACAAAGTCCTCCCTCTTTCTTGGCAACGAAGAAGAGGGGGGCTCCTGCAGGGGAGGAGGATGGACGAATGAATCCTTTATGTAGTTCCTCATCTAGGTATTTCCGCAAGGTTTCCAATTTGGGGGCCGATAAGGCGTAAATTTGCCCGAATGGAGGTTCTGTCCCGGGCAGGAGGTCAATAGGGCAATCATATGGCCAATGTGGTGATAATTCAGCGGCTTGAAGGGGGCTGAAAACCTCCATATAGTCACGATATTCCAGGGGTAGGCTCTCGTCTGGGCTACTTCCACAGTCTTTGCTGGCGGAACCGGCATCGGTGGCCCTTGGTTGCAATGGCAGAGACAGTATGGTGAGATGAACAGGACCTGGGAAGTGTGCCAATCAATGTGAGGATTATGCTGTTACAGCCAGGGCAGGCCCAGCACCATGGGGAACAAGGGGGTACATACCGAATAAAAAATGAGATGTTCGTGGTGGGCTCCAATGGTACAAGCTAGCGGCGCTGTCTGTGAAGTCAAAGGCCCGGAAACTAGGGGGGACCCATCGATCGAGTAGATTAATTCTGGTCGTGGCTTGTCCTCTAATGGCAGGGTACTGGACCGGGTCCAGTGTAAGTCTACGAAATTCCCCGATGCCCCTGAGTTGATGAGAGCCCACACCACTCGGGAGTGGTGAGGCAAGATGTCCTCGTAACCAGTACTTGTACATGGGCGTGAGGTGTCCGAGGAACTGCCAGGATGCCATTTACGGCCGGGAGGGGCCCTGTCCTTCCCGGCCCTTGGCGTTTCCCAAGCTTCGCCTTGGGGACAGCAAGGACAGGCATTGTTGAATGAAGTGCCTGGAACCTCCGCAGTAAAAACAGGCCCCGGGCCTTCCGCCGCTGCTCCCGTTCCTCTGGGGACAATGGACCTCGCGAAGCCCCAGCTGCATCGGTTCGGGTTCCAAGGCGGTAGCACCTTCAGTCAGGGTTGCAATTCCTGGCGTAAAGCAGGGAGTAAATCCCCACGGTTCTCGGCGTCTTTCCTGGCATCTTTCCTGAAGATGGTCTTGAATTTGGAGAGACAAATTGACTACCTCCTCCCAGGTATCGGGTAGTGTCGTGAAAGACAATTGGTCTTTGATGTCATCACTTAACCCTCAACGGAACATGATGCGAAGGACGTCGCTGGGCCACTGCAGGTCTAAGCTAATTGCTGGAATTGAGTGACGTATTCCAGAAGACCGCCTTTCCCTTGCTTTAGGGAAAGGATGGCAGTTTCTGTGTCCTTCCGTCGATGGGGGTAGTCGACTAAGAAAGTGAATTCTCTTAAGAAGTCAGAATAGTTAGTAAGGAGGGGGCTCTTTTCTTTAAGCAGGGTGGTAGCCCATTCAAGGGCCAGACCCTCCAGATTGCCAATAATAAAGGACACCTTGAGGGCATTGGATGTATAGGTTCCTGGCTGTACTGCGAAAGTGAGATCGCAGAGGACCAGGAACCCTTTAAAAGCCCTCCGATCTCTGGAAAACTTCTCAATACAGGGCCCTTTGGGTTCTCGCATGGGTGTTGGCCCACTGGGAAGGGGAAGAGCCACAGCGGCCGGTTTGACCAGCATGGGAGGGGCTGCAGCGGCGAGAACAACCTGCACGGGGGGAGCCGCAGCAGCCAGGACCACCAGCGTGGGTGCAGCCACGGGGGTTCCTGCCGTTCGGTGCCCCGCAGCAGTGGCTAGCTGCGCATGCTTCTCCTGGAGATCCTTCATCTCCATGGCAATGGTTTGGACTGCCCTTACTAAATCCCCTATTTCTTTAGCAATATCCATGGTTAGTTTGGGTGTAGGCCACCCCCCAAAATTGGGAAGGATTTGTGGTGCCGGTAATTCTGTCAATGGGGGAATGGGGAGGGGGTCTGACACTCGCCCACACACGCTCACTCGTCCATACGTAACCAAGTTCTGACCAGGAGGGACCTGGACTAAATGCCCGTCAGGATAGTATGTGGGCCCTTGAAGTCTCAAAGAGACTAGGCCTTTATCATCATTGGGCACAGAGCGAGGAGGAAGGCCGGAGCCTCTGAATTTCCCTGTCAACTCCCACTCACGTTCATGCAGGCAGAGGGGTAAGGGAACGGTGGTGTAACGACAGTGTGGGAAGGAAGGCAGGAGCCAAGGATTACACGGGGGAGGTAGGAGATACATACGCCCGGGCTGAAGGGAGTCCCCAGGAAGGGGGGGGAAAGGCTCTCACGCACTCACCCACCACCCGCTTCCACGCCACCCTTGCAAACCCCAGGGAAAGGGAAACACCCAGGACCCAATCACACAATGCACACCCACGTAAGCACACGCACAAGCACAAGGAAGGGGTACAGGCAAATACAATCACAAGGCAAGTCAATTCCATGCAAGGCAACACTCATCTCTCAGGCGGGGCCAGCTTCTCTCTCTGATTACTGGCGCTGTCTATACGCAGCACCAGCTTTTTATCCCTGAGGACCCGCCCCCTGACGTGCCTGGAGCCGTGCGGAACGAGACAATGGCCCAGGCTCAGATCCCCTGCTCCGCGCCACACCCGGAAGTGCGGACGTGCTGCCGCTAGGAGGTTCGGTTGCCAGGCCAACCAAGGACACAGGCGGCTCCGGAGGATCTGAGACAGGCAACGGTGAGGGGGCGGCCAGATCGGACCCGGGATGGGGATCCCCGAGGCGCCAAAGGCGCTGTACTCTCTCAACCGGAGATACTGTTCCAGGCATTGATTAGTCCTCTCAACCTGTCCATTAGCTTATGAATGGTAGGCGGTCTGCAATAATTGTACATCCAGTCGTTTGTATAGCGCCTTCCAGAACTTGGAAATGAATTGAGCACCCTGATTGGTCACCATCTGTTCAGGAAGGCCATGGAGTCGTACTACATGGGTAAGCACCAGATGGGCTGTTCGTTCTGCTGTAGGTAGAGCAGGGCAGGCGATAAAATGTGCCACTTCCATAAATAAGTCTACTGCCACTAATATAGTGGTTTCTGTCCACCCAAAGGTGGTAGCTCCACAATAAAGTCTAAGGCTAGTCGCTGCCAAGGGCCTTGTGGCACTAGAGAGAGGAGGAGTAACCCCACAGACCACTGCTGGGCTCATTTAGAACAAGCACATACAGAACAACCCATTACATAAGCATTAACATCGGTATAAGCTCTGGCCACCAAAAGTATAATCACACCAAAGTTATAGTGCGGTGAATCCCAGATGGTCTGCGAGAGTGGCGTCATGATGGGCACGAAGAATCAACTCCCAATGGGCCCATGGAACAACCACAAGTCCTTGATGATAATAAAGTCCATCAAGCTGTTGATAATTTGGATTCTGTGAAATCTCCACATCTTGGGTAGACTGAGTCCGAACGAGGTCTTGTAAAGAGGTCGCTGCCAAAAAGGCACGCAGGGAAAGAATAGGACCAGGGGACTGTTGTTCATTCACATCTGCTTGATGGTATCGGGAGAGGGCATCTGGTAAACAGTTCTGACTCCCTGGACGATATTGAATCTGAAAGTTGTACCTGGCAAAAAACAAGGCCCAGCATGCCTGATGATGAGTCACTATATGTTCAAAGTGGAAATACTCCAGATTTTTATGGTCAGTAAAGACCTTCACCGGGTAATGGGCCTGTAGCAGGTAATGTCTCCATGTGGCAAAAGCCGCCTTGATGGCTAACAGTTTGTGTTCTAAGATGGTATAATTGCATTCTGCAGGGAGAAGTTTCCTGGAGTAAAAGGCGCAAGGGTGTCAAAACCCCATTCGGGCATCTTTTGGCAACAGTACTGCCCCGAGGGCCACATCTGATGCATCGGCTTCCACAAAGAACTGTGCCTGCAGTCCGGATGAGTATGGGAGCTGAGCTAAAGGCTAGTTTGACGACCTCAAAGGCAGCTTGCTGTTCCAAGCTCAAATGATATGGTTGACCCTTGTGAAGGAGGTGCATTAGGGGCTCTGAAATATCCACATACTGGGAAATATATTGTTGATAATAGTTTGTACTATCCAGGAACTGTTGTATGGCCTTGACGGAGGTAGTACTGGGCCATTCCTTAATGGCAATAACCTTCCAAGGGTCCATTTGGATGCCGAAAGGAGTCACCACAAAGCCCAGAAACTTCATGGTTTACAGTGAAAAGACAATACAGATGGTTCCCTTGTAAACTGGCTAGGATTCACCACACCTGGGGCACATTTTCCACTTGGGAGTATGAGTAAAATTAATGTCATCCAGATATGCAATCACAAATGTGTCCAACACCTCCCTAAATATATCATTAATAAAATGTTGGAAGGTGGCAGGTGCATTCACTAAGCCAAAGGGCATCACCAGCTACTCAAAGTGCCCAAAGCTTGTCCTAAAGGTTGTTTTCCATTCATCACCACTTCTTAACCTTATGAGGTTATATGTGTCTTGTAGGTCTAGTTTGGTGAATATTACCACTCCATGCAACCGATTCAGTAATTCGGGTATCAAGGGCAAGGGGTAATGATTCTGCAGTCAGGGCATTCAAGCCCCGAAAATCCACATACGGGGATAAGCCCCCATCCATCTTTGGGACAAAGAAGATGGGGGCACCTGCTGGAGAATCTGATAGTCAGATGAACCTCTTGCATAGGCTGTCAGTGATATACTGTCATAAAGTCCCTAATTCTGGTTCAGACAAGGCATAATATGACCAAAAGGTGGTTCTGCCCCAGAGATCAAGTCTGTGGGACAATCATACCGTCTGTGTGGTGGCAGTTCTTCAGCCTTCTGTTCACTGAACACCATAACATAGACCACATACTCCTGAGTCAAGTTTAAGCAGACCTGAAAGCATACTTGTTGCCCCCCAGGAACCCAATACCAAGATGTCGTGCATAAGAGTCTGTGGTTCCATCAACTAACACGTTCGCAAACAGTGCACTGAGTTAAAATCATACTTCTCCATTGTGACAACGGGGAGGACAGCCCTGCTGTTGGACATAGACGAGACCCCAAGGCAGCAGTAGATGGGGGTCTGATTGATGTACTTACTGGGCTTGGCATGTGTCCAGCGGAGAAACAACTGTCAGAAGCGACTACCCAGTGCAGCTGGGTCAGAGGGGAACTGTCCACCAAACTCACTGACAGTGACAGAGAAACCCGGGTGATGTCATCACCAAGCATCAGGGAAGGCCGGGCCCCGCATGGGTACTTAACCCATGGACCAGCTGATTCTAGGGAGGGAAGGAATGGCAGAGAGAGCTGGGGAAGGTCACTGACCATGCAGCCTCCCCCAGCAACGCAGAGTGGGGCACCTCTCCAGAATATCCTGACCTGAGATAAGGTCAGGCGGGCTGGGGACCCTTCTCAGTCAGAGCAGTCTCCGCTTCATTCCAGCACAGATCAGTCAAGGACACAAAGGGGCAGAATGCTGACAATAGAGGTGGGAGAAAGACCACTCCCCCCTCTCAAGCCTCCACCCAGAGCAAGGGCAAACCAGCCCCACCCCTTGAATCCTGAATTAGGCCTGGGCTTGGGGAACAAGGGAGATGGGCATCACGCCCATAGGCTACACAATAGTGGGATTGTGCCAGGAAAGCCAAGGCATACCCAATACGATAGGGAAATGCCGGCATGCAACCACATCAAAGGTTAGATGTTCTTGGTGTCTCCCCAGGGAACATGTCAGTGGAACAGCGCAAGTATCTATGGAGCCTGAGCGTAATGGAGACCCATCTATGGTACACTACTTCAGGGTTAACCTTAGCTGTCAACACAGACCGATGGATTCAGGCAAAAGCAATGTCCATATAATTCCCTGAGGCTTCTGAATCCACAAGAGCCTGACAAAGCACAGAGCGATTTCTGTTAACCATCATCACCATGATGGGTACCAATAAATACAGAGGATTTGGGATGCCTTGGGTTCCTCTGAACCCTGGGGTAAGAGGAGTACAGGCGCTTTCACCGGGCTTCCCCCTCCAACCCAGCCCTGCACTTACATAGAGCAAACAATGGCTGCAGCAGGAGCCAGCAAACCTAAGATAACCCCAGATAGCCAGCAAGGAAAGAACGCTTCCCTTACTCTATAAATACTCTAGGGCAGTGGTCATCTTGGACATGTGACCCAGCCTCTCGTAACCTAGCAATGCCTAAATCTACACTGGGGCTTAAAGCAGCCACACAGCCCTCGTGAGCAGCGCTACGTCTTGACGGGTGGGGAGTCTGTTGGCCATGCACTTGAGGCCGGGGGATGTTGGGGACGGCAGTCACTGGCTGCATGCCTGTGCCTCTCCACATTCTATTGCCATTCCCAGACCAGGTTAGCCTGGGTGGGCTGCAGGCTGGGAAACCCGCCAGTTTTATTTAAACCCAGGCAGGGCTGGACGTGGGCAGACAGGGAGGTGCACTTCTGGAGCAGCTCTGGGGGTGGTCAGCCCTACATCCTTCTGAAAACGCCCATTGACTAGCCATGGAGGACCGTCCTTATCATTTCTTTTCCACCATTCTGTATCGATGTCTAGGAGAGCACAAGAGTTCCACTTGGAGCTACTCCAGTAGTTCACAAACTCTTGTCTTTGATCCACTAGCAGGGATCTACGTTCACTGCATTTTCCCATTGGCAGCAATGGGGAAAACTCTGAACATTAATCCCTGTCCACTGGTGATCTGGGAGGCCACAGTAAGTTGTGTGCAGCTATGGTCTCTGCCAGTATAATACCCATCTCTGTGGGGGGGAAGGATGACTATCTGCTGGCTATGCGTCATCCCCTATCCTTCCTCTCCACTCACAGAGATAGTCATAGTGCCAGTGGGGACTGAAGGCACCGCTTTTGTGTAGCCACAGCCAGTAGCATAGTGGCCTGCAGGAAATTTCAAAGGATGATAGTGGCCTGTGCGGGAGTGATATTCAGCCAGTTTGGCCCAGTTTTGAGAACCAGTTGTTGGTCCATGCCAAGCCACCCAGGTAGAGCTGCTACTACCAGGAGGAAGGGAGCAAGCTGGTGGGCATCTCAGTCCAGGAGTACCCCAGAGACCGTCTGGGTATACCAAAGGACACATTGCAGCCAACTTGATTATTGACCGGTTTCAGATACTTATCTAGAAATTCTACTACTGAGCAGGCTGTTCAGCCCAGCACAGAGCTGTACTTTACTCACAGTACGACACCATAAACCACTGAGTAATGTTCCTCCACCACAAAATCTTCTCAGCTTCCTGCAGCAATCAAGCTTGCACAACCTTAATGAGACTAAAGGTACGAGTTCAGTGAAGAGGGTGTTCTCCTGAACTCTGTAATAACTGCAGACTAAGGGGTTGAAACTTACCTCCCAGAAGTAATTTTTGCTCAAGCATTCCCATTGACTTAAATGAATCTGCTCATGCTTACGTTATTCACTGGCAGGATCAGGCCTTTATTTCCTTTAATACAATGATTTTTAAGCTGTGGGTGTNAAAAAGGTGGAATAGCAAGGGAGAGAGACTGAGGCTGCATTCACACGAGATGCCTTTAATACAATGATTTTTAAGCTGTGGGTGTGCCCCCCCCCCCCCCCAAGGGTCTGTGTGGAAGGAATCTGAGGGACATGAGAAGGAATACAGCTACCAAACTTCCTAGCTCTACTGTCAGCTGGGGGGAAGTTACAAAAAGGTGGAATAGAAAGGGAGAGAGACTGAGGCTGCATTCACACGAGATGCCTAGATGGGGAAAGCTTTCCCCCCACCACCTTCTTTTTATTGTGTGAAAGTTAGGTCGCAAGATGCAGTAGGTGTAATGCACATCTAGTCCAAAAATTCACTTGTTGAGACTTGGGTGTAATGAAGAAAGACACAGCAACATTAAGGCAGCATGTGGGGACTAGGACTGTTGGAGGATACCCAATGTGACACAGAGCCGCTAGCTCATCCCAAAGGACAGAGACATGGAACAGAACACAAGGGATATGCCAAACAACAGTCTAGTTCATCCCCAATGTTTTCAGGAGCCACCCCGAGCTGTTTTCAGGAGGGGCGGGGTATAAATCCAGAAAATAAATAAATAAATAAATGTCACCCACAGTAGTGACAGGAATCTTGGGAGACTCAGTAGCTCACGGGAGAAGGAGTCAGGCAGATGGAGCACCTTGTGGAATGACATCTTGACCATGGCCATACATCGACACAATTGCACCCAGAAATTCGCTCCCTCCGCTGTGACGGCACAGGTCCCGCTGGTACATGGGGACCTGAGGCAGCTGAAGCGGGAGGGTAGGCGGTTAGAGCGCAGGTAGCATAGATCGTTTTAAAGGACTATGCCGTGGCTGTGATGGCACCAAAGAAAGATTTCTTCTCCGCCATCATAGTATCTGTGAAGTCTTGTCTGGTGGAGCTGTTGGTGGTGGTGAGGGGCCTGGTTAATCCATTCTGCCTCTGCCTGGAAATGGAGTCATTTAAAATGCCTGATGTGACATTTTTATTAATTACTTTGCAGACAAAATCACTCGTATTCACCACGACTTGGGTGCTGCCATTTCATATGCAGTTTGGGGTTATGGAAGCTCAGTCTTGTCCTGTTTACTTGGACCAGTTGCAGTCGGCATTGCCCACTGATGTGGGGGAGGTACATGGGGTTGTGTGGACAACCAGTTGTGAACTAGATCCTTGCCCGTTCTGGCTGGTAAAAGCCAGCCAGGAGACCCTGGGGTCATTGCTGGTGGGGGTTGTCAGCGCCTCCCTTTGGGAGAGTAGAGTGTCGGATGTTCTTAAAACTGTGGTTTTCCGGTGCCTGCTTAAGAAACTGTCTCTGGACACTGACTCCACAGCCAGCTGTTGGCGTGTGTCTAACCTTCCCTTTTTAGGGAAGGTCATTGAACGGGTGGTTGCCTGACAGCTCCAGGCTCATCTTGATGTTGGATTCCTGGACCCATTCCAGTCGGGCTTTTACCCTGGGTATGGCACAGAGACTGTGCTTGTGTGGCCTTGGTTGATGACCTGCACCTGGAGATTTACAAGGGGAATTCTTCCCTGTTGATCCTCTTAGATCTTTTAGTGACCTTTGAATATACAGTTGATCACGAGGTATTGTTGACACAACTGTGGAACCTGGCGAGGGTGCATGGGACCGCTCTTGAGTGGTTTTGCTCCTTCCTGTCGGGGAGGTCCCAGAGAGTGGTGATGGGCGATAGATTGCTTGTTGTCCTCTCAGGGCTTCCCCTGTGAGGTCCCACAGAGTTCTATTCTGTCTCCCCTCTTGTTCAACGTGTATATGAAGCCTCTGGGTGAGGTCATTTGGAGATTTGGGGTGAAGTGCCATCAGTACTCTGATGACACCCAGTTCTGCCTCTCCTTTTTGTCCAACCCAGGCCCTGCAGTCTCGGTGGTTACCCGATGCGTGACTGCTTTAGGGGACTGGATGAGCCATTTGAAGCTGAATCCAGACAAGACTCAGATGATGATGGTTGGTCGGCCTTGTGACCTGGAAGTGATTGTGACTCCTCTTATCGAAGGAGTCCAGCTCCCTCTTGCCATTCAGGTTCGCAGCCTTGTGGTGCTTCTGGACCCCTTGCTGTGCCTGGATTGTCAAATTGTGGCGGTGGCTAGGAGAGCACTTTTCACCAGCTCCATCTGGTGAGCAGGCTGTGGCATTTTTGTGTGATTTGATCTGGCCACTGTCATCCAGGCTTTCATCACCTTGAAGCTAGATTACTGCAACACGCTCTGCGTGGGACTGCCCTTAATGACTGTTCGGAAGCTGCAGCTAGTACAGAATGTGGCAGCTCACCTCCTTTCGGGGGTGAGATGCCCGGAGCACATGACACTGGTGCTCCATAGTCTGCACTGGCTCCCTATAGCTTTCCAGGCACAATTTAAGGTGCCTATTTTAACCTTTAAAGCCCTAAATGGTCTGGGCTCCACATATCTGAGAGACCGCCTGTCCTTTCATGCCCCATTGCAGCCCCTGTGACTGGCCGGGAACCGCCCTGTGGGTACCATCTGTTAGCCTGGTTTGTATGATGAGGGCTCACAGCGAGACGTTCATGGTTGCTATGGAACTCCCTTCCCCCAGAGATTCGTTTGGGCTGGAGCGTCTTCCGGAGGCGGTGCAAGACCTTCTTGTTTGTAAAGGCATTTGGTGGGCAGGGATAGGGGATGGGATGGGTTTGGGGTACGGTTGTGAGAGGATGCCAGTTGTCAGGAATGGGGAGGCGTTAGTGGGTGGGTTTTGTGGGTGGGTTGGGGTTTTTGTTTTGTATTTTAATGTTTGATTCTTTATATGTTTTTTGCGTGCTTTGTGAGCCATCCTGAGCCTCTTTGAGGGAAGGGCAGTATAGAAATCGAAACAAATAAAGATAAATATACAGATCTTGTTAGAGGTACAAACAAATAACACATGTTGATCAGTAAACATTTGGTGTCCTTCCTGGCTTATGCACATCATGTAGATAAACAAACCTACTCAAATCCTGGCTCAGGGGTGTTTCTCTACTAAACTGATCACAAGGGTGGGAGAACTCTCTGTCTGGATTGAACTGTAACCTCTTCCTTGCTGATTCCTGGATAGAGTTGGGGCAAGTGCCTACACTTGTGTTCTGCAGCGTTCTGCTTACACTCCCCGGCCATGCCGCTAATGGTGTTGCCGATCTCGTCCACCCACCACGTGGTCCCCCAAGCATCCCCCTTGCCAAACCCTCCCTGCACCACCAGTTGTAGACCCACAAGTCCTGGTGGACATTTTTGGCAAGGGGTTCCATTTGCGCCCATTGCACTGGCAGAGCTGTAGCAAGGCAACAAGGAAAGCCATTATTTCAGACCAGATTACCCACCTTTCGGCCCCAGTGTTTCAAGCCTCTGCCCACCCAATTTTTAGTCCTCCACTCACCCAAAGGGAAGTAGGAACAAGTACCTGGCCTATGTGGCTGCTGTGTGTGTGTATGCTGCAGTGGGATCCCAGCACCACGCAGTTCACCTCCCATGATTACTGAGGAGGAATGAAGAAGCACCGCCATTTGTGCCCTCCCTTCAGCCATCATTTTGGCTCCCCACCCCCGCGGCTGCCATTTGAGCTTCCACCCCCACCCCGCGGGCCTGCCATCGTGACTTCCCACCCACTTTCCATGCCTGCTGTTCTTGTCCTGTGGAGCTGTGTACCAGGGATTTTCTTGCTGCTCCTCTGTGCTCTCCTGACCATCTGTTAACATAGAAAATAATTAAAAACATAATTAGATAATAACTGGAAGCCTTTATCATGCCGCTGTGTAAATGCACACATACCCCCGGTGCATTAACATACCATTCCTCCACCGCCTTCTCTAAAAAAGGTGGCATTGGATCTTCTATACCCTCGACTAGTACCTCGGTTGGCTCCTTGAACAAGGGCTGGGTCTCAAACCTGAGAGGATACACCGTGAGAGTCATGGTATATGTATCCACGTCGACCCATGCCTGCTTTGGGGCAGGGACAGGCAATGAGGAATTTCCGTCAGTGGTCACAACTTCTGTGGTGGGACCAGGAGTGGTTGCAGCAGGAGCAGGTAGTGGGGGAGCTATGTCTCCCCATTTCTAGACTTTTGAGAAAGCGTAGTCATATAGGCGGGATGCAACGATGGCTCCATTTATACAGAGGAACCGGTCAAGGAGCTCATAATAGTGCGATGTTTGCCTCCCTTGGTCAGAGGTGAAGTTGTTGTCTTAAGAACATAAGAAGTGCCATACTGGGTCAGACCAATGGTCCATCAAGCCCAGCATCCTGTCTCCTACAGTGGCCAATCACTTTCTCTTGGAAGAAGTACCCAACAGGTGACAATGGGCAATCCATTCCCTGTTGTTCCAGCCCCCAATAGTAAGAGGTTACATTCCCAAAACCTACTCGGCTAACAGCCATTAATGGACCTATCCTCCAAGAACTTATCCAATCCCTTTTTAAAACTAGCTACACAACTGGCTGTAACCACTTCTGCGGCAGTAAGTTGGATCTCTTTGTATCTTGGATCTCTTTGTACCTGCGCCTCAAGTCGTTGGCCTGCTGGCAGCACTGGTTCATGTCTTGGGTAGCCCTGCTGCACCATTTGTGCCAAGATCTCCTGGAACACTGCCTCATTCCTGTAACACTTCCCCAGGGCATACTGAACCTTCTTTTCCCTCCATAGAGCGATGAAGGCCGTGTTGTCTTCTTCGGTCCAAAGAATGCAGTGTTGGCAGGCGGATCTATAGGCAGTTTGTAGCTGCGATGGCACAATGGTGGCAGTGGTGCTGGTTTGCCTGGTTGTCAATATTTAGCCATGGTGCTGGCAATGGTAATCCTCCACAAGTCATTCCTGAGAATGAAGTGGCTAGGAAAGAGCAAGGTTCGGGCATGTACTGCCAACCAGAACAATCTGGGAGATCACATGTTTGAAAATGGCACAGTGGGCTTTTAAGGCAGACATTACGTGTGCACCAATGAGAGTAGAAAGAGGGGCAGGAAGAAGTGGTCGCTCCTCGGAACGCTCTAGGCTGTTTGTTTGCAGCTCTATGGTGCTGGCGAACCCGTACGCGTGGAAGCTGCACACAACCTAATTGACAGGACACGGACATGTGGGGGCATGTTAGCCTGCATGGCGGGCTCTGCATGTTTAGGATCCCCACTGTGAGTAGGGGCTGCATGTCTGGTGGGTGGTGGCCACATGGGCGCTGGGGGTGAACACCTAATTAACGGGCAGGTGGACACCCACCTGGTGTGGGCTACCATCTCGTTTGTTAACACCCGTTGAACTGAACCCTTCAGAGCTACTCTGCAGCTGTTATTACAATGGCTATAGAATTCAAAATAACACGGATTGATCCAGCTCTAAGTGCATGGTCATGTAAGACTCATTTATTTGGCAGGGGCAGGGTTTGGGGGGTTCATTTTAGCTGGATTTTTATATTTCTATATGGCTTATATTTTTGTATATTTTATTGCTATTTTTATGGCTCTTTTATATTGTTAGCTACCCTGAGCCTTCGGGGAAAGGCAGGGTAGAACGCTGAATAAATAAATATCAGTGGTTCTTAGTGCTGCAACTCGGTTCTTGGTTTTTTCCTGAAAACACCGAGGACCAATACACCACTCAACTCGATTTTACTGAGTTCGAAATTTCTGAGGAGGTCCTCCAAAAATTCAGAACTCAGAAAACCTCAGCCGAGTGCAGGGAAGGGGGGAAGAGGGCAGATAAGTGGTGCCGGAGGCCAGCACTAGGCCCCTGCTCCCTTTTCCCTGGCCCCCACCGGCCAGAGAGGCAATAGGCCAGCGGAGGCCAGGGAAGGGGGAATGGAGGCCTAGTGCTGGCTGAAGGGGGATGAAGTAACCAGCCTGCCACCCCTGCTAGGCCCACTCCCCGTAAGTACCCCACCCCCAAGCCACTCAGAAATTTGCCATGAAATCCGTGGGGTGACCCGAAAACTCAGGACCACTCCCCAGATCTCAGAAATACTTGGCAAATATTTTTTCCTCTGTTCGGTGCAGCCCTAGTGATTCTCAAACCTTTTTTAAACTGTGCCCCTCTTCCTCTGTTTCATGGAGAGATGAACACCTTTACTCTGCCCCTTTCCTGATGTGTGAACCACCTTTTCCCTGCCCCACATACATACATACATACAGCTTTCTTCCTCTCCCCCTTTCCACCCTCTGTCCTGTGGCTTGCCTCCTCCCCCCCTTCCCTCTTGAATCTCTTCAACTCATCGTAACCAAGCCAAGTACGTGCACCTGAGACCTTGCATCTTCATGAATGTTAGACCCCTTGTCTCTCCCTCTGTTCCCCTTCCTAAGTCTCTCCCCCAGCTCCTGTCTCTCAGATTGTAAGCCCTAGGGGCAGGGACCGTGTCTATTTTATTACTTTGTAAAGTGCCAGGTACACTGCTTGCGCTATATAAATATTGGTTATTAATAATAATAATAATAACTCTTCTACTTCATCATTTTGGAAATCCCATCTAGTTCAATCAGAGTGTTGTCAGCTGTGCTTCTTTTCCCCACCACCCCTCCTCCTCTGATGATCCTGCTCTGCAGTTTGAAAACCAGTGATGTATACTGACAAGTAAGCATAGACATGCCATGGATGGGCCTGAGGCCTACCCAAAACTTAGGTTGGCAACCTCTGGGCTAGCACACCGTTCCATGTTCTATTATCACTCCGTCCTCTGAAGCAATCACCTTGGTACTTCTTGTTTTCACTCTCCAAATTGGGTGTGACAACAAGTGGATTGTGAAAGAAGAGCTAGCAGCTGTTTGAAAATGAATTTCCTTGGCTTATTCTGAGAGCGATTGGGAATTCAAAGATTCATTCGGTAAGTTCTAACCCTGCTTGTCTTTGCTCCTACTTTCAGAGGGCTTGGAATCACGTCCAGAAGTGCAAAACCAACATGAGACCAAACCGGGGCTTTGTGCAACAGCTGTCGGACTGGGAAATTCAGATCCATGGCTCAGCCATCACCGATATCTCCGAGCCCTACTACTGACAAGCAGGAACCAGCAGGACAAGCAATATCACCCGTTGCTGGGGTACACTGATTAAGCCCAGTTTGTCTAGGATTGCTTGCTGGATGTGAAAAAGAAATCTGTGTTTTATTTGTTTTTCAGGAGTGTTTTTCACCTTTCAAGAAAAATATGGGGGCCAAAACGTGAAGTAAAACTCTGGCTGAAGTTAACAGGAGCTCAGTTGTATTGTCACTCCTGTTGGCTAGGACAGCTATTCCTGGTTACCAAAGATGCTGTGGACCTGCAACCCTTCAGTCTCTAGCACGAGACAGGAAGGGTGGCAGTAGCATAACTAGGTCTAATAGGGCCCTCGGACAAGTCAAATGATTCTTTATCATCATCAATTTATATCCTGCCCTTTCCCCTAAGGCTCAGGGTGCCTCACAACTTACTTTAAAAACACACACAAATGACCTATAAAAAAAAGAAAATCACTTCACTCATCTTTCCCATACATGCCTCAGCATTCCCCAGCTCCCATCATCATCATTGTTTATATAGCACAAGCAATGTACCGTGAACAATTATAGACATGTCCCTGCCCCAGTGGGCTTACACTCTTACGAGAAAAGGAAGGGGGAGCAAAGGGGGAGAGAGGAATATATCCAATGAAGTTGCGTTGCAGGTGCACATGCTTAACTTAGTTACAGAGAAGAAGGAAAACCTAAGAAAATCAGGGTAGAGACTAAGGGGATGAGGAGCAAGGAAAAGCCTGAGGAAAAGGTAGGTCTACAGGAAGGATTTGAAGAAAGGAAGGGAGGGAGGGAATGATCAGAACAAATGCGTTCAGGGAGAGAATTCCAGGCCTTGGTGGGGGGAGGGGCAGCAAGGGAGATGGGGCAGATACATTTTGAGGAGCAAGGGAGTTGTGAGCAGGCAAGGGTGGCAGCAGAGGAGGAGCGGAGCTCCCAGACAGGTATGTAGTGAGAAACAAGCAAAGATAGGAGGGTGCGAGGCAATAAAGGGTCTTGAAAGTAAGGACCAGGAGCTTGTGCTGAATGCATTCTGGTAGAGGGAGCCAGTGGAGAGAAAAGAGATGGGGCTGAACATAACCAAAGCGGCAGACAAGGTGGATGACCTTGGCAGCAGAGTTCTGAACAGAAGTGAAGGGGTCAAGATGCATGCGGGGAAGGTCCGTAAGAAGGTTACAATAGTCAAGGTGAGAGATAACTACAGCGTGGACTAGAGTTTTGACTGGAAACAGTAAGGAAGGGCCAGATGAGATCTTAGCAATGTTGTGCAGAGAGCGAGACAACAGAAGTTGGCAGTGAATTGGATCTGAGGAGTAAAGGAGAGGGAGGATTCAAAGATGAACCCCAGGCTACATGCCTCTGATCCCCTCCCAAATTCACATCCCTGTCATTCCTCCATAAACCTCATAGCCTTCCTGGTACTCTATCTTCAGTGCAAGTTGTGGGGTTAGGGGGATGTTTTGTTCTGCAGTTTGGTAGCTGCAATTGTTATGCATTTCCTGTTTCCAGAGAAGGTGAAAGTTCCATGCCATGTGTCCAAATGAACCCCAATAACTAGTGGCCCCCGAGTCCTCATGCCCTCTTCCCCTCATGCTGCACCACCTTGCCTTCAGCCACTCTACAGCACCACTGCACCTGTCTGCCACCCTAGTCCACGGTGGAGACAGTAGCAGCAGATAAAGGTCCAGTGAAAGGGAATAAGGGCCCTGGGGAATACCAGCCCCCACCCCCCAATATCTTTATCTGGGTTGGAGTGTAGGTGAGTGGCTGGTAAGCAGATGAGACTGGTGCCGTCCGGAAGCTGGAGGTGGCATTGCACAGGCGGGCTGCAGGAGTTTGCTGAGGAGCACCAGTGACAAACCAATATTATTATTATTAGCAAGCATTTATATAGCGCCAGCAATGTACCTGGCGCTTTACAAAGTAATGGAATAGACACGGTCCCTGCCCTAGGGCTTACAGTCTGAGAGATGAGGGGGCAGGGAGGAGACGAAGGAAGGAAAACAGAGGGAGAGACAAGGGGTGAAGATGCAAGGTCCCAGGTTCACGTGCTTGGCTTGGTTACATCGAGAATGATGGCTGGCTGGCCCGTGTGATGAGGATATGAGTACACAAACCTCAGGTAACAGATTGGACTGGATGGAGGGTATCAGCAGGAGTTAGGTGAGGGGAGCGAGGAGTTGGGGAGGGCAGAGCGAAAGAGGTGGGTCTTGAGGAGGGATTTGAAGGTACAAAGGGAGGGGGTGAGGCGGATGTGGGCAGGGAGGGAGTTCCAGGCGTGGGGGGCAGCTAGGGAGAAGGAACTAAGGCGGTGTGGGAGGGCGATAGAGGGGACAGAGGAGGAGCGGAGTTCACAGACTGGAGTACGGAGGTAAATTAGCGCAGAGAGGTGGGGGGAGCAAGGTTGTGAAGAGCTTTATAGGTGAAGACTAGGAGCTTGTGCAGGATTCATTTAGGAAGGGGGAGCCAGTGAAGAGAGGAGGGGCTGCACGTAGTCGAAGCGACAGGCAAGGTGGATGACCCTGGCAGCAGAGTTTTGGACGGAGATGAGAGGAGAAAGGTGAGAAGGGGGAGCCAGTGAGAAGGAGGTTACAGTAATCTAGGTGAGAGATGACCAGGGCGTGAACAAGGGTTTTGGCAGAGGAGACAGAGAGAAAAGCGCAAATCTTAGCAATGTTATGGAGGGAGAAGCGACAGGATTTGGCAACAGAGTCGATGTAGAGCCAATAGGCCCCCGGAATGCCTGGGCCCCAGAGCGTTTTCTCTTCATTTACCCCACCTGTTGTTACGCCACTGAACGCTGGGTACTTTACCATACACAACTCCAGTTTCAACACAAGAGGAGTTTATATAGTATTTCAACACTGCAGAACTACAATTACCAATAAACTGGGTGCTTGTACACGAGACAGGGAGGGGAGGGAACTGTGTGCTGTGAGCAGAAATCATGGCAGGGGGATCACACAAAGCTCCACTCGTGTGCACAGGGTTTTTAACATCATTAGCCCATTTCTACCATGATTTCACTCAGAGGTGACGGGGCTCAAAATCCAGCCCTGTCACCCGTGAGTGAAATTATGGCAGAAATGGGCTAATGATGTTAAAAACTGCACGAGCAGAGATTCACGTGAGTCCTCCTGCCGTGATTCTGCTCAGGGCAGTTCTCACCCTCCTGTCTGTACTGTCTCACATGCTGCCCTATTGGGATCCAGCAATATCCTCATGCACATCTGTTACTTCATTACATGGGACGTGCCTATTTGGACATACATGGCCCGTGTGGGCTCAGTCCTCCACCATTAAAGCCAATGACGAAACTCCCAGTGTCTTTTATAGTGGAGGAATGAGCCCTGGGAATTATTTGCATCATTTTCAGCCTGTAAAGTGGCCTTTTAGTGGCTGTAAACGGTATTTACCCTGCCTCAAGTCCCATTTGCACTGTCAGATTAGCGTCAAGTGACCTTAATGGAATGAGAAGTAGGCTCTGATCCATAAAGTGCTGCACAGGCCCCACTGAAATAAGATGTGTACTAGCAATAACCCTTTGGGGACCAGAGCTGTTAGTTGAATCTCTTTGCACAGAAGTCCAATAAGAAGCAATCATGCTTAGATTAAATTGGTGTTGCTGTCGATTCTGTGCAAGCCCATACTACGGATGCAATTCTGCATCCATTAAAGTCAATGGCACAGCTTTCATTGACTTTAATGACTGGAGGATTTGCACCATATGACCCTTTAGTGCTGTAAATTCTTTACGTTAGCGACAGAGTAATGCCCTGTTCCTGGAAAGACAAGAATGCGTGTAGTCCCATGGAGGGACTATGTGCATATAAGTTTTGGAAGAACAGGGCCTAAGACGGGGCACTTTTCCCCCTCGTCAGGCTGCCTTGTGTCCCATCCCGTCCCTATCCAAGCACATTCTGGGGTGGGTGGCCCATGGCCCCTGCAGAATGTTCTGCGCACACTCTATGAGGACATGGTCCCAGCCAGACCAGAGCATTCTGTGCAGATGTAGCCCTAGCCAAGCTCACTAGCTTCCCTCTTCCTGTCATTCTGCCTTGAGACCCCCTGATCTAAATACTCTCTCTTGATCATCTCAGGCTGCTGCTTCTAGAGACCCCCTTTTTCGCCAACTGCTCCTTCCAAATAGCCCCTTCTCAAGACGTCCCATCCTTCTTGAGAATGCCAGGCGGTTCCCTCTAGATGCCACCCGTCCTCCCTGGCTTGGGGGAGGGGAGTGCTACCTCTAGAAATCCTTTTGTCCCCAGGCTGCCCATTGTACATCCACCCTTAGACCAAGCCGCCTTCCCTCATACTTCCTCCCCCAGCACCTCTCCCCGGCCAGCGTTGCCAGCTACACAATTTTGAAAGGACCGTTTATGAAAAATCCATGTTGCAGGGCCTGCATTGCCCCCGTTGCAGGACCTGTAACATGGATTTTCAAAAAATGTACCTGTAAAATGTGCACAGGTGCTAACCCGCCCCTCCCCAGTTCAAGCCACTGCCCAATACCCCCGCCCGCAGCTCAACACCCACCCGCACTTGCGGCGCCGATCCCTCTCGTTGCCCTCCCCCCCC
>QEPC01009365.1:709474-722671 GCA_003113815.1 Sphenodon punctatus | reverse complement strand
GGCTGTCTTCCAGTGGCCTGTGGGCTGCATCTGACCCACAGTCAGCAAGGAAAGTCCTCTTGCCAGCCAGGCTCATACAAATAAGGGCACAAAGAGGTGTTCTCAGTGGCTGCCTCACTAATTGTGGAACTCCCGTCTCCCGGAGATTCATCAAAGGCTGAGCATCTTCTGGGGGCAATGTAAGACTCTTCTGTTTTGTCAGATATTAAGCAGGTGGGGATAGGGGTTTGTAAGGGTGTTTAAAATGTTTGATTATGTTGCTCCCCACCCTGAGCCTTCAGGGAAGGGCAGGCTATAAATTTAAATATCAAACCCACAGCCTTAAAATCCAATTTTATGAAATATATGTATCTTTTTAAAAATATACATTTCCACAATGACATCCTGCAGTAAAGGCCACCAAATCTGCATATTTAACTTGCACAGTTCTTGCCGGTACATTTGAACAGGGTTTGAGTACCCCTGTGCTATAGAAATAGCATACACTGGCCACGCGATAAGAGAGATTTGTGTAGTAGTAAGGTTTATTACCAAAACTAAAAGAAATAGCCATTTAACCGTCATTTGTTGATGAGGATCTCTCTCGGGACATGTCAAATAGATCCTGGTCTGTAATATAGAAACTAGTTGTTGTTTTTTTAAAAACAGCACCCTCCAGCATTTTAAAAAAGATCTCAGGATTAATCTGCCTTAAGCAGATCTTGCCAGCATTGAAACCTCTAAGGGTAAAGCACTGATAAGCTAGACTCCTTTGCTACTAAAGATTAAGAAGCCCCCCCTGAGCTAGCCAGAGAAAATAAACAAAATGTTAATAATAGCCGCTGCTTAGAAATACCCATTTAAAACTTCCTACCCCATAGTTGTGAAGAGAGGGAGGGAAATAACCAAACTCCATATTTAAGCAAGTCCTTGCATAGCTTCACCCCACCATACAAGGGAGAGGCCTCATAAGCCTAGGAAAAGTCTGCCTCAAGCAGAGTCCATTGACATTTAAACACCATAGGATAAGTCCCAGATAAGGCCTCCGCCCCTTGTTAGTAGGTTTAAAATAGGGACAGACATTGCAAAAGGCAGAGAAAATGAAACGGGGGAATTTTAAATACGTGTCAGCTACCTTTTAGAATTAAAGTCCCATTCATCCAAGCTTTAAAGAAAAATAAACTAGCCAGAAATCCTGCAAGCCCCACATACAGCCTAATACAGAGAGAAGTCAGCTTTGCATATGATAAAAGCATTTAAAATTCTTCCAAATCATAGATTTGTAAAGAGAAACAAACTACCGGACCCAAATATTTAAAACAAAACATTGCCTGATTCCCAACTCCCCTTCTCAAGGGTACCCCCTAGCAGCATGGTACAACTGCGCAACCATGCAAGATCAAGGTCTTCCTAGGCCTAACCCCTTAGAAACCATAGCCCCAAAGCAGGTAACGCACTCCTTCCATTCAAGGTTAAAAATCACGCAAACACATGCCGCTAAGTTAAACCCTCGCGTACAGGGGGGGAAATAAACCCCTGCTTTGCATTCAAGAAAAGCATTGTAGTTTTGTGAAGAAAAAACAAACTACCAGGCCCCCAAATTTAAACAAAACCTTGCATGCACCCCGTCTCTTGGGGCACCGCAGGGACACATGGCACAAACAGTTTTTAAGCTGTATTTCCCTTTCCCATTTATTTACTCACGAGTGGTAGAATCACCCCACCCACCCCGATCATGTGGACCAGAATTCACAACCTTCTAGCACCCTTAAGCAGAGGGAGTTAGAATTTTAAAATCTTAGAAAAAGCATTTTTAAAAGAAGTTGCTAGATCATAGTTATAAAGAGTGAAATAAGTTACCCCAAAGCCCAGTAGTTAATCAGCCTTCCATTAAGCTATGCTAGCTGGCAGAAGTTCCCTGGAGACTCAGGATGAGAGAGAACATGGCGAAAGAGCCAGAGGATCTTTTAAAGACTTGCAAGGGTGTCCGCCCCCCAGGGGCAGTGCGCCTCCTATGGCGTATGGGGCAATGTCCCCCCAGCCCCAGGAGTCGCCCAAGGCGGATGGGTTCCTGTGTTTTGGGTTTATAAATTATTTATTTTAAGCTTGATGTGCATGTAGACGGTGTTTTCTTCCATACACTGTTAACCCTGGGAACTCCTTGCTGCTGGGTTATGCCATGCCACTGGCCTACCGTCCCCCTGGCTCCGCCTACCGTCCCCCTGGCTCCGCCCCTACTGCCCCACTGCCCCTCCAAAATCAAAACCCACCTGCTGCCCCCAAATATCCTATTTGCTAATTTTCAGAGACTTTAAAATGAAAAACTTGACCTGTCATTACCACGTTTAGTCACTAGATGGCAGTGATGTGTTAGAAATGGCTGTGACTAAACAAATTTATGGGCAAAGTGGTTTTTTTCTGTAGAAAGATTGCAACATTCCTGCATAGGATTTTCGCCAGGCCTCGCTCCACCCCATGATAAGACTGCCTCTTCCCTGCAAAGCAGCAACCTTGTCAAACTGGTTTTACCACCCCCAAAAGCCTGACTGAATTAAAAGGGCTGTAACCAAGCCAAGAAAGTGTTCCTGAGCTCTTGCATCCTCATGAACGTTGCATCCCTTGTCTCTCCCTCTGTTCCCCCTTCCCTGTCTCCTCTCCCCGTCTTTAGATTGTAAGCCCCCAGGCAGGGACTGTGTCTGTCTTATTTTTTGTAAAGCGCCAGGTACATCGCTGGCGCTATATTAATGCTTATAATAATAATAGTGTTTTTCTTGGCCAGTTGCCTAAGACACCGTCCCACATTTTTAAGGCTAAAAAGAATGAGTGCCCAGACACAGACTTAAACAAATATTGCTTTATTTACAGATTGTAATACAAGAAAACACCCCTAGATGTGTTTGTCATGTGATTGGGGTCCCACTACCCCGCTCTAGGCTGTCATGACTCAGTTTCCCTGGCTTGCAGCTCCCACCGGATCAGCTCTCTCTCTAGAACTGATTGAGCCTGCAACGGGGGAACCTTCTTGTCACCTTTTCAGCCAGAGTTTCCCAGCACAGACTCTTTCTCTCGAGGTTCGCCTGTGTTTGTAAACACAGAATTAACCCCAAACTGTGTCCCGTCAATGTTAGGATTAGCAATTCTAAGCAATTCTTAGCAATGCTAAGTTCAGTAAGAATTTTAATGAATAAATCATGGAATAAGCATGCAGTACAAGATTATACTCAAGTGCAGAAATCAAAACAACATAACCAATAACGCATTCCTATCTGTACTTGGATTCTCCTAATTTAGGCTTACCTTAATCAAGGTCCAAGGGTATTTCAGTTCATGTTCAGCCAGCGATGGAAGGCTTGGCTGGGTACAAGTTTTAGAGTTTCCAAGAGTCTTTACTTCATAGTTTCTCTGGTGCAGCCCTTCTGTGGCTGATAAGATGTGATGATGAAGATGAAGCTCTAATTCAGAGGAAGCCTTTCACTCCTTCATCTTGTCTTCCCCCTTTATGTACTTTTCCAGGGTCCTTTGCTTGATTTTCCCACCAGGTGACTCTGCTTTCAGACACGTCCACAGGAAGAAATCCATTTGCAACTCAATGACCTATGGCTAGCGTCTGCGGAAGTGTTAGGCTTTTTCTGATTACACACTCACACAAGGTCATGACTTAGCTGAGAACTGGAAACTGACTTCATGCAATGGAGAAATGCTTTCACTTTTCATACGTGTTTAACCTTTGCCTTTACATATTTGTTAGACCTGTAGTCTACATGTGGCCCAGTATCTCCTTATCACAGTGTTGCAGAAAACAATTTTTTTTTCTTTTCTTACAGAAACCTATTTTTGTTAAGACTTATGACGCTGCTTTTTAATCATGGTCTGTACAAATTCTAATACATGCTTATCCCCCGGCTTAATTATGTCTTCCAACATGGTTTCAGGTTCAGGAGAGGAATCCACTTTACAGAACAGCAAAAGGGTCAGGTTAAAAGTGCCCTGAGAGATACATAAGCACAGCATAGCATACGCCAGCATCATTTGAATGTGAAAGACCCCTTGTAAGCAAAGGTGATCACACATGAATTTAATAAGTAAATAAATTTTATTGCAAAGCCATCGGCCTTGGCAAAAAGTATAGAACCAAATATAAAATAACAAAACCACAACGTGATAAAACAAATAATGCCAAAATAACAGAAATATTAAAAGCAAATATCCAAAAGTACATAGAGCATAACAGCATTAACTCTAAAATCTCACCAGCCTAGCTCTTCCCAGAACGCACCCACGGCAAAGGTTTGGCCCCTGAATGGAAACAAGGATTAAAATAAACCCACCTTAAGCCAATTAAGGTATCAATAAAGCATTCCCTAGGCTGTTCCTCTTGATCCTTGCTGCCTTAAATGCAAAGATTGCCAATTGTAACAAGGTGTTTGTCATTCTGAGAAAGGAGCCAAACTAGTTTCTCACGAATGTTGGAAACTCCACAGTCCGGTGGACAAATATCTAGCCCTAAGATTTTTAGTCCAAGGGCAATCGAAGACCTAGTTCACTATGTCCTCGACCACTCCAGTTCCACAAGGGCACAATCTGCAATCCCATGGGGATATGAATTTAAATTTCCTGTTCCTGTCCTCAGCACTCCAAGTCACGCATATGTGATGTAACTGCGAGGGATCATCTATTTCACACCCCTCACTGTCAGAAAATATTTTATCCTTCAAGCAATGGTTTAAAATCCCATAGACTGATGTCCTCGTTATCACCTTCATAAGACTTCTGCACTTCGAAGGGGCAACATCATCTTTTTTTGCTGCTTTTCAATCTGAGCTGTCTCTGCAGGGTGATTATGTGGCTCTTTGCTCTCATCTTTCCTCTCAGGGCAGAAACAGGTGGGGCTTCCTGGCTTGCTTTCACCCTCTCCAGCAGCAGATGTAGAACTATCCAACAATTCCTGGAACAAGATTTAAAAAACCGTAATAAGCAGTCTTTTTACAAGCTCTGTTTTGTGACAGACATCTCTAGGCAGACAGAAGCCTTTCAAAGCAGTCTAAAAAATCTTTCTTACCTATGAATTGTGAACCGGGGCTGTAGTGCTGAGCTGTGTTAACCCGTCTTCTAGCACCTATGGGCAGACGGGAGACTTCACGGGGCTCGACAATCCCATTCGGGTTTGGTCATCGTGGCTAGGCGTGGAAAAAAAGAATCTTGGCCACAGGTTCGCTCTCAACATCCTTGTCCTCTGAACTTGAAACGTAGCGTATTCTGTATAAATGTGTCACCACAGGCGGTGGATTAGTAAACTCCAAAGGCCTCAGCAGGGTACCACCGGTAAAGGATTCCATTTCAGTTTTGTTTGTTTTTTTCCGTATAAGTGGAAGCAAAGGTGTCTCTGCTCTGTAGACTGCTCAGAAAATGGAGTTCTCCTCTCAGAAAATGGTCCCTCTTTCATACCCCTAGGGTGGGTCTATGGGGCTGAAAACCTTTCTGATAGGTCAGGGTGTTGGGGCTGAGTGGTTTGAGACCTCACACGACCTCCTTCTACCAATCCGGCCTACACACACCCTTCACACCACAGGTGCAGATCTCAGCAGTGGAAGGGGATAGGCTGACAAGACCTTCATCCCTTGCTTCAGTGCGATCTCCTGTGTTGTTTGACCCCCTCACACAACCCCCATTCTGCAAGTCAGCATAAGTCAGAAACAGCACCCTGTTTGGTCCAGTTTCCTCCAAAACAGGGCAGGTTAGGCTGATGACACCTTCGCCTGTTGGTCCAGCTCAGTCAGCTGAGCAGTTTTGAGGGGTCAGATGACCCTCATCCAAGGATCATGCGGAATCAGAGGTCCCTGACCCGCAAGCGAACCTCCAATCACACGTAAGGACCTTGCGGAATCAGGGGAGCCTCCGGCAACCCCCACCCTGACCCACTAGCATTACCCGCCTACCACGTCACACCCCACGTGACCCTTATCTCGTATCCGTTTGACGTGTGCTCCTACGCTACTGCAGTAGCTCTGCGCATGGTGGAAGGATCACAGCTGGAAAAACTCACCCAACGTGTTGTGTATCTTAAACCCTAGTTCTGCAACTATGGTATGGCTGTACTCGCTTGGCCTGACTGGACATCTGGGCCCACCGTGGCGGGAGGCAAGCATCAGCACAGAGCTGTTGTGATGTGTAAACTGGGACAAGTGGGGAGAGCCCAGGAACAGGGGAGAGCTGTGGGTACCAGGCGACAATGGCAACGGGATCTGGGAAGCCACGGCTGCTCCTGCTTGTTGCTCCCGGGGAGGCAGATCCCAGCAAGCAGAAGTGGCTCCCTGGGACCTGCCTCGCTGGTAGCGGCAGGAGCAGCCGTGGCTTCCTGGGAACTCCCACTGCTCCTCGGGACCGGTAAGCTGCTCTCCTTCCACAGCAGCTTGCTGGGAGCCAGTGAGCTACTTGCCACTGGTTGCGCAGGAGCGGTTTCTGTACACAACCCCCACGTTCTAAGGATTGCTCGCGTTGGCGATCCTGAACATGGAAGGGGCACAACCTGTATTAGCCACTCACGTTGCCTCTCCTCCCCTCCCCTGCTTTGTCTATGGTAGAGTGACTGATGCCGTCTTCAACTTCCTCCTGGTCTTGTACTACTGCACCCTCACCATCCGCGAGAGCATCCTGATCAACAATGGCTCCAAGTGAGTGTAGAGCCTTTTGCTTGTGGGAAGGAGCAGCATCGGTGCTGCCTGGCTCAGCAAAGGCTCCCCTTGTCCAGGCTTATCTAGAAAGGCAGGAGGGTCCTTAACCTCTTGTGCCTGCACCAAGCTAGCCCAGAAAAGGGGATGAAGCAGCCTCCGTTTCTAGATGAACAGCTTGTTTGTTTGGGGAAGTGGGGGAGGAGGATGAGGAACTTGCTGGGCATGGGAGGCCATGAGAGGCGAAGTGGCAGCTCTTTGAGCAATCTGCCAGCACCAGCTACCCAGCGGGTGGGAGGCCAATCCGGCTGGGTTGAGCACTTCTCCTAGCAAGTTGGTGAGTTGATACTGGGTCTCCCAAGGTGGTTGGGGTTGGGACCCCATCTACAAAGAGTGATGATCCTTACTGATCGGCACCTTATTGGGGTGGTCTAAGCTCCCAACCTGGACCCGCGGACCTTTTCTGCTTTGTGATTGGTGGGCAGAGCTGGCCTGCTGCGGGCTTGGCTGCTGAAATTCCCAAGGAGCGGCTGGGATTCGGCTGCAGAGACTCGAGTACAGTGCAGTAAGGCCCAGGACCGTAAAGGCAGCACAGGGCTAGCCAAGAGCTGCACTTGAATGGGCTAAAGGTTGCACGTGGCTGTGAGCCACTGGCTGGCCACCCCTGGAACAGTGTGTCACCCGGTTTATAACAATCCAGCTTCGAGAACCACTTCTGTCAATTGCATATTGCCAAACCTCATTATAATGACCTTCCCCTAGTCCCAAGGGGCTTGCTAGACTGTACGCAGCAGGCATGTTTTTGCTGCCTGGGCTTGTAGGATTATATTTGAGTCGCACAGGCCAAATCGTGGAAGCTGCTCGGTAGGCAGTTTCTGCAGTCTCTTGGGTGGTGAGTTCTTTTGGAAGCATTGTCTGTTTGTGTTTAGAATGGCCACTAACCAGAGGCATTTCATTTCTCTTTCTCCCTCCCCCCCTGCCCTCTTTTCCCAGGATTAAAGGCTGGTGGGTTTTACATCACTACATCTCTACCTTCCTCTCAGGAGTCATGTTGACTTGGTGAGTCTCTGTTTTCTCACTAGGTCCCATCTAGGATCTTCAGATGTTCACTTGCTTCTTTGTGGAGAAGATGCTCCTTATTTACCATCATCTTATGCCTGGGCCCAGTGGCCTGAAATGAGTCTTGTTAACTATTGCCAACAGTGCGTCTGTGTTTAGATAGGAGGATGCTGCATACTATTTCTATAGCACTTTGGATACTAAAAGTACATTACAATCCTTATGTAGCTCATCCTCACAGGGTTGTTAGGAGGTAGTTCATTATTATTATTAGTTCCATTTTACAGAAGGGGAACATGGAGGCTGGGACTGACTTTCCTAAGGCCACTCACTGAATTCATGGCTAAGATGGGATTTGAACCCTGATCTCCCAGGTCCAAGTCTAACACCACTGTAGCCACTAGGTAGGGTTGCCACCTTTTGTGGTTTGACCCCGAGACTCCCATTTTGGCCTATGGGAGTCTTGGGGTCAAACCACAAAAGGTGGCAACCCTGTCACTAGGTTATAAACGCCAGATTCTGCAAGCAGAATAAATTATGCAAATTAAATCCTACAAACTGTGCAAGTTTTGAATGCAAATGAATTACCCAGCATGCTATTGCATCAATATTGAGCAACTCCTGTGTGTGTTTTAAAAACCTCACAAAATACTGCATTGGACCTATCAGGGGGCTCTTTGCTCCCCTGAAGGTTTGTGGGCTGCTCCTCTGCAGCAGCTGAAGTACAGGCCTCCACAGCTGCAGAGCAGATACCAGCATCTCATTGGCTAGCTCACAGTGCAGGCATCCCATTGGCTAGCTCATAGTGCTCCCCGCTCGGGCTGGAATTCTCAGGCAGAGGCAATTTCTGCAACAACTTGACCAAATGCAAAACTCCCCCAAACTAGCTGTGGCTGGAGCTGTGCAGAATTCTTGGGGCTCTGGCTGAGCCCTTAATGTTAATGCTGATTGCAACTTTGTGATCAAAAACCTTTCCATTGGCGGAAAACAGCATTTTTCTAAAAACCCGTGCACTGTTTCTCTTGCCTCTGGAAGTTCCCAGAAAACTAGTTCCCAGCAACTAATCTTTAGCCTCAAACTGAAATGTTGGCTTCTGCAAATCAAAAACTTTGGAACTTGAGCAGCTACAAAACCTGACTTTGCTTTGAATCCGTCCAAGTGGCGAGGCACAATAGATACCCGGCATTTTTCAGACAAGCTCCATGGCGAGGGGCGTTCCAAAAATGCCTTAAAATTGGAGGTTTCTGAGATAGCCATCATGAGTGACATCTTTGAGAATCCCCTACCTTGCCAGCAAATTTGCAGGACTTTGGAATGGGCCCCTTTGGAGTAGCCACACCTCTCTTCCAAGCCCTATGGTGCTCAGTAGAGGGGCACACTCTCGCCGAAAGGGGCTGGGGGAAAAGAGCTCTTCAGCCTCCTTGCATAGCAGTGACATCACTGCTTGGAAAAGAGGTGACTATGCTGGAAAGGACAGGACTGAGCTCTCTGCCCAGTAAAACTGCCCTCAGGCCTGACCAGGCAGCTGATCACCCACAGCGGACACCTGGGCAGAATCCATTCCAGACAACTAATATGGCTGTTGTGAGCTGAATGGAAGGGGAAAGATGGAGGCCAGTCACTCCCTGCCGCTGTCCTGGGTTCATGCACGTGCGTGAATGAGGGGGATGATTATTTACAAAACCCCAGCAATGTGCCTGGTACTAAAGTAATAAACTAGATCCAGGTCCCTGCCCTGAGGGGCATACAATCTAGGATGGACAAGGGAGGGGACGTTAGGGAGAAACAGAGAGACATTCAAAAAGCTGAGAGGTTTCAGGTGCAGACGATCAGCTCCGTGACAAGGGGAAACCTGGAGGATAGACTGGTAGAGAGAGAAGAGTAATCCTTTTGAAGCCGGCTGTGCTTGCCTGCTAGTTCCTCGTCGGAGTATTTCCCAGCCAGTCTCTTCTCTCCCGCAGGCCAGACGGACTCATGTACCAGATGTTCCGAAACCAGTTCCTCTACTTCTCCATGTACCAGAGTAAGTGCCAGCACTTGGCATCCAGATGCTGGATGAGCCTTGCAGAGCCGTGGTTGCATGGGGCTTCTAGCCATGGCATCCCGGTCTCCTCTTTCTCTTGGTACAGAGCTAGCCCTTCTTAAAAACTAAATCAAGTGCCCCATCCCTTGGAAGAGCCTTTGCAGAAAGCAGCCTCCTATGGGGTCGTGGTTCAGTGGGGAAGATACCTTGGGTGAGTTGTGGGAACAGCAGACACCTCTTTCTGAGGTCGAGAGTTCAGTACCAGTCATGCCGGGATGGGGAGAGGCAGTCATGTTGAATAATGGGCCCTGCAGTAGCCTCTCCATCCCAGCCCCCAGCTCTGACAGTGGGCTTCTGAAAGTGCGTCCCTTGCATGATGAGAAACTGCAAACTTTCCCCACGGATTTATTTAGTTTTGTGAAAAGATTAGATGGTGGGATGCCTTGGCAAATAATGGTTAGCACAAACCCAGGTTTAACCATTGTGCTGTTTCCCTCTTGTGCGTTTCTGGTAACGTGGAAAGGGCTGCTCCCTGCTTTTGGTCTGCTAGCCTCGTAGGCACACGGGCAGCCTCTCGGCGTCGTGGGGTTGCTGGCAGAGGCACTACCTGAGCCAAAATTGAAAGCAGGGAAACGATCTGAGCAGTGGGGGAAGCAACACATAAAGCAGGAGCGGCCAGCCTTATGGGGCATGCAATCCATTTGATCCAAGTGTTGAGGTGATCTACCAGGACCCTTTCCACTGGCTCCCAGCTGTAGGACACCTCAGCAATAGGACTCAAATGTCAAGGAGCCTCCCCCTCCCCCTTTTGAGAGAGCGCTCCCTGCCGCACCAAAGACATTCTCCTAGCCCATCTCCTCCCTGCAGGGGGCACTCCCACGCTCCTCCCCAGAGTTGATCTTTGAAAAGGCTGTTCCACTTCCGCACACACTGGGGTCTCCTGGAGACTAGCTTGTGGTCTCCTGGCTGCCCTTCGCGTAAAGGTTAAGGCACAATTGTTATCATCTTCAGGATACTTTAAAAGTGAGAGAAGATGCTTGTGTGAGTGCTCCCGGAGTGCCAGCCTATTACCCAACCTCTTCTAGCCTCCTCCAAGCAGCAGAACCTCTCAACGTTTCAAGCAGCTAAAGAGGGACACAAGTCCCGCTCCCTCGCTTGGGCAGGCTATTCAAAGGGGCTGGTAATGGCCCCTCAGGGACTTGACCAGAGCGGTGCCCTGTTGGAGAGTGCCAGGCAGCACAGGGGCCCCCCCAGCCCATCCTCATGAAAGCCCACAGGGGTAGGAAGTGGCACTCTGTGGCCTGGCTTTCTGCCCTGTCCAGCACCAGCTCCTCCTTCCTATTTGTCCCAGTAATGGAGGGATCTAACTACCCAGCTTGCTGACTGGCTGCCTGGCTCCAAGGGGTGGCGTGCCCTGCTCTGTCCTCTAGAAAGCAGGGCTGTGCCTTTAAGAGGTAGGACCTTGGGATTTTGCTGCAGAAGCAGGGCTGGCCACCTGGAGGCTTTGGATCTGCTACAGCAGGTCCCTGGCCTAGTGGCATTAGTGTTCTGACCCCATAGAATGGCAGGCCTGATGCTTGGTGCCCATTCTACAGACACACCGATCTCTCCTTCCAGTCCCTGTGTCCTTGGAGACTCCTCCCATTGCTCGGGCCCCTCCTCCTGGTCTCTCCTTCCCGGTGCTCTCTGCCCCTTCCCAAGCTGTGCTTCCTCCCTCCTTGCAGGCTTTGTGCAGTTTCTCCAGTACTACTATCAGAGCGGCTGCCTGTACCGGCTGAGAACGCTGGGGGAGAGGCATAACATGGACCTCACTGTGGGTAAGCTGCACTTGCTGTCAGTCACTCCCCAGGGCTGGTCTAGACCCTGTAAAGACTCCCTTCGTACGGCTGCTAGCCAGAAAGTACCAGCTAACCCACTGCTGGCTGCAGCTGAGAATCTGAGGGGAATGTTTCTTAGCTTCTCGGTGCCTCTAGCCTGACCCTGTGGGACACTTTCTTCCCTCCCCCTGCTAAGGCAGTAAGCCTGGAGGAGTTGGGGCTGCCGCCTTCCTTCAGGCCTTGGCCCAAAGGGGCCCTTTTCTGATGTGGCCACGCCCCTGCAGAGCATTGTGCTGTCATGACACTCCACAGGGACCTGGCCAAAAAATTCCTTGGAGCCCTGGCTAAGGCCAGGCTTGCAACGCAGGGCTAACTGGCGTGGGTTGAAGCTGCTGCCCTGCCTCCACAAAGCTCCTAACTTTGTTGCTGACGGCAGGTTAAGAGCTTGCCTGGCAAGTGCCCCAGCTGAGCCGCTGATGGAGGCGAACCTTTCCCTTTAGAGGTGGGGCAGGGGGTTACTGCCTGGGTCCTTGCTCGTCCAGACGGCTGCTCTGCTGCTGGAGTCCTCCTGGCTGGTGGCAGGGCTGAATCCACTGGGCTGCACACATAGCTCGTGTGTTAGTGCTAGGGCAGGAGGAGATCATGCTAGCTGCTGTCCCAACCCTCCTTCTGTCTCTCTTCCCTGTAGAGGGCTTCCAGTCCTGGATGTGGAGAGGCCTCACATTCCTACTTCCGTTCCTCTTCTTTGGCCAGGTGAGTGTGTGCCTGCTTTGTGGGAGCGTCTCCTCCTGGCACTGGAGGGGGAGGGTGTCTATCGGGGTGGGAAACCTCTTCCTCCCACAGGCCCCTTTCAAAACAGCACAAGCTGCACAGGTGGAGTTGGGGGCAGGGGGCCTTTAGGGACGCCGGGAAGGAAGAAAGGGGAGGGTCCAGATCATAGCTCGCCACTCCCTCCCTGCTGAGCTGGCTCCACGGGGCAGATCCAGGAGTTTGGAAAGGGGTGGAATGAAAGCCAGCTGCGGGTTGGATTTGGCCCTTGAGCTGGGGAGCTGCCTACCTAACCCCCTGGGCTGTACGTACAGAGATGAAACCGTTTCCAAGTGAGAAGGAATATATAACTCAATCACCGATTTTTAATTAAAGTAACTACTCCCCCTTCGTTAGTGTTCAGATGAACAATGTAAACCAAAGTAGCAATTGATTCTCTCACACACACACCCCGGAGACATAATGGCCACTGAAGCGAGGCTGCTACTCTCACTTTGCTAAGTATTCACTCTCCTCCCCATTTCTCTAGCACTACTAGGTGTGCACAGCAGTTTCCAGTCTCAGATTTTCAGAGACCGGTCCCTGCCCAGTGGGCTTACAATCTAAGATGGACATGGGTGAGGGGAACACAGGGAAAGAGACACACACACATATTCCCATTTAACAGATGCGGGAAGTGAGGCTATGACTTGCCGAAGGCCACCCACTGAGTTCATGGCTAGGGTGGGATTTAAACCCTGGCTTCCCAGGACCAAGTCCAGTACCTTATCCACCACACCACGCTGATTCTCACAAAATAGTAATGCACAAATAGTTACTTCAACATACAAGCTGCAGGGAAGTATACATGCCTGGGTTGTTGGGTTTTTTTGGGGTGGGGGGG
>QEPC01009365.1:697280-709374 GCA_003113815.1 Sphenodon punctatus | reverse complement strand
TTAGTGCTAGGGCAGGAGGAGATCATGCTAGCTGCTGTCCCAACCCTCCTCCTGTCTCTCTTCCCTGTAGAGGGCTTCCAGTCCTGGATGTGGAGAGGCCTCACATTCCTACTTCCGTTCCTCTTCTTTGGCCAGGTGAGTGTGTGCCTGCTTTGTGGGAGCGTCTCCTCCTGGCACTGGAGGGGGAGGGTGTCTATCGGGGTGGGAAACCTCTTCCTCCCACAGGCCCCTTTCAAAACAGCACAAGCTGCACAGGTGGAGTTGGGGGCAGGGGGCCTTTAGGGATGCCCACAGAATGAGGGAGGGAAGAAAGGGGAGGGTCCAGATCATAGTTCGCCACTCCCTCCCTGCTGAGCTGGCTCCACGGGGCAGATCCAGGAGTTTGGAAAGGGGTGGAATGAAAGCCAGCTGCAGGTTGGATTTGGCCCTTGAGCTGGGGAGCTGCCTACCTAACCCCCTGGGCTGTACGTTCAGAGATAAAACCATTTCCAAGTGAGAAGGAATATATAACTCAATCACCGATTTTTAATTTAAGTAACTACTCCCCCTTTGTTAGTGTTCAGATGAACAATGTAAACCAAAGTAGCACATTGATTCTCTCTCACACACACACCCCGGAGACATAATGGCCACTGATGTGAGGCTGCTACTCTCCCTTTGCTAAGTATTCACTCTCCTCCTCATTTCTCTAGCGCTACTAGGTGTGCACAGCAGTTTCCAGTCTCAGATTTTCAGAGACCGGTCCCTGCCCAGTGGGCTTACAATCTAAGATGGACATCGGTGAGGGGAACACAGGGAAAGAGACACACACACATATTCCCATTTAACAGATGCGGGAAGTGAGGCTGTGACTTGCCGAAGGCCACCCAGTGAGTTCATGGCTAGGGTGGGATTTAAACCCTGGCTTCCCAGGACCAAGTCCAGTACCTTATCCACCACACCACGCTGATTCTCACAAAATAGTAATGCACAAATAGTTACTTCAACATACAAGCTGCAGGGAAGTATATATGCCTGGGTTTTTTGGGGGGGTGGGGTTTGAGGACACCTTCCTACTCCTAAATAAGATCACTTAGTGCTCTGTTTGTCTGAATGCTTCCGGTGTAAAATGGAAGTAAGGCCCAACTACATTGAATTAAGTGTTTGTTTGGAAAGGGGCATCTGACCAGGCCTGGCGGGTTGCTTTGCTGAGAGTCCCTTGTGTTTCAGTACCTGTGAGAGCAGGAGCCAACACGCTATCCTGCTCCTGATGGAAGGCACGAGACTTGAGGGAGTGAAATTGCATCCTCCCTTCCAAATCTCTCCCCTGTAACCAAGTTAAGCACATGCATGTGCATCTTCTCAAACACATGAATGTGTCCTTGTCTCTCCCGCTGATCTCCCCTTCCTTGTCGCTTAGATTGTGGGACCTGTCTGTAACGTCTGACTGTACAGGGCCAGCTAACTGCTGGTGCGATCTAAATAAATATAATGTTGACTCGCTTGTGTCCCCTGCAGTTCTGGCAGCTCTACAACGCCATCACCCTCTTCCACCTGGTCAGGCACCCGGAGTGCAAGGAATGGCAGGTGGGTGGGGATCAGGGCCTGAGACTCTCTAGAGCCTGTAGTCTGTCCACTCCAGCCGATGCCTTTCAGCCTGTCTTCCCCTGCAGCTATGAGGGTTCTTGGCTCGATACAAATAGCTGTGCAAGTGGAGGCTATAGCGAGCTGTTCTTGGGCGTGAGCCATCCCTAGTTCTAAGTATTGCGATTGGCCCATTTATTGCTTGCAGGTGTTTGATTTATCCAGATAATTTGCTTGGCTTCCCTTGCTGCCAATCTCAGTGAGGACAGAGGAGTCTACACCCAACAGCAGAAGAGATCTTAGCAGGATGTGCCTAGCGTTGCCCCCTGCAGTGTGTGGTTTTATTAACCTGATACCCCCATAGGCCAAAATGGAAGCGTCGAGTAAAAAACCAAAGGTGGCAACCTTAGTTCGGCCATGCAGTCAGTCACTTTTGCCAAATAAAAATTGCCTGGCTTTGCGGGCTCGCAGCCGGATTGATGAGCAGCCCCGTGAGCCTGTCGAGGGGACGCCAGCATATTGAGCCACGTACGCGTGTTCTCGAGTCGTGGGGCTCCCTGCCACAACCGCTGAGGAGCAGCCCTCGGTCCTCTGCTGGAGAAAAGCGGAACGCGTGGCGTGGCAGCTTGCCTTTTTGAGACACGGTGTCCAAATTCGATGGAATAGCATGTGGGGGAACTCCTCTGCGTTCCAAGATTTTGAATGATTTTCAGGATTGTTGGTAACTGGCATAACGTAGGCCACTTTGACATTCTCCCCCCGCCCCCGGCGCACACTCTGGCTGCGGGGGGGAATGTTCAGTCAGAATATGCACGGGGATTGGCCAGAAATCGAGCTCGGCATCCATGCACATGTCTGTCAGCAAGGCCACACGCGTGTGGGGCTTTCAGACTGGCCAATCCCCATGCATATTCTGGCTGTGCGTCCCCCAGCCAGAAGACGTGGGGTGGGGAGGGGGAGGAGAGAATGTCTGAAGGTGACCCTACTCTGGTCATAAAACCTGCACTTTCCATTGGCAGAATGCAGGCTTCCTGGTTGTGGCCATTGGGAAACACATCTGTAGACTACATAGGGTCTTGACTGAAGTGCCCCCTTCCCAGTGTTAGTGGCTTGAAACGTTTCACTAAAAACCTTGTATGAGAGAGAATGGCATTGCCAAAACTGTCTGGCTCCTATAAAAAAAGGATTTTGGGAGACTGGAAAGGAACTTTGACTGTAAATTCTTTCCACTTCCAGCCTTTGGAAGCACCAAGTTCTCTGTGGCTTTACTGACCACCTCTCCTCCCCCCTCAGGTGTTGATGTGCAGCCTGCCCTTCTTCAGCCTCTTTGGGGGAAATTTCTTCACCACCTTGCGCGTCATCCACCAGAAATTCCAAAACCAGAGCAAAGTCTCCAAGCAGCAGTGAGCGGAAGGGAGGTTCTCGTGGCTGCCCTACATCCAAGCGGTGGGTGTCAAGACTCTTCTCGTTGTTGCTTGCCTGGATCCCGGGGAGCGCCTGTTCCGTTACTCAGGCTGGGTCCATGTGGCGTTCCTGGCTTGGGAATGAACCTTGGGTGAACCTATCTATGACTGACAACAAGTAAATGAAGCTGTTGTGGTTTAACCTTCCTGACTCCAGTTGTAGGGACCTTAAGCACCGATCCCAGTTCCTCTCAGCTGGAGGATGCGTGGTCCTGCTGGGATGCTTGTCGCGCAGCAGGCCTGCAGCCAGCCAGTGATGGAGCACCTGCTGCAGTTAGCCAATCAGCCTGCCTGTCAGGAGTCTCCAGTTCCTTGTCTTCCACAAAACGGGGTGGATGGTGATCACTCTGGGGTAGCTAAGCCACTCCTGTAAATACCCAGGGAACTCCAGGCTTTGAATTGCCCAGCTTTGGAGCTGGCTTGACTGGTTAACGTGGTGGGAGTGAGGATATGCTTCTAGCTGACTCTTGCGTACTGTACAGCCTCACACTGACCCCACTCCTGTGTGGGGTGGGGCAGCCATGAGCCAGGCCTTGTTTCGAACTGCCATGCTTGTGGAGGAGTGTCTAAAGCTTGTGTCCGGCAGTGTTCACAAGGTGACCTTGAGTGGAGGCAGCTGTCATTTTCAGAGGCTTTTCCAGGTGCATCCAGCAAAGGTGACCAAGGCCTGGTCACTAAGCAAAGCAATTGTCTAAGTGTGCTTGGCTAATGGCCTCCCCCCTGAATCAAGGGATTTGGCTATTGCTCCCACTCCAACAGTGGGAGCCCCCATTCATAGCTTTAAAAGGAGGCATGGCTTCTAGAATAGCCCTGGAACCGTCTCTCTGAACATGACTGACAGCTGGCTCTACTCAAGGTGCCGTGTGAAAAGGGAAGGTGCTCTGCATTATTTATTTTTTTTGCTGGACCAGGGAAGCGGTGCCAGAAGCACTGAGAAGTGTTTGTGTGCAAAGCTAGTACTAGGACGTAGTTGAGCTTGGTTTGTTTGCTAGTCCCTCCACTGGAGACAGTGCTCTAGGGCAGGCCTCCCTGGCAGTGGGGGGGAGGAGGGGTGCCTAGGGGAGAAGTAGAATCGGGCAATGAGCTCTGTAAAGGTGTGATGCGAGGTGTAGAACCAGTGTTGAGAATGTATCTCTCTCTTTTTATAAGTGCATCAAGATAAAGGGAAGGGGGGAGAAATACCTTCCCATGCCAACTTTGACCTAAAGGGGCAGTATTGGCAAAGTCTGGGCTAAACAGGGCTCTGCTAACCTGTTCCTGCCCAGAAAGCTATAGAAGGGAGGGTGGGAGTTCTAAGCCAGAGGCTGTTCCTACATGTAGGAAACACAAGCCTGGCCGAGTGGGGACAGGGCTGCTACTTGGCTTTGGTTTGTGCGGCCGTGGGCAGCCTTCCCGACTCCATCTACCCCCATGTGTTGTCTTCATGAAGAAACCCAGTTCTTACTACCTAATGCCCCCTCCACCCTAGAGTAAAGAGGAGAGGGAGACTGGCACCAAGGGTGGGTTACTGTTGCAGGGGGAGGCTACACTCATGGCAAAAATGGCTGGCTCAATAACTGAGTTTACGCGGTAGCACAGACCTGCTCACCAGTTGTCTTAAGCTATGGAAGAAAGCACCCTGGTCTTTGGGACCTTTAGTCTGAGATGGACACGTGTAGGATTTCTTTCATAGCTACTAAAAGGAAGAAGCCCGTCCCTTGTGGGGAGTCATGATGAGGGCTGAGGAAAGGCACCGAGGCTGGTAGGAGGCTCCTCATTTTTAAACAATTTGGTTTTAGAGTCTCCTGGCAATAAGGGATGGGGAGTGTTTGAGGAACATGCTGTTAAAGGGAGCCTAACTGCTGCCTGAATTGGCAGTTTTGCCTCCCTGTCTTTAGATTGTAAGCTCTTGGGCACGGACTGTCATTTTTTTGGTAAAGTGCCAGGTCCATTGCTGGTGCTATGTAAATGCTTATAATAATAGAGCAAGTACCCCAGTTTCCAGCAAGGCCCCCAGAGCAAACAAGCTCCTCCTTCCAGGTCTGAGCCTACAAGGCCAACTCCTGCCCAAGCTTTTGAGGCTCCTATGGGAGCCATGTGAATGCTTGCATCCTTCTCACCAAGCTTGCTAAAGCCCATTCCCTCCATGGCAGCTGGTGGGGTGGTTAAGGCATTCTGTCCCTGAAGGTTGTGGGTTCAAATCCTGTTTGGCCTTCTCTTGTAGCAGACAGCTGCTCCATCCAGCTGTGACTAGGTATCTGATCCATTGGGGTGGGGAATGTGGTGCTGGCCACATCACTCCCTTATGTACCATAGGCTACACAAACAGGTATGCTGTAGCCCCAGCAGCCTGATTGACCCCCTAGGAGACTGGCTTTAGGATAGGCCAGGTGTCATCATGGGGGGCTGGTGTATCCTCAAGACCAGTACGTGAACACCCGAGCTGCTACTTCACAAAGTTTTCTAGCACCACTTTTAGGGCTGTTCCATGGTAAGTGGAATGAGCTCACTACAGTGCTCAACAAATGAATGTTAGCCTGATCTAGGCCACTGTCCTGTAGGAGAGTCATTGTCTGCCTGACAAGTTTTGCAGAGACATTCAGTTCCAGCCAGAAGAGGGAGCATATTTATCCTTCAGTTGCAGCACATCAGAAATAGGGGGATGTTCTTCCTAGGAAATTACATGGCTGTGCTGATACATCCCTTGAGCAACAAAATCATCATCTTGGTGCGTGCATGCTCAGATTCATTGGCCATTCAGGAACAAGAACTAAATCTCCTAGAGTGAAGGGCTGTGGGTTCCACACGCATTCCAAACAAAAAAAGGGTTTGGAAATTTTGTGTCAACCCACCCCCCCACCATGCCCTGAAAGAAAAAGGCCAAGTGAGGGGCTTGGAAACCAATCTATGAAAACTCCTTGGATGTAGGTGACTGCCAAGGTTCGGCCTGCTTGTTCCCCAGACAGCAAGAGGTCCCATCTAAGGTATATCAGCTCTCACAGGGAACATGACCCCATCCACCGATGGCATAAACCCACACAGGAGCATCCATTTCAAAGCCAACCTGTACTTTTTCTTCATCTAGCAGCTTCTAAGGGCGTGCAACCCACGGATGTGTTTGACTTTTCAAGCCTTCCCCTAGGAAGGAAAAGGGCCACTTTGCCAGAGCAGCCTTTGCAAAGCAGCGTTTTTTTTCCCTTGTGGTTTTAGGCCCCTGATGGATGCTAAGAGAGCACCTCCTTCCGCAAGAGAAGAGCTTAGACAGCTGTTCCAAGCACTAAGCTCTCTCACCTCTTGAGTATTTTAACACCCCACCCCCTGTGAAATGAATTTGCACACAAGGGAGCCAGGATGAGGAGACAAAATAAAGAAACTGGATTTTATTCCCAGGGCAAAGTCTATTTAAAATTATTTACATTCCAATGGACCATCTTGTGGGAGAGCTGGACCTCCCCAACCAACATGGGCAGCAGCACAGAGTGCAGAGAGGGCAGAACCCAGGGGAGCAAATTCATGATTAGAAAAGCCACGGCCCAACCCCACGCCAGGCTGCAGAGGCCGATCAACCACTACAGTGTGTTCAAAATTAAAACTGCTTTCACTGGTGCTCTCCAAACTGTAGCTAAGGAAACAAACCTAGCAGGAGCTGGCAGAGGCGGCAGCAGGTTAGAGGCCAAGGCACCCGCAAAGGAGGAAGGTACCAATAGCATGAGAGACACAACATTTGGATGACACTGAAACTGCCTCTGTTGGGGAGTGTTTGAAAGCTTTCAGGCCCCACAGGGCCCTTCCTCAGGCATGCAAGTCAGCCACAAGCCACAAATCCCAGGCCTCTAAAGCAAGCCATTTGTGGATCACAGCCTGTGTGTGTGGCCCAAAAGCTGCATATTCCCACCAACAGAAGTTGGGCCAATAAAATGAGTCTCACCGTTTAACACAGCAAGCCCCCCACCGGTCTCTCAGCAGCTCCCTCTGTCCAGTGTGCTCAGGGTGCCAGAGGCTGACTAGGAAAGCCACGGGGAGGGGTCTGCTCATTTCATCCTCCCTATCACTGACCCATCCTTCTGCTAGGGCCTCAACCACACTCGGACAGCCATCAGCTGATTAATCCCTACGAGGGCGGGCAGGACCCGAGGTTGGTTTGGTAAAGCTATGGGGAGGTTGGCTTCCCCACCCAGGCACAGTACTTTGAGCCTGTCTATGGTGGGTGCTGCTCTGGGTACCTTTGGAGATGGGACTCCTTCCCAGATGGGAAAAAGGCATTTCTGACCAAAGGGCTTGGGAGGGGAATAGCACGTTCAGAACAGGCAACAACTGGCCCCAGGTTCCATACTCTCTGGCCTCTACTAGGGCCAAGGCTTGGGAGTCTAGCAGGGCCAGAGGAGAGGTTCTTGCATCAAATGGCAAGGAGCCGGTCTGTTCTCCGTGCTGCCCCCTGGCAACCCCGAGACAGGTTTCTGGAGGTAGCTTCGTAAGTTATGCAGTTAAAGACTCCATTTGCCTCCTACCCTAACCCTGCTCCCTGTGCTTCCCTACAAAAGGAGCCAGGAAATATCAGTTCCATTAAAAAGCCTATCGAGTCCAGGCTGTGCATGCTGCTGAATCCGTTAAAAATGACTATTGGAACCCCCCAGCAGGCTACCCTGAGGGAGAGAGCCAGCCAGCCCTGTGTGCACAGCTCAGCTCCTTGCGCCAGACAGTCCTGAGTTCCAAACAGACAGCTCATGCAGAGAGCCATTGGCTCAGGCTGGACTTACAGGCCCATGGGGCAGGGGATTCAGTCAGTTTAGAGCGGGCCACGGCCTTTGAGCGGGCAGGCCTTTCAGCACCGAGTTCCCAGCTCCTGCGAGGAGCAGTGGCTCAGGTATGAGGAGAAATTTCATATTGTTCATTCAAAGCAAGGGAAAAGGGGGGGGGTCTCATCCCACCATAGAAGCAGCTGGCTGGACACAAGGAAGAAGAAAGCAGAACCAGGGTGCTCTGGTTCTTTGGCCCAATGGGGGAAGGTGAGATCGCCCACCACTCCCCAGAGGACCCTAAACAGAACCCACCAGCTAAGAGAACTCCCCACCCGCTCCATGTGCAGGAAAGAGCAGATGGAGTCCGAGGCGGGGCAGGGGGTAGTTTGTTTCGTTAGCACAGTCCGGCACTGGCCAGGCAAGTTCAGCAGCCACCTGAGAGCCTCCCGCCAGCCCTGCTCTAACTCCAGACGTCCAAAGAATAGCGTCCCTTGGTCATCAGTTTCTTAACGTAGTCCACGGCCTGCTGCTGGCTCAGCTTCCCGTACTCCGCCACGATCTCGTAGAAGACGTTCTGCATGTCCCGAGCCATGTTGCGAGCGTCACTGGAACAGGAAGGATGGACAGGGCAACAATGAACAAGGGGAGGCGCTAGGCAGCTCTCTGCCTACTCTGTATCCAGGGAGGTTAGAGAGGGATACGCTGATACCGAGAGGGAGCCTGAGGATCTGCTTGGCCCCAGCTAGGGTGAGCCTCAGGCCCTGGGCGGCAGAGCTTGGCTGCTCTGCTTCAAGCAGGGATGCTAAGAGGGAAACCCCTATGACAGGATGGAGCTGGCATCACTACAATACAGGTCCAGCTATTGATTCACACAGCACCCCCCAGGGGCCAAGGATCAGCCCTGTCCTACACTCAGGGCAATGCCCAAAGTAGGTGGAGGTTTTGCCAGGCTAGCTGCTACACAGCAAGTCACCTGGGGAGAGCAAAAACCTAGAAGTCCTTGGTCCTGTTCCCAGGCTCATTCATGCATGCTACCATCAGCATCATCTTCTCCTAGCCTGCACCCCACCCCTCCCCTGCAGCCACAAATTCAGGCAGCTCCCCATCTCTCTCCAGCAGCTGAAAGATGCATCCCAGGCACTTCCATTGCCTCATACAGAGGCAGCTTCCTTCAAACCAGAGCGGGGGGAAACCTTTTCCCTCCCATGAGCCACTTGGAAAATGAGTGCAAGCAATGCAGGCCAGAGAGGAGCTGGGGGCAGGGGTGCTTAAGGGATGTGTTCACGGTGGGGCAAGGAAAGGGGAGGATCCAGATCATGGGTCTTGTGCAATGGATCCATCCCCTACCACTGAGCGCACGCCCTCATCTCTGCTCCTTTCCCTTGGGCTCAATTCGGGAGAGACCAGATCCAGGGAGATGGAAAGGAGCCAAACAGACAGCCGTGAGCTAGATTTGGCCCACGGCACAGGTTCCCTGAAGCTGAAAGCAGGGGTAGGAACACCAGCTTGTCTGCAAAGTGCTCGACAGGATGCTGGCACCAACTCTTGGCAGCTTCCCAATTTCTTACTGGACGATGCTCTCCCCCTGTGGTTTCTGGGAAGGGCAGAGCTGATGACGTTCAGGGGGAAGAGATGCCCCTCACTGCTTGCTTCCCTGCAGAGAGCATTTAGAAGAAGCCAGTCCACAGCCGAGAAAAGAGGGAGAGTGCGTTTCCAAACCTGAGCACGGCACCTCCGCTTTGGCAGCAGGGATGGGAAGCGAAAGCTTCACAGAGCTCCAGGACAGTGGAAGGAAGTTGGGGGGGGGTGTGTGTCTAAGCAGGCCACACCGGAGTGGAGCCTGCGCCGTCAATGGCTGAACCACGGAACTTACCCGCACACGTAGATGTGAGCGTTCCCCTCGTGAATCAGCTTCCAGAGGCCCTCCTTGTTCTTCTTCAGCAAATGCTGGACGTACACCTGGCCGGAGAGAGCGCTGGGGTTAGAGGCGAAGGGAAGAGGCGCAGCTCGAGCTCACAGCAGTGCAGGGCAATGCAACAGGCAGCTGAGGCAGTCACACACACGGGGTTTGGGAGCAGTGCACCCTGCGCCACCATGGGATGGAACAGTGTGAGGGGAGCCAAATTTGGGGGAGAGGCTTGGCCAATAAGGAGAGCAGAATAGCTCAGCAATCTGCCCCCCCCGGCCACTTTGAAAATTAATACAAACTCTGAGGGCCACACAGAAGTTTGGGGCAGCTGGGCTTCGAGGGGGGTGCCCAGGGTGGGGAAGGAAGGGGAGGGTCCAGATCACAAATCTCTGCCCTAGCTCCATCCCCTCATCTCTACTCCCTTTCTCCCAAGCTCACGCTTTCAGTGCCAGGAACTGGGGAAGGGGCCAAAACAAAAAGCTGGCTGGGAGCCTCATCTGGGCCCTGAGGCCCAAGGTTCGCCCGCCCCACTCTAAGCAGTGTCCCCGGTGCAATGCAGCTGCCTGGCTCTGCAGCAGGCTGAATGCCAGGGCTAACGAGATTCCTTGCACAGCGTGAGCCTACCCAACAAGGAGGCAGCCCGTTTCTCAAAAGCCTGGCCAGCTCAGAGCAGGGCACTGTCCCAGGGGGACGGAGGCAGCAAGTTACCTTTTGTTCTTGGTCCCTGGAGAAGGCCACGTTGAGCTGAGTGAGGACTCCCTCCTTGTAGAACTGGGCCAGCTCATCCCGGTAGAGGTAATCCTCTCTCTCATAGCGGCAGCCGTAGTATAGCACCGTCTCGCCCACTTCCTTGCCTGGAACACAACACCCTGGCCTTTATCCCGGCCTTCCCCATCAGGCACCGCTGCACTTTGCTAAGAGAGCTACTAGGCCACCCCCAGGGCAGCGACTCGCCCGTTCTGAGCCCAGCGCTCCTGCCATTAAAGGGCTGAAACCAGGCGAGTGCACAATTCGCGAGATTCGAGCTAGGCAGTCGAGCTCTTGCATTAATCTCGTGCTCTCGGCGAGAAGACTCGAATTTTTGTGCATTGCTTGTCACTACGCAGCCCCTTGAAAATTCCCCCTCAACCACTCCCTTGCAGGATGTTAGCCGCAAATCACGCGCCCTGCACAGTGCAGCGCAATGGGGCAACAGGTGGGCTGGTTTGGGGTTTTCCCTTTTCTTTTTTTGGTGGCACTTTGAACAGAATTGAAAACCCCCAGTAGGGGCAGCGCTGCCCGCATTTGCGGAGGCTGCGCTGGTGGGGCAATAAGGAAACGGTAAACATCTGGGAATGCCGGGGTTTCCCCACCAGCGGCCTCAGACTCAGGCTGCAAACACTGCTTCTTGGCTTTCTCTGTCCCAGTTGGTCTGCATTTACATAGCCTGCCTGCACCGCCCGGTGAGATCGGGGAACAGGCAACTTGAATGTTTGTGTGGTCACTAGTTTAACTTAGTCTTTGGCTGATCTTCTGTGGAGGCACGGGTGGGTGAGCGCTGGATGCAGCCAGGGACACTCCTTTCTTCTCCCTCCGCCTGGGGACACACTCTTTAAAAACAGCTGACGTCATTACTGTACCTGGGCTGGACAGCAGAGCCTTGGGCAGAGGTGGGGGGACAGACAGAGCAGAGAGGCTCCCCAGAGTCAGAAGTAGCTCATGCAACCAGAGAGACTCTTCTCCCGCTCTTTAAACACACACGCATGAAAAAATGAAATCCTAGCCCAGTTCCCCTAGTCCCAAAGAGGAGGCATGAATTACAAATGAAGGGGTGCGGCACAGAGCAGGGCATTGTGTTTGACTTTGTCTTGTGTCAGTCAGGCAGAGACAGCAAACAGCCCCTGCAGCTCTACCTGGCCCGAGTCTGATGGTCTTTAGGTTCACTTTAGGTTCATTAAAGCTAATTGTCAGTGGCAAGCTCATTAGTGCCACTGCTCCTCCATCCTGTCTGTAATCTGAGATACAGTGGATGGAGAAGCAGTTAAGACTCTCGTACAATCCCCCTAGCCTTGGGGCTCTCCCCAGTGCAGCATGCAATGGTTTATTTGGCTCTGATTTTATTTCATTCGATTTCTTAACCGCCCCATCCTGCCACAGCAGCTTGGGGCGACTCGCATCATATGAAAACATAACACATTACAATAAAAGCCAGAATACAAATAACCCTAGCAGAGTTAAAAAACAGCCACCCTCTCCCTCCCAAACCCTCCACCCTCACCTGTCTCCCTCGCCAAAGGCACGGTGGAACAGCCGGGTCTTACATTATCTTCGGGGTCAGGCAGACGGTGTCGGGAGGGAGTTCCGCCGCTGCCCCCTCATTGTCACTACCTGGGGGACTTCGAGGAGAGTGCCCCCAGCCAACCGCAGGAGCCGGTCCAGGACCTTGGGGCGGGGGGGGGGGG
>QEPC01009365.1:680386-697249 GCA_003113815.1 Sphenodon punctatus | reverse complement strand
GGGGGGGGGGGGGTGAGGCGAATTTGCAGATAGATGGGGCCCAGGCCATTTAGGGCTTTATAGGTCAAAACCGAACATCTTGAATCGGGCCCAGACTATCGGCAGCCAGTGCACTGGTGTGATGTGCTCCTGGCGGCCCGTCCCCATAAGGAGATGGGCCACCGCATTCTGCACCAGCGGCAGTCTCTGAACTGTCACCAGGGGCATACCGCCCCACGAAGAGCGTGTTGCAATAGTCTCATTTTAGTGAGATTACCTCAGTCGTTGGTTTTCATGATAATTGAAGAAAATTAGTAAAGTCCAGTTGTTCAACAGAAGGGCCTTTCCAATAAGCTTTAACATCGGAAACAAAATTGTTGGGGTTTGGAGATGTTGGGGCTGGATTTTCAGAAATGTTCAGCTATTGTAGGGTGTCTAGTTAGAAGTGTGCGTGTGTGTTCTATATATCGGATTGGGAAACCTTTTCCCTCCTGGGAGCTACTTTGAAATTTGTACAAGTGCTGAGGGTCACACAGAGGTTGGGGGTGTGGGTGCTTAAGGGGGACTCCCAAGAAAAGGAGGGCCCAGATCATGGATTTGTTCCATGAAGTATGAATTCAACACTTTGCCAAACACTTATTTAACTCTTCCATGAGAAGACACTGTTGATAAATAAAATGCATTTTTCACAATTCATCTTTGTGGGTTTTTTGGGTTTTTTTAAACTCTCATTATGAATGTAGCAGTGCTTGCCTTGCCAGATAATTAGCTTTAATGAACCTAAAGTGAATAAGACCATCGAACTCTGGCCAGGTACAGCTGTGGGTGGGAACGCTATCTACTATCTCTGCCTGACTAACACAAGCCAAAGTCAAACAAAATGCCTTGCTCTGGTGGCTGCTCTGTGCCGCACCCCTTCCTTTCTAATGCATGCCTCTTCTTTGGGACTAGGGGAACTGGGCTAGGATTTAGTTTTTAAAAGAGTGTGTGTTCCGGGCAGGTGGGAGAAGAGTGTCTCTGGCTGTATAATCCGCATCTGGCTCTGGGGAGCTTCTCTGTGCTGTCCGCCCCCGCAACGCTGTTCGGTTTTGTAGAAAATAAACAGAGATGAGCGATGGTCCCCCTCCCCACACCCCCAAGGCTCCATCTGCTGCCCAGCCCAGGCAAAGCATCTTCCATCCAGTTCAAACAACCCCAAGCAGCTGGCCAACAGCTATGTCGCCTGTTACCCCCCATCTCACTGGGCGGTGCAGGCAAACTAGGCAAATGCAATCGGACTTGGCAGGACAGCTGACTAAATACCGATTGGCAGCCTCCGGCCAATGTGATGGGGGAACCCCGGGATTTCCTCATTCTCTCCCCCAAGTAAAGAACAGCTGAAGAATTTATTATTATTATTATTATTATTATTATAAGCATTTATATAGCGCCATCAATGTACCTGGTGCGTTACAGAGAATGAGATAGACACGGTCCCTGCCTGAAAGCTTACAATCTGAAGACGGGAAAGGGAGACAGGGAAGGAGGAACAGAGGGAGAGACAAGGGATGCAACAAAATCATGAGGATGCGAGAGCTCAGGTACATGTTCTTGGCTTGGTTACAGTACATTGGGAATTTGCAGATAACAGGTGAGGGATAATCCTAGGTGGGGATGATTAGCAGGAGTTCAGAAGGGCAGAGCGGAAGAGGTGGGTTTGAGGAGGGATTTGAAGGTACAGAGGGGGCAAGGTGGATGTGGGCAGGGAGGGAGTTCCAGGCATGCGGGGCAGCGAGGGAGAAGGGACAAAGGCAGTTGGGGGAGCAGGGGAGACGTGGGAGGGTTTGGAAGAGGAGCGGAGTGCTCGAACGGGTTCAGAGGGAGAACTGGGCAGAGAGGTTGGGGGGAGCAAGGTTGTGAAGGGCTTTGTAGATGAAGACGAAGAGCTTGTGCAAAATATGCCCAGAAAGGGGGAACCAGAGGAGAGGAGAGGAGAGAGGCTGCACATGGTCAAAGCAATGGGCTAGGTGGATGATCCTGGCAGCAGAGTTTTGAACAGAGATGAGGGAAGAAAGGTGAGAGTGGGGAAGGCCAGCAAGGAAGAGGTTACAATAGTCGAGGCGTGAGATGACTAGGGCGTGGCAGAGTTTTGGCAGAGGAGACAGACAGAAAAGGGCGGATCTTAGCAATGTTGTGGAGGGAGAAGCGGCAGGATTTGGCCACGGAGTCAATGTAGGGTTTGAAGGTAAGGTGCAAGTCGAAGATGAAGCCCAAGCTATGGGCTTGGGGGACAGGGAGGACGGAGACCCCGTCAATGGCAATTGACAGGGAAGAGGGAGAGGAAGGATTGGGAGGGGAGATGAGTTCAGTTTTCGCCATGTTCAGTTTGAGCTGGCGCTGAGACATCCAGGCGGCGATAGAGAGACAGTTGGTGAGAAGAGTTTGAACAGAGGGAAGGAGTGGAGAGAGAGTTGAGTGTCGTCAGCGTATAAGTGGTATTGGAACCCAGTGGAAGCAATGAGTTTGCCTAGGGATTGGGTGTAGATAAAGAAGAGGAGGGGGAGGAGCTAGGAAGAGATACATTGAAGGAGCGGTCAGAAAGGTAGGAGGAGAACCAGTTGAGGACAGAGTCCCAGAATCCCAGGGAGTGAAGCGATTCAAGCAGGAACGGCTGGTCAACACTGTCGAAGGCAGCAGAGAGATCAAGGAGGACTAGAATAGAGTAAAGGCGGTTGGGATTTAACCACAAGATCTTTGGTGATCTTAGCCAGAGTGGTTTCAGTGAAGTGAAGGGGGCGGAAGCCAGATTGGAGGGCGTCAAGGGAGGAGTTGGCAGAGAGGACGTCGAGGCAACGGGAGTAGACAACCTGTTCAAGAAGTTTGGAAGCAAAGGGAGGAGCAAGACAGGACGGTAATTGGAGGGTTCAGAGGGATCCAGAGTGGACTTTTGAGGATGGGGGAGACAGTGGTGTGTTTAAAGGCAGAGGGGAAGGAGCCGGAGCCGGTAGAGAGGGAGAGGTTGATGATGTGCAGGAGGGGAGGGGCGACGGTGGAAGCAATGGAGGTGAGGAGGCGGAAAGGAATGGGGTCCAGGGGGCAAGTCGAGGGGTTGGAGGAGGAGAGCAGGGAGGTTTCCTCAAGGGAGATTTCGTTTTTAAAGCAAAGGGGGAGGGAAGAGAGAAGAGAAGAAGAAAGGAGTGTCCCTGGCTGCATCCAGCGCTCACCCACCCACGCCTCCCCAGAAGATCAAGTGACCACACAAACATTCAAGTTGCCTGTTCCCCGATCTCACTGGGCGGTGCAGGCAGGCTATGCAAACACAGACCAACTCGTTACAGAGAAAGCCGTAAAGCCGTGCTTGCAGCCTGAGACCGACCCTGCCAGTGGAGGGAACCCAGGCACTCCCAGGGGTTTACCATTTCTTCATCTCCCTCCGACACACACACCGGCCCAGTCTCAGCAAATGCGATAAGCGCTGCCCCGCTGGTTTTTTTTAAATCCTATTCAAAGCGTCACCAAAAAAAGTAAAGGAAAAAACCCAGGCACCAAACACTCAAGTCCCCTCTTCCCCGATCTCACTGTGGGGCACAGGCACGCTACGCAAATGCGTTCAGACTCCGCTATTGCCAGGAACGGCCGTTTGGGAGATTCTCGTGTTTCTCAGCGAGAATCAGGGCAATTCTCGGCTCGTTCTCCTTTGCCAGAACGAGCTGAGAAACCCGATTCTCGAAGAGGGCAGAGAGAATTGCAAAATCGAGTTGCAGCCTCCAATACTCGACAAACGCAAAGCTACTGCCAACCCATCTGGGAGCCAGAGGGATGGGGCCTGATAAACGCTTGAGGTCGCCAACCTGGGCGATCCCGACCACCGAGGGGGGCCGTGTACGTGTACACAACGTATGGGGAGCCAGCGGCCACTCTCCCTGGCTACCCACCCACCAGCTGTTGGGGGAGGGAAAGGGACCAGCAAGCAGCAGTGTGTACCAGAGAACAGCCACTGCTCCCCAGGAGCAAGCAGTGCTGGCAGAAACAGAGGCTCCCCAAGACCTGTCACTTCTGTTCACTGCTTCCACGGAGCCAGTCGCTGCGTGGCTTTGGGGCTGGGCTATCCTGGCATCCGAGCTCCCGTCCTCTTACCTTTCTGCTTCAGCCAGGCCCGCTCCTGAATGAAGCCCATGAAGGGAGCAATGCCAGTGCCTGGCCCAATCATGATGATGGGAGTGTTGGACTTGAAAGGCAGCCGGAACTGGGACTTGCGGACGTACATGGGCACCAGTGACTTGTGCCCGTTCTCAATGGGCTCTTTGTTCTTCAGCCAGTTGGTGGCCACCCCTTTGTTGACGCGGTGCGTCTTGGTCGTGTACTCCACCACCACGGCGCAGATGCTGATGGACTCGGGGTGAACCTAGTGTAGAGGCAGCAGCAGCAGCTTGAGAAAAAGGCAGGGATCCGACTTGCCTTTGATCATGTTCAGCTCCTCTGTCCCTCCCTTCATTGGCTCCCTCTCCCACTTTGCATCCAGCACAAACCCTTCACCTTCAAGGCTCTTCACAGCCTTGCTCCTCCCCATCTTTTGGTCCTTATTCCTTGCTATGTTTCCACCCAGAAACTTCACTCCTCCTCCTCTGCCATCCTCTCTCCCATCCCAGACCCTCCTGCTCCCTAACCCATCTTCACCCCATCTCTCACGCTGCCCCTATGCCTGGACTTCCCTCCCTGAACACGTCTGCTCTGCTCCCTCCCCAAACCCCTACCTCTTCCATCAGGCTTTTCCCAACTCCTCATCCCCATAAGTTGCTCATTTACACGTTTCCTTACACTGGATCCTCCCTCTTGCTTTGTAACTAAGTGAAACATGTGCACCTGCAACTTCCCAGCTTCGTGAACATATCCCATCTCTGCCCTACGTTCCCCTCCCTTGCCCGTTTTAGACTGCAACCCCCTTGGGGCAGAGACCTGTCCCTAATCGTGACTATTCCGTGACAGGCATCTTGCTGGTGCTATATAAACAATGAATAGCCCCTGTGTACCTCCCCATCTTCCATAGGCACCTGGGAGGAAGCAGAGGGCTGGGCCCCTGATTCTACAGATGGTGGAGAGTCCCAGCGACTGGCCCAAGGCCACCCAGGGCAGAGCAGGGAAGCGAGCCATGCCCTAACCCCAGGCTGGCATCCAGTCCGAGCCGCAGGAACTTGAGCCCAAGGTGGTCTCGGATGAGGGAGGACCTAGGCTCAGGGCCTTTGCCCTAGCGTCTGGAGAAGGGGAGCAAGCTCACCTTGGAGGAGGAGGCGATGGAGTAGTACCGGGCCTGCAGGCGGGGCAGCAGCTCGCACAGGTGGTCGATGGGAGGCCTCAGAGAAGCCATGTCCTGCAGGATGGCGAGGATGTTCCTTCTGGACTCCACCACCCAGCTGAGGTACAGCGCCTGTGTGGGGAACAAGGCCAGGCAGAGGTTGGCAACTGGGCTTCCCTTTTGCAACCCCATGGGAGAGCAGTGACGGTACAAGGCTAAGCAACGCCTTCCAAAAGAGAGGTTTGAAGGACACCACAAAACTAAGAGACCAGGGGTGCACAGACCAGAGGAACCTCTGTCCCGTGGGCCCCATCCACCTCTGAATCTGGCCTGGCAAGGCTCCCCCATGGCTGCTACTGATGTGACCTGGTGTCTGGAGTGTGCTGGAAACGTCTCTGCTGCTTCTTGCTAATGTCCAGCCTCCATTCCCAGCCAACATGCATGGTGGGCAGACTGGGATTGCACTTCCCACTAACAACTGATTGGTGGGAAGCAGTACAGCCCCTGCCCCCATCTTTTTTAGATGTGGCTACTATTTATATTTATTTATTTATTTATAAATTTATACCCCACCCCTCCTGAAAGCAGCCCGGGGCGGCTTCCAACAATAAAAAACACATAAAATACATATAAAACAATTTAAAACAAATCAATACCACCATTCCACATATTAAAACAGGGCCCGGGACCTCACTTAAACCAATAAATAAGGTAGGGGAGCTCAACGCCTCCCACCAACCCCAAAGGCCTGGGCGAACAGCCAGGTTTTACAACTTCCCCGAAATGTCAACAGGCTTGGGGCCAGCCAACTTTGAATTGCTAATGAGTTTCCCCTCCCCCCACCCCAAGGAAACCCCCCATCTCCCCACCCCTGCATTTTAGCGCCTCACAAAACAGAGGAGAAAACTGCTTGAAGGTCAGTGTTGATAATCACAGCAACAGCTCTCTCCTCTCTACCCATAACCCCCCTCCAAGCAGCAAGGAGCTGTAAACCTGTCCCATCTTAGGGCACAATCTGCCACACCATTCGGTGGAAAAGAAGCCCGGCTTCCCATAAAGAGGCTCTCAGGATAAAACCCCAAGCAGCTGTCCTATTTCTTGCCTGGGAAACAATCACAAAAGTTGTAGGTGTGTCATAGTGGGAGACCGAGCCAGCAACGGGCACTAGAGGGCAGCATATTGGAGAGTTGCTTGGGGGGGGGGGGCAGCAGCAGCAGGCGTCAGGAAGTCCACTGCCCAAGGTACAGCAACCCTGCAAAGCTGCTCCAACTGGGCTGTATAAAGACTCCAGCAGGAGTGGCTGAGGAAGAGAGGAACAGACCCAGCTCTCTAGGCAAGGAATCCAGGATATCCCTGTCCCACAGCCACTGCACCAGAACCAAGGAGTCCGGCAAGATCAGGACCCAGATCCCATGGCAGCTGAAACCACGACTCCTACACAGGCTAACTGGTCTGACAGATCAACGGAACGAGCTGCCTGCTTCGCCGCCAGCCGGGTCGAACCCCGCCAAAGGATGCCCATCGGACAACCTTCGCACCCCTCAAACGGTGCGCACTCACCTTGCCTTCGGTGGAGGAGGAGGCCATCTTGCGCAGGTGCTCCTGCTCGCCGGCGTCCGAGGCATACTGCGCCAGCTCGTACAGGACATTGGTGCGGGGCGGGTTGGTGATGTCCAGGTAGTAGGTCAAGGCAGTGCGGTAAGAGGTGGGGCAAGGGAACGGGTGCTTCTTATTGGATTCCTCTGGAGGAGAGAAAAGGGGAGAGTCAGTGGGGAGACTCCCCAACAGGACAAAAGGGGGTGGAAAGTCTTAGCAAAGATCCCAGAAGTAAAATCAGGAACAAGGGTCCCTGGCTAACTAGGCCATGAAGCCAACAAGCCCAGCAGCTTGGAGCAAACTGCCCCGTGCCATATACTGAGAGCTGCTGTTCCTATGCTCTCCTGAGCTAGACCAGCTGTATTTTCAGTGTCCACAGCTGGCCAGCGAGCATGAGGAGGCAGTTGAGGGGCCTCCTCATGGCATCCTGGCCCCTCTATCTGCTTTTCATTGCACGGCGATATCCAGCCTGCCTACACCGTTGGTGCAAGGCTCTGTCACCTTTCACCAATAGGTCTCCAAGCGGGTGAGAGGATTTCCCGCCCCCCTTTCCACAGGGAGAGACAGGGTGGAAGAAAGCAACAAATGGGGGGGGNTGGGGCCCAGGCCATTTAGGGCTTTATAGGTCAAAACCGAACATCTTGAATCGGGCCCAGACTATCGGCAGCCAGTGCACTGGTGTGATGTGCTCCTGGCGGCCCGTCCCCATAAGGAGATGGGCCACCGCATTCTGCACCAGCGGCAGTCTCTGAACTGTCACCAGGGGCATACCGCCCCACGAAGAGCGTGTTGCAATAGTCTCATTTTAGTGAGATTACCTCAGTCGTTGGTTTTCATGATAATTGAAGAAAATTAGTAAAGTCCAGTTGTTCAACAGAAGGGCCTTTCCAATAAGCTTTAACATCGGAAACAAAATTGTTGGGGTTTGGAGATGTTGGGGCTGGATTTTCAGAAATGTTCAGCTATTGTAGGGTGTCTAGTTAGAAGTGTGCGTGTGTGTTCTATATATCGGATTGGGAAACCTTTTCCCTCCTGGGAGCTACTTTGAAATTTGTACAAGTGCTGAGGGTCACACAGAGGTTGGGGGTGTGGGTGCTTAAGGGGGACTCCCAAGAAAAGGAGGGCCCAGATCATGGATTTGTTCCATGAAGTATGAATTCAACACTTTGCCAAACACTTATTTAACTCTTCCATGAGAAGACACTGTTGATAAATAAAATGCATTTTTCACAATTCATCTTTGTGGGTTTTTTGGGTTTTTTTAAACTCTCATTATGAATGTAGCAGTGCTTGCCTTGCCAGATAATTAGCTTTAATGAACCTAAAGTGAATAAGACCATCGAACTCTGGCCAGGTACAGCTGTGGGTGGGAACGCTATCTACTATCTCTGCCTGACTAACACAAGCCAAAGTCAAACAAAATGCCTTGCTCTGGTGGCTGCTCTGTGCCGCACCCCTTCCTTTCTAATGCATGCCTCTTCTTTGGGACTAGGGGAACTGGGCTAGGATTTAGTTTTTAAAAGAGTGTGTGTTCCGGGCAGGTGGGAGAAGAGTGTCTCTGGCTGTATAATCCGCATCTGGCTCTGGGGAGCTTCTCTGTGCTGTCCGCCCCCGCAACGCTGTTCGGTTTTGTAGAAAATAAACAGAGATGAGCGATGGTCCCCCTCCCCACACCCCCAAGGCTCCATCTGCTGCCCAGCCCAGGCAAAGCATCTTCCATCCAGTTCAAACAACCCCAAGCAGCTGGCCAACAGCTATGTCGCCTGTTACCCCCCATATCACTGGGCGGTGCAGGCAAACTAGGCAAATGCAATCGGACTTGGCAGGACAGCTGACTAAATACCGATTGGCAGCCTCCGGCCAATGTGATGGGGGAACCCCGGGATTTCCTCATTCTCTCCCCCAAGTAAAGAACAGCTGAAGAATTTATTATTATTATTATTATTATTATTATAAGCATTTATATAGCGCCATCAATGTACCTGGTGCGTTACAGAGAATGAGATAGACACGGTCCCTGCCTGAAAGCTTACAATCTGAAGACGGGAAAGGGAGACAGGGAAGGAGGAACAGAGGGAGAGACAAGGGATGCAACAAAATCATGAGGATGCGAGAGCTCAGGTACATGTTCTTGGCTTGGTTACAGTACATTGGGAATTTGCAGATAACAGGTGAGGGATAATCCTAGGTGGGGATGATTAGCAGGAGTTCAGAAGGGCAGAGCGGAAGAGGTGGGTTTGAGGAGGGATTTGAAGGTACAGAGGGGGCAAGGTGGATGTGGGCAGGGAGGGAGTTCCAGGCATGCGGGGCAGCGAGGGAGAAGGGACGAAGGCGCTTAGGGGAGCAGGGAAGGCGTGGAAGGGCGAGAGAGGGGATAGAGGAGGAGCGAAGTGCACGGGCTGGAGTATGGAAGGCGATAAGTGCAGAGAGGTAGTGGGGAGCAAGGTTGTGAAGAGCTTTATAGGTGAAGCTTGTGTGAGCAGTGCATTGTCCGGGGGGTGGGGAGCATTATTTCCATTCGACACCGCCAAGCAGAATCCAATCCTTGCATTGAACCACAGCCCCTGGAAGCCAGCACTCTGCTGGTGCCAAGGAGGATATGGCAGGCTTGATCTGGTATCCTGTAATTAAGAGCTCGTTTGTGGTGGCACGGATTTGTTGTGAACTCAGCTGCGTGATGCAACAGCCACTTGAATTATGTAACAGCCCCCACACGGTGCACGCTGAACTCAAAAACGTGCATGACTCCCATCCTAGTTCTTCCATCAACACCTCGTTTGGCCTAAGCAGCCAGCTGGCTAACCTAAAAGGAAATGGCTCTCGGCAGAGGGAACAGAAACGCCTTGGGATGGGATTGAAAGTTCAGCCAATTCTGACACTATTCCAAAGCCACACATTTCAGGTTTAAACATGTGTTTGGTCACTCCATCTGCTCACATGAATGTGCATGCAGTTTGGGATCTGAAAAATCATGTCTGTGGACAACACACGTTTGTGGCTAGAACCTAGTTGCAGTTAGGTCTTAAAAGATGTTACTGGCACAGCAGTCAGAGAGCACTGGATTTTTATTAATGACCAGTCTAGTTCATGCACATAGCCACGGTGTTTCCGGTGAGGGTGGGGTGGCAGGGTGGAAGAACCGCCACCAAACAGGCAGGGGAAGGGACCGACAGGGAGAGGGATGCTTTTGCAAAAGGATTCTCTTTGGGATGAAGCTTTGCCAACAGTCCCAGCAGGTTTTGTTCTGTGGCAGCCAGCTGCTTGCCAGCCTAGCGCTGGCTTCTCTCTCTCACAACCAAGTGGGCCGCACCAAGGAGTATCATCCAGGAAACAGCTGGGACCAAGGGGGTAGCTATAAATAGGGGGCGTTTTTAGACAAGCACCTCCACGCTCATCATGCATGCATAGGGCAGTCCTGCAACATGTGTGACAGGTGGGCGATTGGTGGGGAGGCACTTGTCTCAAAACACCCAGAGGCAAGCAGTGTAGCTACAGCAAGGGAGCATCTCCTGCTACTGGCAGGGGACGTGGGGCCCATCTCATCTTTTCCACCAGGGCCCATTCTAAGCTAGTTATGCCGCCCCTGGCTGGTGGAAAAAGACTATCAGGCAGCTGCCAACACTACCACTACTTATTTCTATAGCGCCACCAGTCGTGCGCCGCGCTGTACAGATACACGCAACATCAAGGATGGTCCCTGCCCCGAGGAGCTTACAATCTAGTTAAGACACAGACTTAAAAACAAAGGGTATTAAATGAATCGTGGACTACAGGATGCAGTTTATTCAGGAGCACTAGTTAATTTATTCCAACTAAGATATTTGAGTTTAAAATCTACAAGGCTATGGGTACGTAGATAGTCTGGGTTTATGAGTTAGAGGCGACTTCAAAAAGATGGGCCTTTAGGCGGGCCTTGAATACGGACAGGAAAGGAGCCTGACTCGCTGCCTCAGGAAGATTGTTCCGGGCATACAATGCAGTGAACATGTGGCAGTGAAAGCATCTATTCCGATGGCTACATGCACAGGAAGAGATAATCAAATTCAATACATGTCAGATTTGCACGTGTTTATCGGTACACCTGGTAACCCCACTGCGACAAGCAGGATAATGGGGGGAGGGTGTGGGGAGCGAGTTCCAAAGGCAGGAGGGGCAACGGCAAAGCATGCCTGTGACTTCCGGGGGAGGGAGACAAGAGATCTGGAGAAACGAGTCCGCCCGGTTGCATGGAAAGCAGAGCAGGGTCGGGCTGTTCAAATCAAACCTTATCGCTCCTTCTCGTGCAGAAAGCTCTGCACTCAAGGGATCCGCTTGGTCTGACTCTGGCACTCCAAAGTCCTTTGTAAGCAACTGGTTTAGTTTCCATGTGGCAGCTCCACTAACTGCAACTGACAACTTGCAGTTCAGAAGTGGGATGCGTTCCCATTTCTGCTCCTTTCCGGGGGGCCTTGGCCAAGCAGTTGAGTCACTCTGCGCCTCAGTTTCCCCGGTGGAGTGCTCAGAGAGCCTCGGATGGGAGTGCTGTGGCAGGGCTGGGTGCTCACGGTTCGCGCTGCCTCTAAGCACATGTTAGACTGTGCTAGCATTAACAGGATGAAGGTTACAACGCCAGCATTGCACTGAGGCAGATCCAGATCTGGGGTCAGCCGGCATGATTTCATGAAGACAATGGAAAAGCGATTCAGAATTTGTCCATCGGATTAACACACAGTTTTGCATGCGCTATCTCCCAAACAAGGCAGCTTAGAGAGGAGGTTATCCACACTGATTGGGAAATGCAGATCTCACTGCGTTTGATCGAAAGCAGATTCTAAGACCAAGGGTCCAGGCTAATTGGGTAGGGGTTAGATTTCACGCCACCGGCAATCACACTCAGCAGCCTCAAAGTCATCTGCTTAGCGTAGACTTCCTTGGGCAGCAGGCAGTGGCCAGTCTCAGCTGAGATGGACCGGCATCTTGGAATTTCTAGGTAAAAAATTACATTTCTAAAGCCAGGGATCCTAAGTCGTAGGACAGGGGTGGGGAGCTTTTCCCTTGCCATGGACCACTTTGAAAATCAGTACACACGCCAGGCCTGATATGAGTATGTAAGGGGGTGGGGGCTTAAGGAGGTGCTCAGGATGGAGGAAGGAAGGGAAGGGTTCAGAGCAAGGATCCCATGTCCTTGAGCGCATGCCCTCATCTCTCCTCCCATCCCCTGAGCTTACTTGCTAAATGCTCGAGAATAGGGGCTGGATCCAGGAACTAGAAAGAGGCCAAATAAAAAGTCAGTCAAGGGCCCGATTGGGCCCAAGAGCTGGAGGTTCTCCACCTGCGCTGTAGGAGAACAGAGCAAATACCATTTTAGAACAGCCCCGGTGCCTTGGTAAAAACACCAACGCTGGTTCGAAGTAGGCCTTGCCATCATGCAAAAGATTGCTGTGGGTTTGAGCATCCAAATCAAAAGAGACAGAGAAAGGAAGAGGAGCAATTGCCCGATGGGCTCTGCCGGGTCATGGTCTTGTTGAGATGACTCACCATCTAGGTTGTTCAAGGACATGATGATTTCCAGATCCGCGCCCAAGATCTCCCCGAGCTGGTTCACCAACAATGTGTCGTTGGCTGGGTACACAGCAATGTGGTCCCCAGATTCATACCTGGGGAGAAAGAAAGAAAGAAAGGAGATTAGGGGTGTGGGGGACACAAGCCCTGGCTCCCATCCAAGCCAGCCTCAGACTCCAGAGCTGTTACCTGCACTGATTTGTGGGGGGACGAGGCTGATAAAGAGTAGTCTGGAAACACTGTTTGGGGATGCTTTGCTCAAAGCAAGACCAGAGTTAGCACCTCTCTACCCCCAAGGCGTTTGCATGATTGCTAGCAAGTTACCACTGGGGCAAGGGCTCCAAGGAAACAAATTCTTAATTACCCAAATGCCAACTGAGTCGCCCTGAACAGCAAAACAAGGAACAGTCTCCTCTTGGCCGGTTTTAGTCTCAGACACCGAGGAGAGCAGCTGATGGGATCCCTGCATACTTAGCATGGTCTGAAGCAAGGGCAGCTGAACAATCCAGCATCCAAAAGGATCCCTCGCGGCAGCTTTACTCAATAAGCCCCAAAGAGCAGGAAGCTGCCCAGAGTCCCAAGGACTGCTCAGAAGTGGAATAGGGCAGCCATTCCATTATATCCCACAGAAAGAAAGAAACCTAACTTCTCTAGTCAAAGCAGAGGGAAAGAACAGAAAATATGTGAATTTACCATCGCTCTCTCGCTCGCTCTCTGCAACAGCATGCAGAGCGTCTCTCTAATGCAGCCAATAGGAGCAATAATCTAGAGCAGGAGTTGGGTCTCTACGGGCCAAGTCCAGCCCACAACAAATTTTTATATCCCCCCCACTTTCCAATCCCTGGATCTGGCCCGTGAATCCAGTCCTTAACCACCAGACACTGAGGAAGGGAGCAGAGATGAGGGATGGCTCCATGGCACAGATCCATGATCTGGACCATTTCCATTCTCCCATCCCGAACACCCCTCACCGCCTGACTCCTATCCATCTTTGTAGAGCTTAGACTAAGTTTCAGAGTGGCCTGCAGGTCGGGAAAAGGTTCCCCAACCCCTGGTTGGAAGCATGCGACTGCGGCGTTGGGCAAGCCACGCACAGAGTGTCTTTATGTTTGCTCCCGGTGTCTGTCCTCCTCCTCCTCCCCCCAGGAAACACGCAGCTTTGCCAGCGGGAAGGTACCTGATTTTGGAACTGGCAATGCTCAACTCCAGGTGCATGAGGTGTCTCTCTCCACCCTGGTTCAGCTTGCGGTTCACGGTAACCGGTGCCAGGAAGGGGTTTTTGGCATCAAATGGGCTGGAAAGAACAAGACAGACTACAATGATTGTACTTTTGCATGACTCTGGGGTACTACTGGTTTCTCCACCACTGGGGTTATATTTTCTCCTTCCTTTTTGAGACCCCCCTCTTTGGCAGAAGGGGTAACAGATCACACACAGAACAGTAGCTGCTGACCAGCTTATTAAGACACTGCATCCATCACTGTGCTATTCCTGGGCACCTACATCCCTCATGGCCAACAAGGATACACGTCAGGACACTTTGCAGCACTTGTTTGCAAAAGATTCTTATACACTGTGGGGCCAAGAGTGTTCAGTAAGTGCAGAAGCTCCCCATAGCTCCCCCCAAGGACATAACCTCCTGGCACCTGCTTCTCCACAGGGCAAGTCAGTACTTGGCCCCATACAGTAAGTAGGGTCACTTTCCTTTTGCCACAAACTACAGCCAGGACTCTCTGGATTCTGTGAACTTTCCCCACCCCAAATTCTTCAAGCAACAAATCCAGAGTCTGCAAGCATAATTAGGCCAATTAACTAAATCTTGTCAAATATGGAAATTAATTTCCCAGCATGCCATTCTATCAAGTTTGAACAGCTTATCTTCTAAAAAAAACAACCCCCAAACCCAACAACTCATAAAATACCACATGGACTTATCGAGGGGGTCTCCCCCATGGGGCTTGTGGTACAGGGTGTCATGAGCATGGAGTATTATGCCAGCCACTAGCAGTGCCAGCACCCCATTGGCTAATTCCCAGTGCTCCCTACTCAGGTTGCAATTCTGCTCTGCCAGGGGCAATTTCTGCAAGAATTTGGGCACCTGCAAAGTTCTGCAAAACTGGCGGAGATTATAGCTATGCAGTATTCACAGGGTCCTGACTCTAGCCTAGTTCCCAGTCCTTAAATTCCCTGTGGTTTCTGCCTAAGATCTCACTGTGACCTGGATCACTAATTAGCATCCCATCCATCAATGGTGTTATGCAAAGGCCAGGTGTTTCATAGCTGACAGGTGCACACTGCTAGCAAGCCAGCTCAAATGCCTGTTGAAAGCAGGAAGGACTCGTGTTCCCCTTTATTTAAAGCCAGAAAGGGTGGCCTTGTGGCCAGTCGGGTGGATCATCCATTGGCCGGCGAGACAGAGCAAGTTACATTGCATCAGTTTCATTCCCCCTGGCTCTGTGCTAAAAGCCAGTTTCTGGTCATTGCCTTTCTGTAAATGAGTAACACCAAGCCTCACACAATGGAGATTGCAAGAGGCACGCAATTGCGGGGTAGGAATTGAGAGGCAGAACTCACTCACTCCTGAATGGCCTTCTACTCTTTGCTCCCTGAAGCATGCTACGTGACTTACTACTCGGCCATAGAACACAGCTCTGAAACCCTCCCAGCTACCTGTGGGACCAGGTTCAGCTACCTGTGCCCCCTCCCCCCCAAGCTACCTGTGGAAAGTTCCTTCAGCATCAGCCACTGTAGTCAAGGGGGGCAAAATGCTCCACCTGATCAAGACATCAACCTCCGGTGATCTAAGACCCCTCCCGCTGGCTCCCAGCTCTAGGGTACTTCAATAACTGCTCTCAGGAGTGGCGAGTCTTCCCCCGCCACACCAGAGGAGCTCTCCTAGTCCGTCTCCTCCTCAGAGACACCCGTCCTGCTCTCTTCCCCACAGGCACTCTCCCCATGACAGGATATAGCAGAGACCAACTTGTGATGCACCAGTAGACTGCCATCTACCTCTCAGCCACCCCTGCTCTATGTTCGTGGTGGGAGACGGTACTGGAAGGAGGACCGCTTCCTGCAGAGAGCTGAATGCCTGACTTTAAACTCCCAGATATTTCTCAATTCCCAACACACTTTGCTGAAGCCGGCTGAGATAGTTTGATACTTACGGTTTCTGGTTCTCATAGCTTTTGAGCCGCCCCATCTCGCCGGTGTAGACCTTGTTCTTATCGATCTCCGAGTAGGTCACCAGCTCGTACTGACGTATGCTGGGGGAGGGCAGATTAAGGAGGTGAGCATGAGGCATGTTAGCACGGAGATATATGGGGTGGTTTTACACGTCACCACCTACATGGGCAATCTTGAACACGCAGCTGGTTGTGTGGCAATATTTTCACATTACAGTTCACAGGTAGCCAGCAACGACCCATGAGCTATGGGGGTGGGCTGGGCTGGAGCTTACCTGTCCCAGGGAACACTAGAACGGGAACGGGAGCTGCTCCTGCCACTGCTGCTGGCTGCTCCCCAAGACAGCGGCAGCATGAGAAGAGGCAGATGGGAGGCAGTTCTGGAGGCCCAGACCTTCCACCCTAATGCCACTTCTCATGCTGCCCCAGTCCTGGGAAGCACTGGGCAGCAGGAGCAGTGCTGGGTCCCCTACCGCCACTCCTGCTCCAGGAAACGGCGTGTAACTTTTGCAAGGCCCTGTCTAGCCCTCACAATAGTTACGTGCGACGGCTTGCTCTGTTGTGGGCCTGAGCACCGTGGCAACGCAGCTGCTACGCATCTACAACTGGGTAACCATCTCGTGGACTGTGGTCACCGTGATGCATACGCACAGCCTGCTGGCTTTGCTAAGCATAATCGCTCACTGCGTGCCTGGAGGAGCAGTGGGACGCTTCCGAGTCTACGTTTTAACATACCGGTTTCCAGCTTTGCTTAGAGCAAACGACAGGAGTTTTAGGGGTCTTGGCCAACAGCGCTACAAACACCAGCCTCCCTGGGATCTGGCACTAATCTCAGCTTGCTTCATCAGAGCTGCTGCCTGGGAGAGAACCGAGTTCACCAAGACCTGATTGCTGAGGAACTATTGGGAAATGTTCTCTGCTGGCCTTTGCCCCCATACTGTTCATGGAGGCAAAGTCCATTGTCTTCAGGCAGCAGGACTCCAGTTAATGCACAGAGAAAAAATATCTGAGCAGAAAGGGAGCAATTGGCTGGGATTTAGAGACGAGAACACGAGGAATTCAAACCTTTTGGAAATTCACTAATAAAAGACACCTTGAGTGCACAGCTGCATCAGGACTGATCTGAACCCAGTCCAGAAGCAGCCGGGTCTGCACCAATGTCATGCCACAGAGCTCTATAGGGGCAGGGGAGCCGGTCAGGAAAAGGGCGGGGCAACGTGCTCTCCCACGCTTTTCTTGATGTGATCCCATCCCCGTGACATCATGGTAGTCCACAGGGGCGGGGGGGGGGGG
>QEPC01009365.1:661096-679964 GCA_003113815.1 Sphenodon punctatus | reverse complement strand
GGGGGGGGGGGGGGTATGTACTCCAGAATAAATACGGAGTAAACACTTTGAAACAGCTTACCCCCAGAGGGACGTGTGGAAGAGGAAAGGGTGTTAATTAAAGGCACTTAGCACCGAGCCATTCGCACAATCATTAATTCCCTGGGTAATTTTATTCTGAAGCGTGAACACTTGCAAAGTGGCTCACCACTGCCAGAGTAAGTACCCCAGGGGACTGTGTGAATGTAGCAGGATCCCAACAGGCTCCAGCTGGTCCCATCAGGCCCGGTTCAGTACAAGTGCCTTCCTGACCCCTCAGATTGGGGGGCTGGGCTGGAGATCCTGCCCCATGAAGTAGTGCGACATCCCGGCACGCTCTGGGAGGACAAACACACTCCCCCCCCCTCGTTACATCAGGCCTGGGTCAGTCCGAATGCAGTTGGGCTCAGCCCAGGCTCAGGCTGCTAACCCATCCAGCCCCTGGCTCCTCAGCAGAGCCTGCTTGTAAAAGCTTGTCCAGAACGTAAGGAACCTGAATTAACTCAGCTCCCTCTCCTTTCAAATAGCGATTCCGCTTAAGTGTTACCAGCTGCTCTTAGACGAGCTTTCAAACAGTCGCTTTGCGAGAGGGGCAGGGCAGAAATGGAAAAATAAATAAATACTAAAATAAAATAGCATCATTCCTCAGAGAGCAGCCAACCACTCACGCCGGGGCAGGGATCTGGTTTCTCCCTTGGAGTTCCTGAAAGAATCCATAGCATCGTCTCCCTGACTCACCTGGACTCCTCTCCAGTAGCTTCCACACCAAAGTGCTCACACACGGCCGGCCAGAACTGCTCGCGCCAGGTGATGAAGTCCTCTTCTAGGCTAAACAAGGAGAGAAAGAGTCGGACCCTCTGCAGAATCACCAGCTCTTAAAGAGAAATAAGGGGAGTCTCTCTCCCCAAGCTGCCTGCACGGAGGTTCAGAGAGGGATTCATCCCACCGCCAGCCCCACTGCCTCCCCTCTAGCTCACCGCTAAAGGCTGCTGCCCTGTTAAATCCCCATCTGACACTCGGCAAGGCATATGCCTATTTGGGCCTGGTCCTCGCCATTCCACCCACGCGGCAGCCAACACCCCCCACTGGGCCACAAGGAGTTTGCTGGATCTCTGCTCTCCCCTCTCACAGGGGTTCAGAGGGCAAGCATCTACTCCATGCAGTCGAGTCAGAGCGGACATTTGTTATTTCGCCACCCGCCACGGCAGGAGTGGGGAGCCCCCCAAGCTGTAGGCCAGGGAGCCACCAGGACAAGATGGGTTAGCGGCGGCTCCCGACAAGCTCGCTAAACCGGACATCCCCCATCTGCTTACTTTCCGTCATCGTCTCCCATTCCAAGCTCGAAGATCCGCTGGGCTCCCAGCTCCTCCAGTCGCTTGTCCACGTACTTCCCCATGGCGTTGAAGTGCTCGTACGTCTTGTTGCCAAGCCCGAACACCTGGAAAGCATCAATGGTTTGGTCGACTCTGACTGAGCCGATGTATCAGTTATGCTTCTCTGCCAGAAAAAGGGTCTGGCTCGAGTAGGTCTGTTACTACAATAATGATGCTTTACACCCCCTTAGCCAGCAAGTAGCGGCACTGACCTGTTGCACCTTTCGCCAACTCTGAAGCTGGCCCTATATTTCCAGATCACAAAGCAATTTATAAAAAGGTGTGAGGGCTGAGATATTATTTGTCTACCACCTTCAGAGTTCAAACGTGCTTTACAATCCATATCCAGTTCATCCCCACGAACCACCCTGTCATTGTTCTTCCTATTTTACAGATGGGGAAACTGAGGCCAAGGAAAAGTGACTTGCCCAAAGCCACGCAGCGAGTTCATGGCAGAAATGGGATTTTAACCTCGGTCTCCCAGGACCAAGTCCAGCATCTTATCCACTAGGCTGCAATGGCTCATGTAAAGATCCTAGTGTTTATACAAACCAAGCAGAGGGGGCTGGAAGGGTCGACATGCATATGGCACCATTCACAGCGGGGACACCCCCCAATTCTGGAAGTTTTGGCAGAGGGGCCAAGCAGAGTGGTCCTCTTGCCACATAATCAGGGTCAGGCATGTTGGTGGCACAAGCGACACAGGCATCATTGCCAAAAGTGCTGTGCCTCGACTAGGGATACAGGAAGCCTCCTAGTCTCTGGCCTTGTCTCTACCCTGTTCAGTCTACACTATCACCCACTCCACAAGCCTCCAGGACGGTCCTACAACCCACCCCAGCTGAACCAGCTTGTTCTCCAGGGCAGCCGTTAATCCAGCCCAGGCTCCTCTTGCAACGCAAGCCTCCCCTGCCATCGCCCCCTTTGTACACATATCCTGTCCCATGTCACAGAGACACTTCTCCCACCAGATTCCCTCATCCAAGAGTGGGAAGGGGGAGAAAGGGAACTCTCCTGCGTGAGAGGCAGAGCAATAAACATGGGTGGGATGGGAATGGGGTCTGGAGAGTTGGGGTTTGGGGACTCTCCCTGTGAGCCACCCCAAGCCTCTTAGGTTTGGACTGGAGGGTGGGGGAACCTCAAGGCCAGGGGCCAAATGTGGCCTGCAGTTAGGGGTGTTTTTTTTGGCCCCTTTCCAGTTCCTACCCGCAAGCACTGAAAGTCTGAGCGCGGGGTAAAGGAGCCGAGATGAGGACAGGGAACAGATCCATGATCTGGACCCTCCTCCTCTCACTCTCACACACACACACCCGCAGCTTGTACTAATTTCTGAAGTGGCCCCTGGGAAGGAAACACATTCCCCACCCCTGGACCAGATGATCCTTAAAGGCCCTTCTGGCCCTAAAATGCTACAATGCAGGTAAGCTAAACATAAAGAGGAATTTTCAAGCTACCAGAACAGCTGGGTAGCAGAATCATTGTCATGGGAGGTTGCGGAGGCTCCATCACTGGAGGCCTTTGGGAGTTAGCGAGAAACTTCTCTCAGGGATGGTGTAGCTACTGCGGGTCCTGCTTAATGGCAGAGGGCTGGACTAGGTGACCCTTGGTGTTCCTTCCAGCGCTAGGATTCTAAATTGAAAACCACCACCGGGATAACATATACCTAATGCAGAGGCCCAATCAGGAAATCATTTCTTAGCTTGCAATTCTGGGTACCACCTGGCCTGGGAAATTAGCAGTTGGGAGGCGGGTAAAGGTGGCTCCATCTCATCCAGTTATTAAATTTTAGTACAGGAAAGGAAGAGCTCGTTTCTTGGGAGCGATCTAATTTGGAGGAGAATATCTGGCTGAAGGCTGTTCAATTAGCTGTTGAGCAACCGCACCCCCCTCTAATCCAATCAGGGCCTTGCGGGATGCTGTCTGCAGCTGTAACTTGGGCAAGACAATTCTTCATAATTTAGAGATGGAAAAGTGGTCAACCGTGATTGCCAATGTGAGTGTATTTTTAGCCTGGTTACTATGGCTTTATGTAACCACCCTGTGTCTCTGTCTGGGCGTGTGTGTCTGTCCTTACTAACTTTTGATCCCCCGGGCCATCATCAGCCAAATTTGGGAGATGGGCAGAAGGCAAATGAGGGCCCAAGGTTTTGTAACAAGAGGTGCGGTGCTTGGAGGATTTTCTAAGGAAACGATTGAAAGGGAAGTTTAAAAAAACAAACCTATTTCTAAGCAACTTGTAAATCATCTCTGGAACTTGCTGCTTCAGGAAAAATAGCTACCAGAGTATTTTTGAGTGCAATTAGACTTATTTGAAGAAGGCTGGCATCTGCTGTTGAACCCGATAGGATGCAAATCAGTAGGGGTGTCAATTAACAACCCTTCCCCCTTAGGAAACTAAGCTTCATGCATTTGGGGGCTTGCTACCCATGTCATCGATTTACAAGGCAGCCATTTAAAGCATAGCTGGTGAAGTTGTGTGTGTGTGATTGTAACACAGACTGGAGAACTGGCACGCTTACATCCGTGCAATGTTGCTAAGCAACCCTAGGGAACTCACAGCAAAGTTGAGCCCAGATAGATCAGCGTCCGCTTCCTGCAGCCAGTCGTAGAAGTCCTGGGCGTTGTCTGTGGGATCCCCCTCTCCGTAGGTGGCCATGCAGAACACAGTCAGGGATTTGTCAATTTCAGAGAGGCGGCTCAGATCGGACTGGGAATGAAAACCAGAGAGATTAAGTTCTTTACAAATGCAGAATGTCTTTCCTCAGGAAGAGCCCAGTACAAGTCAGTTACTTTACCGGTTCCTTGGGAATTAGAGTAGCTACTTGGGGTAGGAACTGGCAGCTGGTAAGCAGGGTCGCTATTGGCACCAAAGAGGAGTTTGGGACAGGAAGGGAGGCTTATCAGCTTCACTGGGAAACAGGGATGGGGTGGGCACTGGGAGTTTTTAGGAAAACAATGGCTAGTTGTCCAAACCAACACACAGCCGATAGCAAGGGCGAGCACCTCGGTCTTAAGGGAAAAGGGTTACGGAATATTTTGTACATGTCTGTCATGGAATTGGGGGCTCACTACCCCACCCTAGGCTGTTGTGACTCAGTTTCCCTGGCTTGCAGCTCCCACTGGACCAGCTCTCTCTCTAGAACCGATTCAGCCTGCAACAGGTGAACCCTTGTCATCACTTTTGAGCCTCAGAGTTTCCCAAGCGCAGACTCTTTCACTCTAGGTGTGCCTGTGTTTGTAAACACAGAATTAATCCAAACTGTGTCACTCCAAAGTTAGGAACTCCACTTAACCACACTAGGTTCAGTTAAAAGAAGTTAATGACTAAATCATGAACATGCAGTGCAAGTTTATACTCAAGAGTGCTGTAAATCAAAACAACATAGCCAAACAACACAGTCCTACCCGTACTTGAGTTCTCCTAACTAGGCTTACCCTAATCCAAGTCCAAGGCTATTTCAGTCTGTTTCTCAGCCAATGATAGAAGGCTTGGCTGGGTACAAGTCTTTAGAGTTTCCAAGAGATCAGTCCTTACTTCATAGCTTGTTTGGTGCAGCCCTTCTCTGGCTGGTAAGATGTGATGTTTTGAGATGGCTCTGGAATGCCCCCCACCCCCTTTGGCTTGTCTCATCCCTTAAGTACTCTTTCAGGGATCTTTTTTTTCCTTTCCCGCCTAGGTGAGTTGTGGCTTTCTGCACACAGACAGGATCAAGTCCATTTGCAAGTCAATGGCCATTTCTAGAAGGTGTCAGTCAGTTTCTGGTTGTGCAGTTTCATTCCTGCAATGACTTAGCAGTTCTCAGCTTACACTGCATACATGTTGTCTTAACATTGTCCTTAACATATTTATTATACACGTGGTCTACATGTATCCCAGTACCTCTTCATGACAATGTCACTACTAGGGTTGTCACATCTCCAGATTTTGCCTGAAGACTCCCGATTAGGGCCAAAACTCGATCTTCTCATGATTCTCAATGAGAATCAGGGTTCTCGACTATTTTTGCGTGAACAGATAATCGAGAAAATCCCGGTTCTCGGCACTTGCTCGGTCAATCATTTCTAAAAATGATTGCCCTTTTCCAAAGTCGTGGCGACACTGCCAGCACCATCTTGGAAGAGGGCTGTGCATGAGCAGAACAGCCGTGGTGGATATTTTGCGCATGCGCATCACCAGGAAGAATGCAGTGCATGGTAAACAGTAACGGTAAATGGTATAGCGAAAACAATTCTCAACCAGGATCTCAAACCATTATCGAGACTGTCCCGAGATCTTGGTAATGGTTCTTAATTCCTGCAAGATTTTAACGAAAAAGAACCTGATTCTTGTTTCAGTCCTATTTTTGATACAGAGGCTCTAGTGGAAGCCCTAACTTCTCCCCGGCAGCCAGAAGCACCAACCAAGAGAAAAATCAGGGCTTCCAGGGGTCAGTGCATCATAAAGGAGATGGGTCATAGGGACTGTCTCCTTCCCTTGCCAACATAGCCCCGCCCCACAGAGTGTCATGATGGTCTGTATAGAGGGTGCGGCAGGCCCTTTGCTCCACCCCCTTTCCAGCATGGGCCCCCTCCCTTGCAGACAAAAGTGACACAACCGGCCCTTCACCTCACCCCCCTACTGACCCGAGCCCTCCGGGCAGAAGTAGGGAGGGAGTTGGCACCAGCAGAGGCATCTAGCACCCCTTCCGCAGGACTAAGTTAGGTCTCTCAGGGCAGGAGACAGCCTCCCTGTCTGGGGGCATTTGGGAGATCTCCTGCTAAGGCTTGTGTCACAGAAACGCCAAGTAAGAGGCTTCCTCCAACCCATGGAATCCTATTGTGTCTGGAAACAAAGCTCCTGTGTTCAACTATGGGATTCTGGCTCCTTGGTCCCTCCACTCAGCCAGGCCTCAACGTGGAAGGTTCTGGCTCATTGGATTTTGTAGCCCACTGTTATTTTAAAGCTCTTTGGTGACATGGGCAGCGATTGTGCCAAAGAGACAGATCTCGATGCTTGCCCCATGTCCTTTCATTATGCAGGGGGACCTCACACTGACTGGATGATTCATCAGAACCTGCCTTTATCCACTTCTTGACCTGCCTCATCTACGTCTTTAGTTTTCTCCTAAAGTTCTCCTGCAAGTAGGAGTTTTCTACCTGCAAGAAGTTTTCTCTTTAATACTACAGGAAGAAATAGGTTTTTTTAACCCCACAATTCTTTTTTTTAAATTCCTCCAGCCCCCACCCACCCCTTTCTTCCTGAAGCTCCAAAGTTGTCCACTACTAGAAGCGAGGCTGCTACCGTTTTCTGGTGCTCGAGTACTGTGACACAAGCCCCTGACTGGTGGGGCCCGCACGCAGACCCGGGATCTAATGGAATCGGAGGAGGGTTTTTTTTGTCTTCTCCTGCAGTGGGGGCGGCTCATTTGTTTTGAGACATCTGCATTTTTCTTTTATACGACTGATCCCTGTTATTTCAGGCGTCGGTGGGCTCTGGTCACTCCCGCTCTCTACTTGTGGCACATTTACACTATAGGCTCAGTTTCCTCTTGGATGGATTTTTCTGTGGGGGTCCTGATAAATCCTGTCTTGGTGCAGGAGGGCCCTTGACGTTCCTTCTAGCGCGATGATCGACACTGCCAAAAAGGAAACCATCTCTTGGCCACACCCCTTCCAGATGCTTTGGAGGGCCCTCAAAATGGTACCGCTGGCTCGGTTCACGAGTCCTCTCCTTTCTAGAACAACCCCACATTCATCAAACGGCAGCGTCCACTTGCTCATTCTCATAAGAACGGATGATTTGGCTTCCGGGAGCCAGCTAAAGCCGCAGCATTTATTTGTAGTTACTGGCTGGTGGTTTCACATCAGTGGCATGCAGAAATAAATAAAAGCTCATCCCCCTCCTTCCTGCACCCCCACCAATTAAAGACACATCCTATTAAACATGCCTAGCTCCAGAGCCAGTCTCCGGCACTTAGTGCGAGAGGCAGGGTTGTTTATCTGACAAAGGAATGCCATAATGGATTCAAGATGATGCACAAAGCAAGCTGCTTTTGCCAACAATTTACCAAATCATATTCCTCTGGATCAGCAGCCATGCCCCGCATGCCGTAGCGAACAGCATCCTTGGCTAGGCGGCTGGCAAACTCCTCTGCTGTACCCGTCTGAGAACCGTAAAACACCACAATGTTTCTTGTCTGGAAAGAAGAAGAAAACCAAGGTAATTCAATGCAGCCACCTGTAGGACAGCTGAACCCGGGCAATAAGAGAGGCAAGGAGAGAGAAGGATGGTCTCCTCGATTCATGGAAAAGAGCCAGGAGTGACGAAGCACAATCGACTCATGCAGCTTGCTGCCAGAGCATGTTGTTAAGGCCAATAGAGTATCTGAGTTTTAAAAAGGATTGGATACGTTCTTAGAGGACCGGTCCATAAACGGCTCTTAGTCAACTTGGGGGGGTGGGGGACACACACAGATTCCGACTGTCTGGAGCAAGGAGTAAATCGCAGGGGATGGATCACTCCATTATGGCCTGTTGTACACGTCTTTGAAGCAACCAAAATTGGTCGCTGTTGGAGACAGGATGCTGGGTTGGCTGGACCATTGGTCTGACCCTTCTTATGGCTGGACCATTGGTCTGACCCTGGCACTTCTTATGAGATCCAAGTTCTACTCCTGGGGCTGCCAGAGAGTCCCCCTCTCCATGATACTGTAAATTGATACTAGTATCCTACTTCATAGGAGGAAGAGGAGGCTAAAATCCCTGAAGTGCTTTGAGAACCTCAGATGAAAGGGGTCGAGTCCAGAATTTAGGGATATATCCAAGTCCTTGCAAGGTTAGACTCAAAAGAGAAACCAGGGTAAGCTGATCTGGGCTCAGTGCTCCCAGCCAGTCGAGGAGTACTAGCCCTAAAAAAAGCTGAGTCAGATCTCGGCTTAAGGACTTGTTCACATGAAATGCTTACTCCCAGGGTTATGGAACCAGAGTGGCCATATGAGTACGACACAAAACATTTACCCTGGGTTATTTCTACTCCCTAACATGGAGTAGTAGAGGGGTGGAGAGGCAGCTAAAAAGCTGTTTTACCCATGGTTGACTTCCCTGATGGTAAAAACTGTGTGTGAACATGTTCCTAGAGGGTCTCCGAGCCACAGCCCTAGTCGAAGTGGGACAGCCCCTGTGGCAATAGGCCTGGCCAAAAGTTCACAGGGCAAGCCTAAAAACTGATTAGCTGGGGCTGGATGAGAAGGCTGGGAGACCAGGGAGAGGCGGCCTGCAAAGATTTCATTGCAGACACTGAACTTTGGGGTGAAAAACACAGTCACATAAAATGACACGGAGGCCGGATCCTGCGGGATGCTCAGCTTGCCATGCAAAATGTATTACCAGGGGAGGTTAATATTGTGGGGTAAGACTGTAAAAAAAATAAAAATAATAATAATAATAATAATAATCAGGTAACGGTTTTCTTCTTTTTCCTGCTGGCCCTACCCTTTCCAGATTCTGCTCCGCTTACTGAGAGCTTCAGTGGTGAAATGGGGTTTATTGAAAAGGCCAGATTCAGAAGTGACCGGTCAGCGTGTAGTTGCTGATCGCTGGAAAAGCAGCTGGGCTTCCCCCTCCCACTGGCTATTTATTTTTATTAGCCTGCTTCTGTTCTGCTACCGCAGGAAGCCCTTCATTAAGTGGCAGGATGAAGTCCTAGCCCAGAAGCTCCCCTGCCGAGGTGCGCCAGACAGTTCAGCAAGTATCTCCTGCTTCCTCCTAGCTGGAGTTTTCTGGCTGCCGCCTCAGGAAAGAAAGGGGCTGCCCTCTCAACACCAGACAAATGGGAACCATGTGTTCCTTAGTGCATTGTCAAAAGTGAGGGAGGAGGGAAGACTTACCGTCTTCTTCATCTTGTCAATGAAGCTGCCCCCACTTTCAGTTGGGGTTCTGAAAGAGAGAGAAAGACCCCAATTAAGAGGGATGTTGTAAACCAGTGGTTCTCAACCTCTGTGGGCAAGACTCACCAAAACATCTTCAAAAACTCTGGGACCAGGAATGACAGGCAGCAGCAAGTGGCACGGAGGGTGAGGGGGAAATCCCAGCAGCCGTTGTAGTAAGAGGGAGCAGGTATGAGGTGTCCAGAGACAGCGGGGAAGAGAACTAGAGAGGCAGAGTAACTACAGGAAATCATGCTCCTCCCCCACCGTCTTAAATCATGGCCCTCAGCAGCACAGGTAACCAGAACATGCAGCAGATGGGGACATGGCAGGGGACTTCTGCCACTGCTGCCCAACAGCTGCTCAGGGACCCCTCCCAGGACCGTTTCTGCCACTGCTGTCCAACCCTCAGGCTATTCTAGACCCCCTCAGAGAACCCACCTAACACCCTCCCAGGAAAGAGCCACTCTTGCAAGCCTAAGAGAGACTGGCTAGTATTGGCAAGGAGCAAGCCTGAGGATCTTGCTACTGAGAGTTTTCAACTAGACCATTCTATAGAAGCGAGGAAATTGTCACACTGCACTGCTGCCCAGGAGACGCTATAATCTGGGATCCTAACTACATGGGCAGTGGAGGCAAGAAGAAAAGCACGATGGGGACTTTCTTCCCTTTTCCCGGCAGCGTTACCTTTGCGGGGTATCAAAGAATATTCTAGTATTGCCCCATCTGGGCATTACGGGCAAAGAAAATATCAACCCAAAACGGAGATGAGTGATTATCTAACGTTAACTATTACCCACACTATTGCTCTTAATGATCTCTGCCTCCCGCCCTTATAGCCTCACCAACAGCAACTCAAAATGCATTTTTCTTTAAAAATAGATAAATCAATCTCAGGATTGCAACCATCTGTTTAAATTAGGCAGGTAACCTATGTAAACTTTCTCCCAGAATAATCAAATGCTCCCCAAGTTGGGAAACAACAGTCTACAGATTTTGATTGGGGGGGCGGGGGGGGAGAGATAAACTCTGCTGGAATCAGGTTCTGCGCAGCGCTAGCCCCCGAGTATTTACGTGGAGATCAAGGAGATAAGTTCCATTCTCTCGGAAAACACTCCGAGAATGACAAAAATCCCTCTCTCCCACACACAACTCCACCGATGACTGTTCCTTGGTTTGCATGTCTCGCATAACCAAGGTAACAGTACCATATAAGCTAGCTAGGACAACCTTGCCTCGACGGACATGGAATGCGCTGTTCATGAACGACAATGAGAAGGACGCCGCCATAAGAGGAGAAAGAGAGAAGACCGATATGGAAAGGAGGAGGGAAGTAACAGATGTGCGAAGCCTAACGTTTGGTGGAGTGAAGCCCCATTTGGATAGTCCTATTTATCCTTTCACACAGGAGCCTTAGTGACGCTATAAAAGGAAATTGAAAAGGGATTAAAACACTATTTTTATACAACTTGGTAAGTCATCTCTGGAACTCACTGCTACAGGAAAAAAATCTGAAAAAAGTATTTTTGGAAGTGAATGCATTTTTAAAGGAAGAAATCCATCATCTGCATTTGTTCAGGTTGGATATCATGCCTAGGAGTCAGAAATAAATCCCCCATCTCCAACAGACTAGTTCTGCAAATAAGTGAACTATTATACCTTTCTTGGTAGCATGAAGGATTGACTCTTGGCAACAGGCTGAAAAAGTCACAGGTCTGTTCTGGTTTGGCAGTTCCTAAATTCAGGAAAATCAAGGACCACAGCCAACAAGCTGTTCCCAATTCCAGATGGACCTTTCAGCTTTGGAAGCCAACCAGGAACAGAAACCCCTCTCTCTGCCCCATCCAGACTCCCCAAGGTCCTACCCCAGCAAGCCCCAATGCTATCGAAGCTCCGACTCTTGCTATCTGATGTTGTCAACACCGTCAGCCAATACCGTAGCTGGATTTTGGGATTCATTATGTGTTGCTTCAAAACAGATTCCTGTTCCTCCTTTAAATTCTCTAATCAGAGACTCTCCGACCTGGTTGTCCAGAGGACTTCCTGCAAGTTACTAAGCATATGCGGGTTAAGGGCTATGGGATCAGAGCAGGCTAACATCTGCAGAGCCTATGCAGGTCTTGCAGCAATGGAGGAGCCAATTTCCATGGATGAGCACAATAATGTTATGCTCTTCTGACAGCAACAGCAGCTGAGCTCAAGAGGAGATTGCGTAAGTGCCCACCTGCTTCAGAGACCAGCTGACCCATCCACGCCAAGCCTTTCGAACAAGCCCAGGGCTTAATTTGTGTTACGGTCCAGCCCGTCACCTCTTCCAGACCCTGTCAGTCACCGCTGCTACTCGGGCCAGATGCCTAAAGCTGGACGAAGAAGCATCACGCCTCTCTCTCTCCTCCGACAAGGTTGGAGGGGATGGAGAGCGTCAAACTGATCGGCGGCAGCAGCAATGCCAGCCCCATCAAGATTAAACTGGCCCTAAGCAAGGACTGGCACAGTAGTGGCAGAAACGGGCTGGGAGATTGTGTCATGGGGCCTGGCAGGCTCCAACACAAGCTAGAGGGGAAGAGAGAGGAACAGACTCAGGATGGCCCAGCTCTCTGACCCAGGGATACCCAGCTCCCACAGCTACCACACTGGAGTCAGGCAAGCACAGAACCCTTACATACTCCAGAGAAGCTGGAATTGGGACCCGTATCTTGAACTATAGGACGGAGGTATTGGATCTTCTCTGCTTGGGAAGACTGCCCTGTGGGTTTGGGCCCAGCAGGAACAGAGGGGAAACCTACCACTTCCATCAAGCTTTCCCAACTCCTCATGCCCCACCCACCCCCTGCAAGCTGCTCACTGATGCTCCTCTACCATCCTGTCACTCAGGGTCCCCTTCTTCCCCTCTAACTACAAACACCTGCAACTTTTCAACTTAACGAATGTATCCCAGTCTCTCCCTATGCGCCTCTTTCCTTGGTCTACCTTCCCTTGTCTAGACTAGGCTGTAAGCCACCATGGAGAAGGGAGCCAGCTCTGATTTAATGACTGCTCACAACAAATTACTGGCACTATATAAAAGCGACTCTCTCTTACACTCCAGCACTTTTTTTCCCCTCAACTGTTTAATGCAGGCAAGGCCTCCGTTACAACTGGTGCAAGCCCACCAATACCCGGGATTAAGCCGGCGTAAACAAGGAGAGAAGTTGGCCCAAGGAGGATAAGCCGGGACCAGTTAGCGCACAATCCCAGAAGCAAAAACAGCATGAGGATGGGATCAGGCCCCAGGAGACAGAGCCACAGAAGAGGGGGTGGCTCTCTCACTCAGATCCCATTGGCTGCTGGGGTCTTTTCACAGATGGCCAGATATGAGCCAGGAACACACTCTCTTTTGCTGGATGGAACTGTAGCAGCACCGAGAGGAGAGGAGGAACATGGGACCCGTTCCCACTTCTCTTTCACAATGGAAGAATGCGAGACTGGGTCTCCTGTGGGAAGAGAGGAGCCTCTGGGCAAGAAACAGAAGTGGTTTTGGCTTCCAATCATGCGAGAATGTGCAGCGTTCACTAAGAGTTTCCTAAAACAAGGCAGCCCCGAGGGAGGGTTGCTGGAGAATGAGTCTCCATGTAGCCCAGATGCAAAAGTGAGGGGGAGGGGGGTGTTTAAAAAGTAAATAAAACCTCTGCCCAGGCACCTTCTCCCCACCCTAAGGTGAAAACCATTAGCTACAGCTTCCTGCAGTCCCACGGGGAGGGGGAAGGGAAAATTCCAGACAGCTATATGGTCCGGTTCCCATACCCTCCCGGATAGCCCAAGCTGTCTTGAAAACCAGGCAGGAACTATGACCACCCTATTCCTGCACTAAGGCCAGAGTGGATCGTGGTCCCTCCTAAGTTCCGTGTAGCTGCAGGTTAGACGACAAGTCAGAGAAGACGCACGCAAGGTCCACGCACGGAGCTGTGTAGCTCGCGGCTTGCGCTGCTCACACTTGCTGTCTTGTGCCATTTAACTTGCAGCTACAAATGCCTCATTTCTCACCGAGACCCTCCTCCCAGGTGTAAGTTTGACGACTAACAGAGATCCCTTCTAATTCACTGTGGCTTTCATGGGGTGAAGAACCTTTTCCCTCCCCCAGGTACAGTTGCCCGATACGCAAAATGTTTCCAGGACACTTACGAAAAATCCATAATGCCGGCCCTGCATTGGCGCCTTTACGGCACCAATGCAGGCCCTACAACATGGATTTTTCATAAGTATCCTGGAAAAAAATTGCGTATCTGGCAACCGTACCCCCAGGCCACTTTGAAAATTAGTGCAGGCTCCGTGGGGCCAAAGAGGAGCTTGCGAGTGGGTGTGCTCAGGATGCAGGGAAAGAAGGAGAGTGCCTACATCATGGATCGATGAGACAGATCCATCCCCTAACTTTGCATGCATGCCTTCATCTCGGCTCCTTTCAGTGTGGGAGGGGGGCAGGGGGAGGGACTGCATTCACTGACCAGATCCAGGAATTGGAGAAGGGGCCAAATAAAAACTAGCCCTGAGTTAAGATTCTGCTCCACAAGCTGGAGGTTCCTCTCCTCACTCCTGTGCTAATTTGACAAGTTACTTGATTACAGAGACCTCACCAAACCCAACCAGGTGTAATCCTGACTACAGAGTTCCCTTCTAACTCAGCAGGACTATTCAGAACGGTAAGCACTACTACTGATAACAGGTGTCCAAGGTCAGGCTGTGCACTAGCATTTTTTTCTTTCTTTTCTCGGGTAAACAAAAAAAGGATTCCATACGCATGTGAAACAGAATAATTTGGTTTTGTTACATATCACAACACACAGCTGCTATTTGAAATGGAATTTAACTGAGACGCAAGAAGTCAAATCTGATCCCAAAGTTAAGCTAATTGCCCTGTTAAACATTCATGCCTCCGATCAATTAAAACATGTTCGCCGTCTCTTTTGCACATTCCCTTCTAGTGCCTCAGCTACTGGTGCCCATCAGAACCAGGGTGGGGAATGATGCCAGGCACTCCAAGTGAGAGGGGGCTACAGGCACAGGGGATCAAGGGTGGGGAGTGATGTCAAGGCCCCCCAGTGAGAGCAAGGGCATGAAGGATCACGCGGGGGGGAGGCTGTATAATTAATTTTTTTATTAACAGGTATGGAAGGGAGGGTGCGAGGGTTTTTTAGTATTTTTCTGTTTGTAATATAATATTGTTTCTGCTTGTAATGTATTTTTGTTTTCCTGTAAACCACTCAGTCCTTTTTGGAGAAGGGCAGGATATGAATTAACTATTATCATCATCATGTTTCTTTTGGGATACAAGTCATGTGTACCAAGATGTAAAAAATGGAGAGAAAAATCAGCCAAATCAAAAGCTAAGCTTGCTGGGTTATTTTCATTCCCCCAAAATGTAAAACAATATGCCAGAAGCCCCTCCACCCCTAGCCCCCATTTACTTTGGATGCACCCAGCTCTTGTAAGTTTCAGTAACCACAGGTGACTGTCAGCAACACCAGCACAACAGAAGGTTAAAAAGATGCTTTCCTTTAAACGCACAGCCTCCCCGCCAGCATCTGAAAATGCAGTCGCTCTTCAAATGCTTTCTTCCAGGGTGGGTTGAAACAGCATTTTAAGATAACACACACATACCGGTAAGGGGCAAACCTATTCTAAGAGTCCCCTGGACATGATCAAAGAAGCAGGCAGCAACCTCATTTCCTCACATTTCCTGTGCTCTTATTAAAAACATATTGCATATCAATGAGATTTTCACTCCCCAAATGTGCCTTTAAGTCACATAAAGACTACTGATTAACTACCCAGTCAGACTCCTGTTGCAGCCAAGAAGCTGACCCCCTCCTTCTGTCCCCAAAAAACTCAGCAGCAAGATTAAGGAGAAGCAGACCTGTGACTAAGGCAGTTTGCTGATCAGGAAAGATCAACTCACCCTCCCGGAGCCAGCTCCTCTTGAGGTACAGAATACACGCACCCCATGGTCAGAGCAGAAAAACGGCCGGCAATAAAAAAAGAATCCCGCTGCTTTTGTATCCGTTGAACTTCAGCTGTCCAGAAATGGGTCTGCGGACCTTTCCATTCTGCATCTCTCCGTGATTAAAGGCAATAGTTGGCCTCCTTTTGTTAAGAGAGCAGAGTCTGCTTTGCCAAGTCCCTGCATGGGGTACAACAGCGGCAGTTCAGTCCGCTAAAGATCCTCGCTGGATGCTTTGAGGGGGGAAAAAAAAAGTTACCCAGAAAATACACACAATCCTGAGAAACTGAAACATCTGGCAACAGTGACAGAAAGGAATTAAGAGTCAAAAATGAAACCTCCCAGGATTCTTTGCAATGTTCCACCCCCACCCCCATCCTTTACAGAATGGGGGGGGGGGAGCACTACCCTCCCCCATACTGATTACCTTGGAAACCATTTATATCATAGCTGCTTTTTATTTTTATTATTTATTTATTTTTAAAGAAGCCACGTCAGGTGAATGAATGAATCCAGGCACCATAGAGGCAGCAGCAAAATTTGTTGCTATGGCAGTGGTATCTATTAGAAAGAAAGCCGGTATTGATCCCAAGGAGTTGGCTTTCTTTAGTATCATATTAAGTTAATTAAATTAGAGATTCCTGCTCACGAACACACGCAGCATGCAATATCTGAATAGGCTCGGAAATTGGAACAATTCCCAAACTCGGAGGAGGCTCTCGAAAGAGAAAGTTTCTCTAATATTTGAGGTTAGAGATAAGACTGTTTCTATCCCAAATAACGACACAAGCCAAACGGAAAAAAATCACCACATGCCAGAGAGACTCCGACAGATACCAAAGCCGCACAAGCAATTCACAATTACGAAACTGGCTCTTGCAGCCTTGCAAAAATGCAAATTCCACAAGGCGACAAGTAAAAGGCAAGCATATACGCATTAGGCATCTGCGAACAAATGAATCATGGGGACATTCCTCTCTAATGACATCTGCATGGCAGGCCCTTTAAGAACCCAATGCCAACGGTTTCAATTCAGCCTGAGCAGTCAGAAGTCAAGGAGTTCTGTGCTTTCCCTGCTTGAAACGTGTCACGGCAGAGCAGTGCTGTGTGCGAAAGGCTCGCTTTAAATACAGAGATCTTAAATCCTGTGGGCAGGAGGGGTGGGATATAAATTTTAAATATAAAATAAAATAAAAAATCGTTTCACGGCTATGAAGAATCAGAACACAACCCGGAGGAAGGAGGCAAGAGTTGTCGCTTTGCAAAACTGAGAACGGAAAGGTGAAAAGTCATTCGCCCTAGATCCTGCTCCTCAACCGTGAAATCAGCCTTACATCATCACAGTATGACTGAAACAAGGAACTTGTAGTTTCCTTCGTGACCATAATAGTTTTAAACTCCACCCCCCATCCCCAGTATCATTAAAAAAATATATATGTTGCAACAAACTCCTACGACATATAATCAAGGGTGTCGCCTTAATAGGGACAGGCACTGCAATTGCACTAAGGGAGGTGAACCTAGGGGGCCCAAACTGCCTGGTCCAACTGCATCCCTTGCCTTTGGGAGGAATCGGGGGGGGGGGGGGGGGGACGACTCATTCCAACTTAGCCAACCCCTGCAAGCAACTTCTACAGCTAACTATCATCAGATTGACATCTTCTGTCCAAGAGAGGGAGCTTAATAATCCCAGGCAGAGATGGAAGAGTGGAAAAGAGAAAATCTGCAGTTTCTAGAAAGAGGTGGTCCTTATATAAAATTTCTCTTATGAGCTATAACTTCGCTGCTCTAATGTAGCAATATAGGAAGAACTAGGCAGACCCTGATCCCAACTACTCTTGTTACCCACAGGTTGAGGACACAGAGAATAAAAGCAGCCCTGGTTTGGTACAGGAGGTTGCTAAAGAAAGCTATAGCTAAAGGTTAATGGTTGTGGCCATAATAGCATCATCTGAGATCCAGTGGCATCTACTGGCCTGATCTTCAGCAGAGCCGAGTAAAGATGTTTTAGGCTTAAGACTGAATTTTGTTTAGGGGGGGGGAAGGAGGGAGAGAACAACAACGTATTATTCAGCGAGCACAAGCAATGTGCCTCATGCTGAACAGTCGTCAATACAGAGACTGGCCCCTGCCCCAAGGGGCTTACAATCTAGAACGGATAAAATTAGTGTTTTCATTAGGATGCTATCAAAACGGGCGTAGCTGTCTGCTGAAAGCTGAGAACATTCTGTTGCCAGAGGTGGTTAAGTTTTCAGTGTGGGGCACATTTTAAATTTCAAAGAATTCCACCAACCTATCTTTCAGGGCCCCACCCTCTCAAGCACGTGCACATGTGAATTCTCAACTTCATGGATGCATCCCCATCTCTCTTGAGGTTTCCCCCTCCCTCCTTCATCCTAGATTGTAACCCCTTCAGAGTAGGGATCAGTCTCTAATTCACAATTCTTCTGTGCCAGATACATTGCTGACACTGTAGAAATAAGAATAAAACCACGTTTTTTAAAAATTGGAAGATTTGATGGTGTATGCGCGCCCACAGGCTGAACTGGCATTTGGGCCAGGGATAGGCAGAGGGAGGGTCCAGACGATGGATCTATTCTATGGGTCCATACCTACTACTACTAATTTCTATGCTACTTGGCGCACACAACGCTTTACAGCGACAGATTTTCAGACACAGGTCCCTGCTCAGTGAGTTTATAATCTAAGATAGACACAGGTGAGGGAGAACACAGGGAAAGACACACACTCCCATTTTACAGAGGAGAAACTGAGGCTGCGACTTTCCCATGGCCACCCAGTGAGTTCATGGCTAAGGCAGGATTCGAACCCTGGCTTCCCAGGTCCAAGTCCAGCATCTTATCCACTACACCACACTGGCTCTCTAGGCTGAGAAGGTTGTGACTTGCCAAAGGCCACCAAGCAAGTTCAAGGCTAGGGTCAGGATTTGAACCCTGGATTCCCAGGTCCAAGTCCAGCACCTTATCCACTACAACCACACTGGCTCCCATCTCTACTCCCTTCCCCTCAGCTCACACTTTCAGCACTTGAATCCACAGGCCAGATCCAGGAATTAGAAAGAGAGCAAGTTGTTTCTGTGCAGAATGCCAGAACACAACCTGCACATCAGCAGCTCCTGAGGCTTGATGGTTGTCTCTGGGAGGGTTTGCTGCTGTGGAACATTTGGAGCTTGCAACCGTGCCCTCACCAGGACTTATTTTAAGAAGCTGCCTTTACCTGCAGGTGACAGCCATTACTGGGGCCATTTGGGGGGCGGGGTGGAAGGTGGTACTATTTTTTAAGGTTTTAAATTGTTTTTAAGTGATGCTATCACCCCCTTGTGAGCTGGGGGGGGAGGGGGGAGGTGTTATGGACAGGGATATGGTGGGGATGTGCCACAGCCCTCCAGTGAGTAGGGGAGTCGGGCAGGAGGGGGGGTTGGCTTATATTATGTGGGGTTGGGGAGGTGGAGAGAGAGGGTGTGCCTTGGCTGTCCAGGGAGCAGGGGAGGAGGGGGCATGGCCACAGATGATCACGGGTTGGGAACAATGTCACAGCCCCACAGCGAGGAGGGGGGGTATGGGCATGGATGGGGAGGA
>QEPC01009365.1:636697-660865 GCA_003113815.1 Sphenodon punctatus | reverse complement strand
GGCTTACAATAAACAAATCTGCAATTAAAAAAACACATAAAACTTATAACCAGGAGGATTAAGAACAATCCCTTCCCCACCACCACCACCCTAACCCATTCCCCCCACCCATCTCCCCCGCCAAAAGCCAGGTGGAACAGCCGGGTCTTCCAGCTACGTCAAAGAGAGGGGAGCTCCAGGGTCAATCGGGCCTCCACCGGAAGGGAGTTCCGCGGTGCGGCCACCAAGAATGCCCTCTCCATCGTGGCCCCCTGAGAAACTTGGGGGACCTCGAGGAGGGCACCCCCAGATGACCGAAGGGGCCGATCTAGGATCCGAGGGATGAGGTGATCCCGCAGGTAGGTCGGGCCTAGACCGTTTAGGGCTTTATAGGCCAGCACCAACACCCTGAATTGGGCCTGGAAGACTACAGGCAACCAGTGCCGAGATTGGAGAACCGGTGTAACATGCTCCTGGCAGCCCAGTCCCACCAGGAGGCAGGCCACCGCATTCTGCAGCAACTGCAGTCTCCGAACCATCACCATGGGGAGCCCCACATAGAGCGCGTTACAATAGTCCAGCCTAGAGGTGATGAAAGAATGGACAACGGCCAGGTCCGAGTCCGAAACGTACAGCTGAAGCCGTTGCACCAGATGTAACTGGCAAAACGCACTCCTTGCCACAGCCTCCACCTGAACATCCAAGCAGTGTTGTGAATCAAGGAGCACCCCCAGGCTCCACACCTGGGAGACCAGCGGAGGACAGACCCTGTCAATAAGGGGGGCCGTCATCTCCACTGCCTTACCCACCAGCATCACCTCCATCCTGTCAGGATTCAGCCTCAGTCGATTAGCCCTCATCCAGTCCCCCACTGCTGCCAGACACAGAGTAAGCACCAAGACCTGAGTAATCACCAGGAGCCGGAGAGGGAGGCCTCTTTGGGGGAGGTAGAGAGCGGGGCAGTTTTTGAACCAACTGGGGTTGTGCTGGGCATGACTTTGCAATAAGCATGACCCTTGAGGCAGCCCAGGGGGCTTTTGGGAGGGTTGCCATGAGAGCTGAACGCATCCGTAGTGCCCCCCGCCCCCAAGATAACACCTTTGCAGATAAGAACAAGTATGAACACCAGCACAGAATGCAATCCTGAGCCCACTGAGGTCAATGGCACAACTCCCATTCTAGTAGGAGTGGGTTGCACCCATAGCTGTTTAGGGAGTGAGGAAACTGGATGTTCTTTACAGTTGCACCATATTGGATAGAAAGCCCGCTTAGCCCCAGCCGAGACTGTCACTTACAGTGTTGATTTTACTGAATTCAGGGACTTCTTCCTTCTTCTTGCGGAAGAGAAACCAGTAGGTGAGGAGGCCGATGATGAGCGACAAGAGGAATACGTCGGTCATGCTGACCCAAGAGACGGCATCCTGGTCAGTGGTCTGCGAAGCAGAGGCAAGTTCTTCAACAACAGAATCCCCCATGGTAAATCGGTGAATCTGCAAAGAGAGGGGTGGGGAACAATGTTTACTCTTAGGTACCAGGGAATCATCGGAGCTAGTAATGAAGAGACCCAACGTCATCTCCTCATGCCCTGAAGTCTGTATTCAACCCATCTTCTCTTAGACTTAGAAGAAAGCTCTTTGAAACCAGGACCATCTTTTTCTTACCTGTTCTCGCAGGGATGAGCCTAGCACAGGGTTGGAAAACCTTTTCCCTCCCCCATGGGCCACTTTGAAAATTAGCACAGCCTCCACAGTCCAGATAGGAAGTGGGGATGATTAAGTATGTGCTCAGTATGGGGAGAAGGAAGGAAAGAAAAAAGGTCTAGACCATAAATCTATGATACATGGATCTATCCCCGAGCACATATCCTCTTATCTTCTCACATCCCCCAAATTCACTCTTTTGGGCCGCTTTTAGAGACAAAACACCTGTGTGCAGGCAGTTAAAACTCTGATGAAAACTTGCCGTTTTTCACGTTACTCTCACATGTGATAGGTTGAAACTTGTGGGTCTTAATCTGGTTTCCAGAACTCCCGACATTGGGGGTTCCAGAAGGTTCATTCACAAACGTGAGCACTAAGGATGCAGATTAATCATCTCAACTCGCGTGAGATTGCATTTTTATTTATTTATATTTCTACCCCGCCCCTCCTCGCAAACACGACTCAGGGCAGCTTACAAATTGTTTAAAAAAGAAAAGAATCATAATATAACTATAGCTACCAATATATAAAAACCACAGTAACACACCAAACAAAATGAAGATACCCTCGCCCCAACCCAACTAACCCATCCCACCCTCCCCCGACAAACGCCTGGTGGAAGAGTCAGGTCTTAGTTTCGTCAGAAGGTGAGAAAATTTGGGCTGAGGCGGACCTCCACCAGGAGGAAATTCCAGAGTGATGGTACAGCCGCCGAGAACACTCTTCTGTCCGTCTGAACCCACCGATAACGTGGGACCTCCAGAAGGGCGCGTCCAGGGGGGTGAGGCAATCGCTCCAATAAGCAGGGCCTAGGCTATGAAAGGATTTATAGGTCAATACCAGCACCTTGAGTTGGGCCTGGAAAACAATAGGTAGCCAGTGTCGTGCTTGGAGTACAGGCGTTATACTCTCCCTGCAGCTTGCTCCAGTATTTCAACTGGGGAAGCGAGGGAGCGCTCCCTACGCATGCCCAGCTGAAAGTCTAGTGCTGCCTCCCAGTGGCCATGTGGAGAACTCTCCCAGCATCCGAATATCCGGATGGAGAGTCCATAGAAGGGCCGGCGCGTTCTGCACTAGCTGCAGCTTCCAAACCGTCACCACAGGCAGTCCCACATAGAGCACACTGCAATAGTCCAGCCGCAAGGTGATGAACGCATGGATGATAATTGCGAGATCGGAGTCTAAAACATATGGGCAGAGCCTTTTCACTAGATGTAATTGGTGAAAGACACCCCTGGCCACAGCCAACACCTGGGAATCCAGGTGTAGCTGCAAACCCAGGAGCACCCCTAGGCTCCGCACAGATGGAGCCAAACGAGGACGGATACCCTCAATAAAGGGGGAAACCGCCTCACCCAGATCACTGGTCCCGCCAACTATCACCACCTCTGGTTTTGTCAGGACTGAGTTTCAATCGGCTCGATCTCATCCAATCGCCCAGAGCAGCCAAACACCGAGACAGCAAGGATGAAAATGACAAATACAGCTGGGTGTCGTCAGCATACGGATGGCAATGAACACTGCAGTTGCGTACGACCGCCCCAAGCGGCTTCATATACACGTTAAACAAGAGAGGGGACAGAATGGAACCCTGCAGGACCCCACACGGGAGGCCCCCAGGGGGCAAGGTACAGTCCACTAGTACCACCTGCCGAGATCTATCAGCGAGGGAAGAACGGAACCATTGTAAAACTGTTCCGTCCATCCCTGCCAGGTCCCACATTTTGAACGCATACGGGCGTAGGCAGAGAAGTGCCAGATCCAGGAACTGCCAACAAAAACAGAGGACAAGACCAGTAACAAAAAACAAAGCAAACAGAGATACTCGAAACATATACAAAAACGTTTAATAAGAAATAGCACAAAACAAGAATGAAGTCCAACCCATATACACAACCTAACGCGTTTCGAGCAAGAAGCTCTTCCATCAGACATAAAGATGAATACATACAAAAATGTTAAATTCCATAAATCAACAAAAAGCTTTAAAAGCTGTAAAAACAAAGAAACCACCAGAGTACCTTATTAAGAGCACAAAAGTGCTAAGCTTGCAAGCATCAAGTGAATATATAAGAAGAAGCCTGTAAAGAGATGGGGAAAAAGTGGAACAGAAAAAAAATGCTCAATCGTATACAAGTTTTAGTCCGCTTTACTGCAGGACCAAAGGCTATCACTGTATAGTACAATATAAATTAGGGTTTCACCACATAGTACAAAAAATAAATAAATTATGAGTGTTTCCAAGGATCAGCTCCGAGTGTTCAGCCAGTCCTCAGTAACTCAGCTGAATATTCAATACTCTATAAAATACTCAGACAAATAAAACCGAGTATTTTCCAAGTACTGAGTTCCCTTATACAGGGCCAGGAAAAGCCCCGTATGTTGTCCATCTGAGGATTTATCTGAGGACCAAGTACCGGGCCAAGGCCTCATTACTTGGTAAAACCAAGTCGAATAGCAAGATACTCAGTAAAAACCATGTAATTTCAAATACTAACTTTCAGCACTAATATAAATTAATAATTATAATAGCTAACACTCTGATATAGGATGCACAAAAAAAACCCACATAATAATTACCCTGATAAAAATTGTAGAAAGATCTATTCTCTGCTAGCAAACCTCCATACTGACTTTCAAACCCAAGCTAATCACACCTGCTTCTTATATATAGTGAGAAACCATGGGTTTTTGTTGCTTTATGTAATTTAATATTTTAATGTATATATTTTTATATTGTCTTTGTATGTCGAGATTACCCCTCACTCAAAATGTGTTTGGTTTAGGGGTTGCACTTCATTTTTGCTTTGTACTATTTCTTAGTAAGTTGATTTATATACTTTCAGATTCAGGGAGTAGAAAGGCCAAATTAAAAAAAAAGAAGCAGCCATGGGACAAATTTGGCCGATGCGTCAGACGTTCCCCCGTACCTGGGCTAGCACAGCAGGGTCACTGGGCACCCAGGATCTACCACAATAAACATAACCAGGGTGGCATACTGTTGTCATCTCCCTACCAATGCAGTAAGCAATCTAGTATCGATTTAAATATCCTGGGTGATAGGACTTCCACGGTCCACCTCCTCCTGTTCAGAGACCATTCTACAGCTTAAATGGTCCTGGATGACTGGGGTGACGATCATACCAGGTGTTCCTTTCAGTTCTATCCGTCTTACTCTACCCTAAAGAACCTCCTCGCCACCTATGCTGTTGACACATTACAAGGAGTTGTCTTAGGTTTGTTCAGGATCCTAGTGACAGAACTCCCAAAGGCAGCAGGATCAAGCCTTTAGCTATCCCAAGCCATGCAGACCAAGTACTTAGTTAGGGAAACCAAGTAGTGCAGCTGATCTCTTTTCACTGGCCCAACTTCTGTTGGGAAGAGATCTTACAAGCCCAAAGAGCTCTGCACAGCTCAAATGCTCACACAAAACCACAACAGCCTGCCTAAGCAACAGCCCTGTATGGTCAAAAAGCTTCTACACTCTTGCCAACAAAAATTGGTTCTGAAAAGAAAAGAAAAAAAAAAAAAAAGTCTCAACTGAATGATTTTGTCTTCATCTCTTACATTTGAGGCCAACATGGTAATACGATCAACTCAGCCTTCTAAGAGTCAATTTCTCCAGTGACACCAATATTTTTCTTTTCTAAATCCTTAATGCAAGGTTACATTCAGGCAGCCCAGAGCCAAACAGAGAGGGGCTATTACCTTCCCATATAGGGCTACATCGCCTTTTTATATACATCCCCAATTTACACTGAACTTTCTCGCATTAACATTGCAAGCCAATGCCTGGTTTTCAGTCTACCACGGTTGCTGTTCCTGCAATAATGCCTTCCAGGAATCTCCCATTCATGGAATATCCAGAGAAGAGAGATCCTATTCTGCCTGCATTTCTTCTCTCTCTAACAGGGCCATTCCACTTGCACTCACATCCTGCAAATGTAATAGTGTCTTGCATTACCATAGTAATTGTGTTGCTTCTCTTTTCTGCATCATTAGATGTTAATTAAAACCAACTCCTGAATGATCAATCCCACTCCTCATGCCCCCACTGAGCAATGAAATACGCTGCGTTCATCATGATGCTTCCTTCATAGTATACGTCAGCCTCTTAACGCTAATTCTTATTTCCTCCTTACTCCTATCACAAAAGAGTTATCCATCAGCAGCAAAATCTAGACAGCAGTTCCACCTGCCCCTCTAGGGAGATGTTTGGATGAACAGAGAAAAAATGATTTAATTAAACCAGCATTAACGCCCCACTTCAGTATTTCTCCCACACCAGTTCTAAACAAGCTTAATACTGCCTCCACCTCCCCCCAGCTGTCACGAAGAGCACACAACAAGACATCCCTTCATGCTTTGCAAACAAAGCAAACTTCCTGGGTTTGCCATCGCGGATTCCCAGCTGGAGAGGCACTGCAGTTTGGGAAGGATTTCCATACTGTGTTCACCACCCAAACACAGAAAGACATCACATAATAGGCCTTTTTTTTTAAAAAAAGGGACACACCCCCCTCGTCCACGTGTGAGATTGGGTGGGCATGGGGGGGCAATCCGTGTGACCGCCAGTGGGTATGGGTGGGGGGTGCATGCTCACTCCCACGTTCCATCACTCTCCCATACACGGAGGCACTGGGGAAAACAAAAGTGCCTCCATGCGTGGAGGTGGGTGGGCATTCATGTGACGAGCCGCCCACACGCCACAGCCCACACCCATCCGCCCCCGCCTCCTCCTGGGCCCGTGTCCACAGATAACTTCATATTAAAAAGTGTGCACTCATTTTTCTGGAGCACATACTTCAACTCCTACTGTGGAATACTATCAGTTTAAGTCACCTGATGTACAAACAGTTCCAAGTAAAAGTGAATTAAGGACTTAGTAAACCGATTTATCTGTTCATTAGAAAATGACCCAGAATGACTAGCTACTCCTCCCTCAGTGCTTTCATCAAGTTATCAACTTTTAAACAAAATCAAAACTGGAAGAGTAGATCCGTAACTGACAGAATAATGTTCTGCCTGAGCAAGCAGATCAGCTGTAACTGGATGACAGGACCATCAATGGTGATTAGCAGAGATGGTCGGGGAGGTCGAAACCTCAGGACTGTCAGAAACTGGAAATGAACAACAGGATGGATCACTCTAGTTGTTTCCTATATTCTTCCCTCTGATGCGAAGGACGCCGACTGCTGTTGGCTATGGGATCTTGAACCACTGGTTTGGCCTAGATCAGCAGTTCCTACCTGCAGGATCACAGCAAGGTTCTTCCAGTTAGTTTTCTGGATTGGCAGAATGCTTGAACTATGGCCATTTTAACTTGCTGTGCCCGAAACAGTGACTCAAAGTTGACTGAGGGGAATTGGAAGCAGCAGAGACGATGGCTTAATAGGATGCTGGCAGAGTAGGGATGAAGCTGATCCATTCAAGTGCTTGGGCATGCCCAGGATTCATGCACGATTTCATTTCATTTTGTAGTTATAGCTGGCCCTATCCCCTTGGGGCTCAGGCTGGCTTCCAAGAGAAAAACTACAATACACTTGTTAAGTGAGTCGCCATCCAGAATGCAAAAAAAATATTATTCACTCCTTCCATGCTCTCCCTGCCTCTCACTGGGGAGTCATGACATTCCTCCTCTTCCTCATAGCCGCTCACTGGGAGATCACAGCATTCCATCTATGCCACTAGCCCCTCTCTCACTGGGGGTGGTGGCATTCCCACCCAATCTCATAACACACAATCCCACCCCATATCCTTCATAAGCCTATGATGGGGGCTGGGACAATTACTTGCCTTCCCAGTAGAAAGGGGATTAATAAATTAAACTTCCTCTTGGAAAGGGGGAGAGAGTTTAACAAACCTTAGAGAAATACAGGACACACACCCAGCTTTAACTAGCTGGTGGAACCTGGCCAGGAAACATTTATCTACATTTATTTATAGGTTCATAGAATTTTTGCTCATATTTGCTCTTGCTGGAAAGCACTTGGGATTCCTGCTACATCCACTCATCACCTTAAAGAACCCCCATGTCCCTTCTGCTCTCTCGGGTTTTATTAAACTTTCACTCAAAGTCCATCCCCTTATGAAGCAACAGAGCTAGGGCATGGGAGGTCAACTGAAAAGTGTCCTCTCCACCCTTTCCAGAGAAGGCAAATAAGCATCACCGCTCTTGAACAGCACAGCAATCTGGCATTGAACAAAATCACATTGCCAAGTAATAGCGATTCCCACAAGCAATCGCGGGGCAGAGCACTCTTGTTGGAGCAGACCAAAGAGCCAGGTTGGGTTTGCAACAGTTGGCTTTTGCAAGGTGTCAATTAAGTTTCATATGTGCCAGCAGCACAACTCCCAATGTTGGGGGTCGAAAATCCAGAAACAAAATGGTAAACTGGGAGGGCTGGGGAATCTTAAAAATTTGTACTGGGAAGAGTTGTGCAGCAATGGAACAAACTGCATAGTGAAGTTGTAGCCTAGGGGTGGGGGAACCTTTTCCCGCCAGGGGCCACTGTGAAAATTAGTACAAGTTCCAAGTGCTGCACAAAAGTTAGGAGTGGGGTGCCTCTTCCTCCAGAAAGACGAGGGGCCTCCAGATCATGGAATGGGATATAGGCCTGTTCCCTTATCCTTGTGCACATGTCCTCATCTCTGCTCCCTTACCCTGAACTCAGGCTTTCAGCGCTTGGGGGTAGAAACTGAGTCCAGGGGACAGAGTCAGGAAGTGGAAAGGGGTCAAATAAAAACTCGTCATCGACTGTCTGACCCCCGGGCCTGAGGTTCCCCATTCCTACTGTAGGCTCTTCATCACTGGAGGTTTTCAAAGACAGGCTGGGCAGCCATCTGTCCGAGATATTGGAGCTGTAGCCATCCTGCCTCCAGGATGGCTACAGATGATCCTCAAAGTCCCTTCCAACTCTATGGTTTCACTTGCCCTGTGAACCTGCCTACAGCAAGGCAGAGCAACAGCTGTAGGTTTAACTTTGGGGGGGGTTAAAGTCACTTTGCACTAGCCCCACCCCCTTTAACACAACAACAACAACTTGGCAGAAGTTGCTTTCTTCCTGTAGAATTTCAAAATGATTTAACAAATGAGACGCACCCAAAACTCTTTTAATCGCCTACTGGAAGTTGGTCACTTCTAGCGTGCGGTACAGCAGCTGCTGTAACGCTGTGCGGTGTTGAACAGCAGAGGAGAAAAAGCCTCAAGGCCGATTCATGTAAATTTGGGCATAATCAGATGCTGTGTTAGCTGCATATTACGTGCATATATCCAAGGTGGTAACTGGCTGGCTCACCGAGAGAAATGTGGGGGCCCGGTACATCCTGGTCGCTGGGGGAGGGGGCCATCCCTCATCCCCCTCCCCCCCCTTAGTGTCTCCCAAAGCCGGTTTCTGGACAGACCAGTACTTTACCCACACAAATGATGGCTTGCAGTTTGGGGGAGGCCCGGTACATTTGTATCCCCATCTCACTCCTTTCATGCCTGAAAACATGACACCATTTAGAGCTGAATGGATAATGGGGTTTAGTATTCATGGGTATTACCCATATTTTCCGCTAGCCTTTTGGGTACCTGAAAATACCAGCGGTCGAGAATGACTGGCCAGTAGTGCCAAAGTGATGCAACAAAGATACCAAACAAACAAAAAGTCAAAAAGCAGAATAATCAAAACCGATACCCGACGGATCCAAATGGATATTGGTTATTAACTGAACTGCCATATTTGATCCAGATAGTGCAGAGTCAGTGGGCTTACCAGCTTTTTTGGGTGGGCGTTTCAGTTCTGCTCTAGACCGTAGGTCTTCAACCGGGGGGGGGGGGGGGGGGGGGGCAGGGTCCAGGGTAGGCTTTTTGAGGATGGTGGGGGGGGGGGTCGGTATTGTGTGGGAGGTGGAGAAAAAACCCAGCTGGCAAACACCCAGCTCCACACTCACTGACCTAGGGGGGAATCACCACAGTGATGGGGTGACAACAGGAACGTGAAAGGGGGGAGAGAGATCGAGAGAGATCGCAAGGTTGGGGGGAGGGGGAGACGCTCAACTACAACTGACAAGTGGAAGGCAGGGGTGCAGTTAAAATATATACATCTATTTGAGAATCACGGCTCTAAACTGCACATTCTAGAACCAGTGACACAGATTTCTGAATACTGGAATAGGAACAGGGTGAAATCGCTCCCTCTAGTGTCACGTTGCTGTAAGAACGCCTACGTTGCTTGAGGCTCTTGGGGGCGATTTTACAGGTTTTTATTGGGTTATACATACACTCGTGTGTGTCTTTTTGACGCGTAACTCACCCTGAACTTTCGAGGCATGGCTGGGTAATAAATTCAAAAGTAAAAATAAATAAATAACGCCCGCCAGACGAGAGTACAGAAAGCTACAACATTAGAGAAAGTTACAAAACCAATTTTTGACTTGTGGGGCAGAAACACAACATTGTTACAGTGATGCTAGTTTGGTGCATTAATGTGGCATTTATTTATTTTTTAAGGGATCAGAGAGATTTTATTGCCAAGTGACTTTAAAGCAGCATCCCACGGCTCTGTTTTTATTCTCTTGATTGCCAAAAGAGAGCATGCTCATCTCATCGTAACCAAGCCAAGTACGTGCACTTGAGACCTCGCATCTTCATGAATGTTAGACCCCTTGTCTCTCCCTCTGTTCCCCTTCCTAAGTCTCTCCCCCAGCTCCTGTCTCTCAGATTGTAAGCCCTAGGGGCAGGGACCGTGTCTATTTTATTACTTTGTAAAGTGCCAGGTACACTGCTGGCGCTATATAAATGTTTGTTAATAATAATAATAATAATAAATAAATCTCATGAGCGGAAAGGGGTGGGGTGGGGTGGGGTGTTAGAATGAATCTGCAGGGCTGGCAGCTAAGAATCAGAGTCATGTACCTCACTGGTTATAACCTTGATCCAGCTGAGGTGGGTTATACACACGGTAGAGGCATGCGACCGTTATTAAATGTCCTTGCAGGACCAGGTCCAAGAGGGGCTGGGGTAAGTCCTTGAAGGGGTAGACCCTGTGAGATGCAGGGAAAGTATCTGCCCCTTTAAGAGGGTGGGTCGCTGGCCAAGAGCCACACTAGGGTGTGGTTGAGTGGTCTCAGCTGTGCAGGGCACAAAGCTGCAAGCCAGCTGTAAAAGCCCAAGCTAGAAACTCAGGCGAGACAAGCTGGACTCAGGAGGCACTGCCTCAGGGGTGAGGGCTTGCCTATTGGAAGACCCTGCTGAATGAGCCAAGGATCCTGCCCCCCAAGGCCCTATATCCCATACAGGGCTACTCTGGGAACTGGCTGGCAAGGGTGCCACACCAGAGAATCTCACATGAGTGAAGCCTAAGAGGAGTTTGCCTACGCAAGAAGGTTCTTGGATTGCAAACCCACTGGGGCATGGACCAGTCTATAACAGACGATTGTAAAGTGCCAAGCAACGGTGCTATATAAACATTTAAGAGGAAGAGATGGCTGGCAGGCAGTACACCAGGCCAAGGGCCCTGCTTTACCAGGGGCCCTAACTTCAATGGGAGACGCAACGGTGAACTGGGCGAACCAAGCCATGGACGGCACTGTGTATATGCATACGGGGTAAAGACTTTGAACGCTCGTAAACAAAACTGCACATGGAGTGTTGGAACAAGTGTTTGTACTTGTTTGGGAAATTGGGAGTGGATCCTGCGACACCTTGCCTTTGGGCACTGGTCAGCCAGGCCATCAGAGACATGGGAACCTGGAGCCAAGAACTAGAGTGAGAGCTCCATGAGCATTCATGGATGGGCCCAAGTTTGCTTTGCATTTGTCAATTGCACTCCAGGCTCCCTGCTCAGTCATTTGCACCATCCTGCTCTGAGCCTCTCAATTTCACTGCAATTTCAACGCAGGGCAGGCTTTGGCAGTCTCAAAGATACCTTCTGCTGGTCTGTAGTTGCTGCCCTTCCCACCCTCCTACTGCTTCCCCTTTTGTTTCCCCCCCCTCCCCCCACTCTTATTCTTGGACTCTCCTCCCCTCCCTTGCCAGCACATTTCATTTTGGAGGTTTCACTTAGCTCAGCAAGTGTGGAGCTGGGTGTTTACCAGCTGGGATTCTTCTTGCACTCCCCAGAATACCTTCCATACCCCCATGTTGAGAATCTAGATCCTGGATTTACTGTAACTAAGCTTAGCATGTGTTCCTGTGATTTCTCTCCCCCTGTGCTCCCCTCCCATTTCCCTCTTTCCAATTGTAAGCCCCTCAGGGCAGGGACCTGTCTCTAATTAATTATTTTTCAGGGCCAGGTACATTGCTGGCACTATATAAAAAATATTTAAATACAGGGTAGGAGTATACATACAGGGTGGCAGCATAAACACTGCTCCACCATGGGATACATCACAGTTAGTGCAACGGGTTTGATTTCCCCCATGGCTAACACAGCATGTGGACACACCTGTTGTCTACACAGCAGACCAAACCCTAGTCAGTTGCCCTGGGGGGGGTAGGGGGGAAATGAAGCAACTGCCCTGGATAGTCAGACCCGTGTCTGCAGGTTCACTCAGCCATGTGGTTATTTTTCCCAGACCCGTGTTTATTTTAACATGGGGACCCACCCACCCATGTTTCCAGTGCCTGTGTACTCACAAGAGAATAGGAGTCTTTCCTTATATTGTGCCCAGCTTGGGGCGCTTCATTTTAAGAAGGATATTGGCAAACTGGAGCAGGTTCGGAGGAGGGCAACAAAGATAATAAAGGGTTTGGAAAACAAGTCTTATGAGGAAAGGCTGAAGGAACTGGATATGTTTGGCCAAGCAAAGAGAAGATTAAGGTCTCAAATAAAGCAGTCTTCAAATATCTAAAAGGCTACCACCAAGAAGATGGCAAGGAACTGTTCTGCATTGCTATAAAGGGCAGAGCTAGAAACCATGGGCTAGAGTTACAGGAAAGTAGATTTTTGGCTAGATCTCAGGAAAAAGCTCCTAACTTTGTTCGGCAATGGAACAAGCTGCCTAGAGAGGCTGTAGGCTCTCCGTCCCAGGCGGGCCCATCCGCCTGCCAGGAATGCTGTAGCTGTAGTCATCCTGCATCCAAGTGGAGGTTAGACTAGATGGCCCTTAGAGGTTCCTTCCAACTCTAGGATCTAGTTAAATGGATTTTGGCATGTTAAATCTCGCCAGACAGGAGACTCCCAACTTGCCCGATGCGAGGCAAGATTCTGCATGCCAAAACCAGGAAGGAAGTTGCCTAAACTACAGGTTTTCCATCGATGGGATCCGGTTTTAAGGACTAAGCAAAACTCTTCATTGTTAGCAGGAGCGTACGCCGTGAGGGCAGCCTCCGCTGGAATGAGACTATGGCAGGGACTGAACTTTGCACGAGAATGCAACAGGCAGATCTGACTAAGACTGACAACACACGCAGATGTGAGCGAGAGGTTACGGGCGGTTACGCAAGACAAGCAGCACGGATATATGCAAATTACAAACAAGAATCTGAGAACAAACAACAGGGCACGGAACCCGGTATTGCTAGCCTGCCCACTCAAATAGGTAGCAAGTCAACATTAGTGGGTGCGATCAAGAGTAATGCCGGCTGCTAGTTTCAGTTTTGAACACGCATTCAGTCATTACATCTGCTTGTGCAAACACGCGGGCTTAACACGGTTTGGGATCTGAAAAAAATTGTTGTCTTCTCTCAAAAGCGGAAAAGGAGGAGAGACAAGGCTACGTATTCATGAAGCTGAGAAGCGGCAGGCATGGGGGCTTCGTTACAAAGGAGGAGCGGGATCCTGAATGACAAGACAGGAGAAAAAGAAGCATGAATGAGCAGTCTATGGGGGTGCGGAGAGGGAAGGCCCTACAGAAGAGGTAGGGGTTTTAGGAAGGATTTGAAGGTCAGGAAGGAGGGAGAAAAGTGCGCGTGTTTGGGGATGAGGGTTAGTTCCAAGTGTAAGAGGCAGCATGGGAGAAGATGTAAAGATGGCTCGGAGATCAGGAGACTTTGGGGCAGGTGAAGATGGTGGCAGATGGAGAAACAGGTGGTTGGGAAAGATTATTAGGCAGACACAAACATGTTCATGCGCCTACACACCCAAGCGGACATCACTGGATTCAACATGCGTCAGATTTGCACACAAGAACATAAGTAGCGCCATACTGAGTCCAACCAATGGTCCATCAAGCCCAGCATCCTGTCCTCCGACAGTGGCCAATCTCGATCGCATGGGAGAAGCACCAACAGTCACAAAGGGCAATCCATTCCCCGCTGCTCACTCCCAGCTCCCGACAGTAAGTAGTTCATCCCGTAAGCTACTTGGTTAATAGCCATTAATGGACCTACTCTCCAAGAACTTATCCATTCCTTTTTTAAACCCAGCTATACTACTGGCCTTGACAACGTCCTCTGGTAACAAATTCCATAAGTTAATTATGTGTTGAGTTAAAAAGTGCTTCCTTTTATTTGTTTTAAATCTGCCGGCAGCTAGTGTCATCGAGTGTCCCCTAGTTCTAGTACTATTTGAGAGGGTAAATATCAGTTCCCTATCTACTCGTTCCACACCACTCAAGATTTTATAAGCCTCTATCATGTCCTCTCTCAGTCTTCTTTTCTCTAAGCTGAAGGCTTCTTTTGTCAAGCCTCTCTTTGTACGGAAGCCGTTCCATACCCTTTATCATTCTCGTTGCCCTTCTCTGTACCTTGTCTAGTTCAGCTAGGTCTTGTTTGAGATGGGGCAACCAGAACTGCACACAATATTCCAGGTGCGGTTGCACCATCGATTTGTATAGACACATTATGGCCTCAGTTTTATTCTCTATTCCCTTTGCGAATAACTCCTAACATTCTGTTTGCTTTTTTGACTGCTGCTGCAAGCTATGTTACCGCAGTGGTTTTATTTGGCATTTTCGCTCCTGTATGTCAAATTTGATTATATTATGATCATTATTGTCCAGCGGCCTCCAGCACCGTTACCCCTCACACTAAATCCTGCACTCCACTAAGGACTAGATCCAAAGTGACTCCTTCTCTTGTTGGTTCCAGGACACGCTTATTATGCCTGGCTACAACCCCAACCACACAGTTGCTAGCAGCAAGTCGACAGAAAGGAGCCAATCGTCAACCCACTTCCTTGTGACTGAGATTGTCAGAGGCATAACCATGAGTAACTTCAATTGAGAACTTTCTGTGTTCATCCTTCCTCTCATTACGNTTGCATAATAGAAGGGATATTGTAAATTGTAATTGATTTTAAGTTGTGATGAGGAGTTGGTCACGCGGGAGACATTTGGTTGAATGAAAATTTTGGAACGGGGCCTCCCCCTGTGAGAAAAATATGGGTGTGGGAGAAGGTGGAATGGGGTGCAGAGGGTTGGGGGATTGTATCTGTATTGTGATTTATTTATATTTGGTGTTATTTATCATCATTGCAAGTCCCTCAGCCTCCTTGGATAAGGCAACATAGAAATCAAAATGATAACGATGAAAGCAGCTTTACACAGCGGGTTATATTCCAACCCCCCACCCCAAAATGGTTAAAAATCAACAATTCCAGTTAAGAGCAGAACAGAAAATGTGCTGATGAAAGTAAGCAGGGAAAGAGGAAGGTAGCAAATATTTGCTGGTCATAGAAACTCTAGAGATTCACAGCTAGATGTCCAAGATGAGTTGGCAGTTTTGCAAGCGACAGCTACCATGGGATGACCCCACGCCAACCAGGATCCCCCTAAAAAAGTTCAGTGTAACTTTCCATCAATTGCGAATCATCATTTTTCCTGATCAAGAAGACGGAACAAAACTTTCCTAATGCAGCTGCCCTACAAGCAACTTATTTTTACACTGGCATTTCAACTAAGAGTAGGAAATCAAGTCTAGCTAGAGTTAAAAAAAATTGTTTAAAAAAAATCAATTTCTCATAGCACATTACAAATAGATAGCACCTGAGGGACCATTCCTAGCAAGAACACTTCACAAACTATAGACAAGTGAAACACAGCTGAAGGCGGCAGGCATATGAAGGAGTGCCACTCAGCAAGACAGTGGAAACAGACAAATTAGGAGGAAATTCTGTCTGGTGTTTAGAGGAAAACAGAATTTGCTCTTTCAAGAAAAGTCACTGTGATCTTTTGCATACAATATGAAATTAATGATGGTGTTGGTTTTTAAATACAAGAGAGGAACGTCTAGTTCTTCTCGCTGGAAAAGACACAAGCAAGAAATGCCGCTGTACAACGGAAGTGTTCAAACTGGAGTTTCAGTAAAATCGCAGAGGAGCATACCAAGCAACGCACAAACTAGGAGTGCATGTACGTAATGCAGGGGTGGGGAACGTTTTCGAGCCCGGGGGCCACATCGTCGGTCCCCAACAGGCCGGGGGCCGCACATCAAGATAAACTATAAATTAAGATTGAGACTAATTAGCCTATTAATTTAAAATTAAAAATAAATTAAAATTAATTTAAATTAAATTAAATTAAAATGAGTAATTTACCTCTGACTGCCAGGAGCTGGGGGTGAATGACAGGGGATGGGACATGCACACACAGTCATTCAAACGAACTTACACGTACACTGTTACTGCTGCTGCCGACGCTGCTTGCAAAAGTCCCTCACCCATTTCCTGAATCTGTCATGCTGGAACTACATTTCCCAGCATGCCAGATTCAAGAAATGGCTGGCCCTGGTGTGCGTGGACGGACATTTTACCAGAAGTAACATCGGCGGCAGTACCATACAAGGTGGAAGGCAGGTGCGGGCCAGTGGCGTGGCAGAAGGCAAGGTCAGTGGGGCACCCAGGTGGCGGGGGCAGTGGTACTGCCTCCCCCTCCACCCAGGCTGCTTCTGAGGGCGGGGGTTCATGCTTGAATGTGCGCGGCCCGCAAAAGGTCCGTGTGGGCCACTGAGAGGTGGGTGCTGGGCCACACACCACTGAAGCAGGGTGGCAAGGAGGTGGGGCAGAGGAAATTGCCCCACGGGCCAGAGGTTCCCCACCCCATGCGTAATGCATCTCTCGTGTTGCAACAGACGACACAAAACCTCATTCCACAGCCCAAGTGTATATAACATTTGTACAGAATACCATATTAAACTGCATATAGTTTATGTACTTAACTACATAATGGGGCAGAAGATCCATCTTTCTACATGTCTAATGAGCAGCTAAAGCACTGAATATTAAAAAAAAATATAGCCAAATTGAATTCACTGCGTAAGAATTTTTTGGGGGTACTTCCAATCATATAGCCTAGAGATAGCCTATATCAAATTAAAGATCAGGAATTGCGGATTTGCCATTGTAAAACGTCAAAAACAAGTACAAACGCAATAAAAATAGAGCTTTTATGCAACGGCATGATTCAGTCTCTCTGGAAACTTCAAACAGTGCGGATCTGTGCTCAGCAATTCCCTGACTATCAGTTGTTTCTGGCTTCACGTCAAGGCCAGATGTTAGTCAAAGTCAGAAGTCGATTTACGTCAGCTATCTTTTACATAAATACACTGGCAATTTTTTTATGTACATCAACTAGTACCAAAAAAAAACCACACACACACACAACCCTCTGGTAAAGAATCTACTTCTTCCATTTATTCCCATCAGCAAATTCCAAAATAAAAATTATTTCAACCCTTTAAAGCAAAGTTCAAGGACATCACTGTCCTTTCCAAAGCAAATGCCAACACAGGTGGCATTAATGCATCTCCCAAGCTCAGGGTGGCAGCACTTCTGCCACCCTTTAAGAACTCCAAATGAATCTTTCTCCCTAATAACTCACCACAGTTTGGCTGGATAAGTTGTCATGGATGCCAAGCAGAGTTTCTACCAAGCCTCTCCCTTCAATGTTTACACCTATGGGACACACACCGCATCACCACTTCCCACCAGGGAAGCTTCCAGTACCAGTTATTCCGGCTTTTCTGTGTTAGCAAGAGACGCATGGTTTGGCATCTGGTTGAGAACAAGGTAGCAGAAGGGGAAAACCCTTTGTTAAGCCACACAAGAACTCAAATGATCTCTGCTTCTGGTTGCCTGCCATGAAACAGCTGAGTTTTCTTAAGATTCATTCCAACAAAACAAGACAGGTGGTTTCTGACAAGTGCCTCCCTACCCATTACCCATGGTTGCCATGGGTAATGCGTGGTGCCAATTACACAGCCGTAACGGCCAATGGGAATTTTGGCACCAAGGAATACAGGTTTGGGGCCCAAGAATAACTTCCTATAGGGAAGTGCCACAACAGAGCACCATCAGATCAGAAACGGGTGTTTAGTGGTGGGAATGGGGACAATGACACACCTTTACCCCATAAAGCACTGTAGAGTTAGAGAAGGCCGGAAAAGACCAATATGATCATCTACTCTATCAGTTTGCAAACTTTTTGGACCAATTTTCAGACCTCCCATGGACCACTATCCCTATGCTGCAGCCATCTCTGGAGAAAGGGATCATTATCAGCCGCTTAGTAACCATTTGCAGCCAGAGGGCTGGGATAAGGGGGAAAGAGGGAAGGGTTCGTTTTTAATTGTGTTTTATGGGGAAGATGTGTGGTAGGAGAAGGCAACTGGGGAGATGAGGGCTGAAGGGCGAGACTGTGAGGGAAGAGTGGGAAGGCTATATCCCTTGGTAGGAGGGGGTGAGAGAAGGAGTGGTTGGAAGGGTTTGGTGGCCAGAGCCCCTTCATAAGAGAGGGAGGCAGGGACTCCTCCAGGAAAGAGATGGAGTGGGAGCGAGATGAGTAGGAGGAAAAAGGCAGTAAACCTCAGTGAGGAATAGAGCCCCAACTCCCCCAGGTGAGATGGGGAGAGTGGATATGGGTAGTATGCGGATGGCTGGGATTATATGTACGATTTACTTTATATTTTATTCATAGGTTGTATTTTTGTAAGCTGCCCTGAGCTATATGGATAGCCATATGAATCCTGTATGTATGTTTGCACACGATGGCCTGCAGGAAAGCTGCAGCCAGCACGGTCAAATTGCAGTCCCCCCACCCATCACATCAGCCTCCCCCTTCCCCCCAGAGATACCACACCACCAGCCGAGAGGAATCTATGAAGGGTCCGTTTAAAGAAGCAGTGTTAGATTGAGAAGACAGCGCGGCTACAGAGAAGTGCGCCACTTAGAGCCCACCAGACCACGCCTGACAGGGTGTCAGGAAGGGAGGAACGCTTTAGCCCCAGCCCTTTCCCGACATGCCCCTCCCACAGAGCACCGCCCAGAATTCACGGTGCCCTAGTCATATCAGATGCCACAGGTGAATGCTTCTAAAAGGAGGTCAGGAAGAAAGGAAGAGAAAACACAAGATCTTATACAAACAATATTCCAACGCCCAGCCTCTGATGAAGTCAGCCTGCTAAACGCAATAGCCAGCCTGTAACGTTAGACTTGTTTTCAGGCGACAAGGTCAAGTACCTTGCATGTCAGATCACCGCCTTAATGCATTAAAGCAGCATAGGAGAGCAGAGCAAACAGTCAGGAAAGCAAACAGGAGTGTTCTGAAACGAATGCTGGTCCCTGTGTTGGCCAGCAGTCTTCATTTGTTAACCGATGTCCACGTTTCCTTGCACTCCTGTTCCACAACAGCACAGAAAACAAACTACATTGGAAGCACTTGTCGGAGCTCTAATACGCTGGAGACCATAGGTCAGGGGTTGGGAATTTTAGGCCCCACAGCTAGTTTTGCTATGGCCCCTTTCCTCCAGTTCCTACCGCTGCCCCTCCTCTTCCTGAGCACATCAGCCCCAACTTCTATGCGGTTCCCGGAACTGGAACCAATTTTCAAGGCAGACCCTATGAGGGAAAAGGCTTTCCTTAGCAGTAACTACACACAGGGTGAAATCTGCTACTAGTGGGCTCCATGTTAATGTGTGATGGGGTGGGCAGCTTAAATCCGTATCATATGAATGATCCAAATTTGGACGATTCGTATTAATAAGAATCAATACGAACCTACCAGGGGATAGGAGTCCAAGGTTTGTGCCCCATCCAGCAGGGATCTATTAAAGCTCCTGCCAAACCTATCCTGCTCCCCACAGACTCTTGCTCACCCAGCCCGTTACCTGCCCCAGCCTACCCCACCCTCCCGAGAGTAGAGTGGGACAGGCGATGGGCTGGGCAGGCAGGGGTTCAGGGGAGGCAGGTGTGGGGCAATGCGTTTCCCCCAGACCTCTGCCCGCCTGGCCTATCGTCCGCCCCAACTCCTACCCCTAACGTGGGATATGGAAAGAAAAGACATTCCCACATAATCAGGGCTGTAAAAATCTGTTGGTCTGTCTGCCACTGGCAGGGATACTAGGAGCTGGAAAGTGGACTTTTTACAGTCCTGGGCTCCTGTTCCCATTGCCCCCCAGCTCTACAAAGTTTTTTTATGCCCAGCTAGTGTGACTACAGCAAGCAGCACAAGTGGCTGCCACCAGGACCCCATTAAATTAAGAGGAGCAAAAAGTATTTGGGGCAAGCAGCAGTAACGACACCATTACCCATCCGTAGTAGAGAGCCCAAAGCATTTTGGACTAAAATGTGAGCTTAGTAGAAATTCTCCGTCTGAAAATGAACAAGCACTGACATTTTATAGGTAGCACCTGGTTGCTGCAAGAGATTCTTATTGGAAGCCCTGCACAGGCTCCAAACTCAAACCCAAACCAGACTTGAGTCCAACTGCACCAGGACCAGCCTAAGCCAGTCCTGACACAACTGGGCTCTTCCATACCTAGGCCCAAGCTGGCCTCTTGCCAGAGTGGTTTGAGTCGGGAGGGCTCCCAAACAACTGAACCCGTTGTGTCTAATCAGGCATGATCTCTTATTCAGGGCTCTAAGCTCATTGGGAGCATGAGGAGCTGGTGAGGAGAGGAATCCAGCCCAACCAAGTTATCATGCACTTTTGTTGTACCTTATTGTTCATCAAGGAGGGAACTGTGGCAGGGTACCATGGGAAAGTCCTTTCCGGACTAGACCCATGGTCTCAACACCACCCTGCCACTAGTCACCTAGGGCTGACTTGCAGGGTTAATTAGCCTGGAGAGTGAGCAGTTAGCCCAAGCGGTGGCTGCCGAGGCTAACTGGGTCATGAAATCAGAAGCTGCTCTGGTCAGGTGTGGGAGGCCATATAAGTGGGGAGGCCACTACCAGGGAGGCAGCAGAGGGCAGGGAGATTCCATCCAGGGGAGAGTACAGCCCCTTTGGATTGAATAGATTTGCAGAGTGGAACACTGAGGCATTCTCACACATCATGCCAAGGGGAGGAGACCATGGAAAAGACACCACCAGGTCTCTCCTTAATTGTGCACGCACTCAAAATGTGTAGTTAGCTACTGCAAACTCCCTAGCCACAGATACGTTACCCTATACTGAAGAGATGGGCTCCACTTTAAGCAGAACGGAACACATCTACTAGCGCTAAAAATTAAAAAGGAGATAGCGCAGTTTTAAAGTAGAATCCGGGGGAAAGCCAACAGGCGCTGAGGAGCGTATGATTCAGACCGAGGCATTTCTAAAGCATGCTGTTATTTTGGAGAAATTAGAGTATCCTAATATAGAGGAGGGGAAAGAAGCTGAGGGCGCTCAGGAGGAAATCAGTGCAGAACAGACATATCAATTATTCCAAAATACCTAAAACAGTTACTTATAATGAGAAGGCTAGGAAGAAGAATAAAAAGGATACATTTAAATGTCTATATGCAAATGCTCAAAATCTAAAAAGCAAGATGAGAGAATTAAGAGTGTATGGCACTAAATGAAGCTATAGACATAATAGGCATCTCCACCTGGTGGTATGAGGATAACCAATGGGATACTGGAATGCCAGGGTACAAAATATATTGAAATGACAGTAGATTGAGTTAGTGGTGGGGTGGCACTGTATGTTAAAGACAACATGGAGTCAAATAGGATTAAAGTTTTACAGGAAGGGACCTGTACTCTTGGATCTCTATGGATAGAAATGCCACACGTAATGGGGAAGCCGATAGCAGTGGGGCTATACTATCATCCCCTTGGGCAGGACGGCAAGACTGACTATGAAACGAGAACAGAGATTAAACAGGCTACTAAAATTGGAAACATAATAATGGGTGATTTCAAGTATCCTAATATAGACTGGGTGAATGTCTCCTCCGGGTGTGATATGGAGGTAAAGTTCCAAGATGCCATAAATTACTGCTTCTTGGAGCAGCTGGTCCTGGAACCAATGAGGAGGAGGAGCTACTTTGAATCTCATCCTAAGTGGAGAAGAGTGAAGGACCTGGTGCAAGGGGTAACAATGGTGGAGCCACTTGGCAACAGCAATCACAACATAATCAAATTTGACATAATTACTTGAGGGAGAAAGGTGAATAAATGCCACTGCAGTAGTTTAAAATTTTAAAAGGGAGACTATGCTACGATGAAAATACTAGTTAGAAGGAGACTAAAAGGAGAAGTTGCGAAGATTGTCTGCAAGAGGTGTGGAGACTCTTAAAACACCATCTTGGAAGCCCAGATTAAATGTATTCTACAGGTTTAAAAAGGTAGCAAGAGGACCAAACGTCTGCCAGCGTGGCTAAATGGGGAGGTGAAAGGAAGCTGTTAAGAGACAAAAAGGGGTCCTTTAAAAAATAGGAGGTTAGTTCTAATGAGGAAAATAGGAAAAAGCATAAGCACTGGCAAATTAGATGTAAAACCAAAAGGCAGGCCAAGAGAGAATTTAAAGAGAGACTTGCTAAAGAGGCAAAAACTAATAAGAACTTCTTAAGTACATCAGAAGCAAGAAGCCAGCTAGAGAGTCAGTTGGGCCATTAGAGGACCAGGGAGTAAAAGGGGTGCTCAGGGAGGATAAGGCCATTGCAGAGAAGCTAAATAATTTCTTTGCTTCGGTCTTCACTGCAGAGGACAGCAAGGAGACCCCCATGCTGGAACTGTTCTTTGTAGGTGCTTATGCTTAATCGGAAGAGCTATCACAAATCAACATGACTTTAGAAGAGGTTGTAGAGCAAACTGACAAACAGTACCAAGTCACCAGGACCAGATGGTATTCACCCCAGAGTTCTGAAGGAACTCAAATATGAAATCGGCAATTGCAGTTTGACTACTGGTAATTTGCAATCTAGCGCTAAAATCTGCCACTGTACCCAAGGACTGGAGGATAGCGAATGTAATGCCATTAAAGCAAAGCCACTCGCTCCAGTGGTTATCCAGGAAGCTACAGACTGGTGAGCCTGACACATTGGTGCCAGGGAAATGGTGGAAACAATGGTTAAGAACAGACTGGGCATATTGCTAAACATGGCTCAATGGGGAAGAGTCAACATGGATTTAGCAAAGGGAAGTCACGCCTCACTAATCTACTGTAATTTTTGAAGGATGTAAATAAGTATGTGGCTAAGGGGGAGCTGGTCAATATAGCATATCTGGATTTTCAGAAAGCATTTGATAAAGTCCCTCATGAGAGACTCTTGAGGAAATTAAAAAGTCAGGGCATAGGAGGCAGTATCATATTGTGGAATGGCAACTGGTTAAAGGATAGGAAACAAAGAGGAGTAAATGGTCAGTTTTCACAATGAAAGTAGTAAGTAGCGGAGTGCCCCAAGGTTAAGAACCTTTGAGTCATTGTGGACAACACATTGAAACCCTCCGCTCAATGCGCAGCAGTCCTCAAAAAAGCAAACAACGTTAGGAATTATTTGTAAAGGCACACAGAATAATACTGAAAATATCGTACCACCACTATATAAATCCATGGTGTAACCACACCTTGAACATTGTGTGCAGTTCTGGTCGCCCCGTCTCAAAAAATATATATAGTAGATATAAAAAAGGTACAGAGAAGGGCAACAAAAATGATAAAGGGTATGGAACAGCTCCCTAATGGAAGAGACTAAATAGGTTGGGGTTCTTCAGCTTGGAGAAGAGAAGCCAGAGGGGATATGATAGAAGTTTATAAAGTCATGAGTGGTGTGGAACAAGTAAAAAGGGAATGGTTATTTACCCTCTCAGAGTATTCAAGCTGGGGGACATCACATGAAACTAACAGGTAGCAGATTTAAAACTAATAAAAGGAAGTATTTTTTCGCTCAATGCACAAGTAAGTTGTGAATGTGTTGCCAGAGGATGTGGTCAAGACCAGTAGCTTGGTTTAAGAAAGGGTTGGACAAGTTTCTGGCGGATCGGTCTGTTAGCAGCTGTTAGCCAGGTAGGTCTGGGGAATGTAACCTCTTACTGTCAGAAGCTGGGAGTGAACAGAGAATAGATTGCTCCACTCTGACCTTTTGGGTACTTCATCCAAGTAACAGATTTGCCACTGCCGGAGACAGGATGCTGGGCTTGATGGACCATTGGTCTGACCCAGTATGGCACTAATGTTCTTGGAGGCATTCACTTATTACTCTAGTAAGCTGTAATAATCACAATACTAACTTGCCTAGGTATGGGACAATTACCATTCATAGGCAAGAAACCACTCAATGTCATGTGTGAATGCTCACAGTTGACATGGACCCATGTTCACTGTGTTTTCTCCAGTAACAGCAATGGGGGGGGGGGGG